>CM032059.1:0-42766 GCA_018831715.1 Matsumurasca onukii
GTCCTCGAAATGTAGGCACTGTGTGCGAATGTAAGGTACTTAAAGGTTTCTTGAACAATTCCTTATAAGGTCCTCGAAAGTCAAGTTTGTATAGAGTCAATGGTTTGGTTGTTTACCATTCCCTGCGGGTCCTCGAAATGTTGGTACTGTGTGGAATGTAAGGTACTTAAAAGGTTCCTTGAACAATTCCTTATATGAGGTCCTGAAATGTTGCAAGTTTGTATAGAGCAAATGGTACCGGTACCAAAAGGTTGTTTAACCATTCCGTGTCGAGGTCCCTCGAATGTAGGTACTGTAATGCGAATGGTTCCTTGAACAGTTCCTTTTATGAGGTCCTCGAAATGTTGCAAGTTTGTATAGAGTCAATGGTACGGTACCCAAAGGTTGAATCAATAGCTTCACAGAATATAAGACCTCAAAAGGCTTTTAATTTGTATTCTTTATACAGATCGTTTAGTCCGAAGTCCTGAAAAGGTGTAGCTAACAATTGTACTGTATATAGGACCCCAAAGGTTTTAAATTTCTATACTGTATATACTGGTAGAGTCAGGGGCGTTAGGTTTGATAGTTTAAGTGATATATAGGACCTCAAAAACTCTCTTGCATGTACACTTTCGTATATAGGTGCTCAAATTGTGGTTTGAATGTACAACCGGTATAGGAGGATCTCAGGTACTCAAAATGGCGTTTATATGTACAATCATAAAGCACTGGCGAAAATTCTCAGGTCCCAAAGGTCTTGTAGATATGTACAAGAGTATGTACTGATTATAGATGACTATTATGTAAATGACTTATTATAGATCTTAATTTGTATAAACGCTAAATAGCTAATTTATTACTGAATGAATTTGAAGGCAAAAATATTTGACCGAACGGATTTGAACCGGGTCTCCTGCTGCCGGGCAGTTATGCTCACCACTACACCATCGCCCAACTATTTCTGCCTTCAAATAAGTACTTAAATCTGAATGTTTATCCGTAACATGTGACTGTCAAATAGTGACTTTAAATCAACAAGCTGGAAATATTACAAACAGAATTTAAATACTGTGTCAAATGACTTATTATAGATCTTAATTTGTATACACGCTAAATAGCTAATTTATTACTGAATGAATTTGAAGGCAAAAATATTTGGACCGAACGAGTTTGAACCGGGTCTCCTGCTTGCCGGGCAGTTATGCTCACCACTACACCATCCGCCCAACTATTTCTGCCTTCAAATAAGTACTTAAATCTGAATGTTTATCCGTAACATGTGACTGTCAAATAGTGACTTTAAATCAACAAGCTGGAAATATTACAAACAAATTTAAATACTGTGTCAAATGACTTATTATAGATCTTAATTTGTATAAGCTAAATAGCTAATTTATTACTGAATGAATTTGAAGGCAAAAATATTTGGACCGAACAGGTTTGAACCGGGTCTCCTGCTTGCAGTTATGCTCACCACTACACCATCCGATCTATTTCTGCCTTCAAATAAGTACAAATCTGAATGTTTATCCGTAACATGTGACTGTCAAATGGTGACTTTAAATCAACAAGCTGGAAATATTACAAACAGAATAAGTCATTTGACACAGTATTTAAATTCTGTTTGAAATATTTCCAGCCTAATCACCAGTCTATCATGCGACTCTTAACAGGTACTTATTTGAAAACCGGATTGAAGTGTAATCAAATAGACAGGAGATCCAGATTCAAATATAATATTCTCTCTTCATATATATATATATATATATATATATATATATATATATATATATATATATATATATATATATATACATATATAAGCGAGGAATGCGAGAATGGCTTAGGGAGGGAAACTATTAGATTAGAAAGTAGAATTACCTCCGGTGTTAGGACGAAGTGGCTGGTGTTAACCTCACAAAGTTTGGCAGGAAGTTGTGTAGCGCCTCGCGGGACCGCCTGCTAACTTTGGTGATAACATGCCCATTGTCCTGTCCCACATACGGTATTGTCTCAAAGCGTAGCCAGGATAGTGCTAAGGAGGGGTGGGATTTTAGAGAGTTAATGCAGAGTTCGATATTGATAGATATTGTTATCGAGTTGTTTGTACTGTTGGTACATTTCTCATACAAGTATATTAACAGTAAAAGTAATCCACTGTTTGACCACGCGACTTAACAGTGTTTGAATCGGGAATTATTAGTTTGCTGTGGTTATAAATACGTTATAAATTGATCACGTAGCAACATCTTACCCCTCTCTACAATAAACAAATTCTAAACATATAAGAACGAAGAGGCTTTAATGCTGATTCGGATCACTACTTAGGAATCACTAGTAAATAAAACTTTGACTCAAACATTAAAACCCCGTTTAGAAAAATTCGCTGGTCCCTAAGTTTGAACGCAAAAATAACACCAGCACTTATTCTTGATCAAGAAAAGCAGGGAATCGGCATAAACTAAGTAGCTAACTAATTATATGGCAAAATAAATCAAACAACTCAAAACTTACTACACGTCCAAAACAGTATATGTCATCACTAGGTTCTAAAGTGACACTTTTTGACACAAAGTCAAGTTAACTGACCAAGGGTCAAAAACACAATTTCGGGCCAAGTGATGAACTATATTTTTGCCATGATGCAAATAATAATAAGAAATAAATGTCAAGAAATGTTTCAATACTCGTATTATAAATAATTAATTAAGTAAACATTGTTTTGAGCTCAACAGTTTGAATTATAATGTTTTGAAGAAACAGCTGTTGCACTGATTTACTATACGTCAGTGTTAAATTTCAAAACAATCAAAACAAACTCGTTGAACTAGTTGATGTCCATGTCACGAAAAGATCATTAAAACAATACTTTATTTACCTGTGTGTAAAAGTGACACTTTAGCACTGTCAATACATGTGTCTAAAGCAGCTGTTTTCAGAGCAGAATGACAAAAAGGTCATAAACAACCGTGGTGGAATAACAAATGTAACATTGCAGTAAAATCAAATCATGAAGGGTTTAGAATTTCAACAGCAATAAAACTTATCTCGCTTACAACAGGTATTTAATATCAGAAAAGAAACTTCTAAATTAATGAGGCAATCTAAAAGATAATGATAAAGCTAGATATCATATGTGAGATACGAGTATGATCTTGGACCCATTTGACATACGAGTATCATCGTTATCTTACCATGGAATAAGAAAGATAAACTTTCCTACATTGAAAAACTTTCAAAAGAAGCAATATGGTAAAAGTCTATATAAGTCTTTGCTTAAAAAAATGGTTAGTTAAAAATAATGAAGAAAATTGTAAAGCACTTGATAAATGCTTCGAAGGGTGACAGTAAACTGGCCCAGTGGTTAATCCTTTCCAAAACAATTTAGGGTCGACCCCAAAGGGTCGAGAGTAAGCTGGCCCAGTGGTCAGTTCCCAGGTAGGAGTTTCGAGTTTCGGCACCCCCTCCCTCAACCCCTTGCCAACTCGCAGGTGTTGACATTGGCCCCTCTCCGGGTGTAACTTTCACCGATCAGTTTCAGTTTTGTCTTTGGCGAGTGGTTGATTTTATTGGTAAATTTTCATATTTGTTAAAAGTATAATTATGTTTTTTTTAATATTTTGGAAAACACTCAGATTAGATACTTCAAAATGTTCTGGTTCAAATCGTGACAATTTTTTTGTCAAAGTTTCTTGTAATAAGCTATTGTTTCAGATTTTTAAATTTTAGATCTATTACGGTGTATTAATCTAGAGATTATTTGCCAAGACAATATTAATTTTTGGTTTTGCGAAAAACAATTGAACATGGAGTATCAGACACATATTTTATGCATTTTTGTGACTCGACCTTGAATTAATATTTTTATTTTACTATTGACAACAATCCACAACTTTTCCGGGTATATCGTTAAACATAGGCCTAGATAAAACAAAAAACATGTGATGATCCATGATCATCACATTGATGCAGTGCGTAGTAAAATAACACCAGGGAGTGTTTTAACTACAAGAGTTATCCTATTTCTGCACTAGCGAAATCTTACGAATGGCATATTTTGGGTTGAATCAAACCCTTATTTCCGACAGTATTGATTCCTGGGGAAGCTGTGCAGAAACAAAGATTTCATGACTTACAATTCTTAAAAAGTATGTAATCTGAATACCATAAAAAGTAAAATATAGAGAGTCGTGCCGCGATACATTCAAATCATCCGAGACTTTTGACTGTAGTTTCACTTTATATTTATGAAACTATGAAATGTTGTTCTTAACAAATACATTTTGGACAAACCGCGATGCGTTAATATTAAAAATACAGAAATCTTATTTAAGTAAATCAATTTTTTTAAAGGCAGGTCGTGATCTTGAAATTCAACTGGTCAACTAAGACTGTAAAGTTAGGCCTACTATTACTACAACGGGTGGATTCCAATTGCCACCCCGTGAACATGGATCAGAAATTTACAGTAGGTACACATCAATACATCTTCGACACGCGGCCCCCACAGCTTCCACTGTTTACCATTTTATAGTCACTTAGTACTAGAACCCAAACAATACAACTAGCTAAAAAATGAACCAGTAGAAACTTGGACACCGTAGAATATTTGTGAAACATATCTAAATGTTGCAGTCTGTACCAAACACCTTGTATAGTTTTATCTTATTGAGCACAAACGACGAGTAACACTCAAATGAAACAAGTTTTATTATTACGACACCAGTTCGTTTAAACCCGTGTTTATTGGGTTGAACGATAGATAAAATCTAATGAACGGGTTTTAGTTTAAAAATTAGTCATTTATGCGTTATCATGGCTCTAAATTATTGAACATGTATTAAAACGTTTGCCTTGCAGCAGGTAATTATATAGTCCCATGCTAGTTTCTTAGATATTTTTGAACATACCTTTAAACACTGCTATAAACCGTGGCTGTTGTATACGTAAACTGAATACACTTTTTTTGAAATGCAAAAAGAAAAAGTGGAACAAATTGTAAAACAACACATGTACTACGTAGACAAAAAATTCGATAGCTACAATATTAAACAAGTCAACTAAAACTGTTTAAGTTTTCATTTTTTCACCACTAGCTTTCATTTTTTCATATCTTCCCGAACTCACCAATAACATTTCTTCAAACAATTGATTACCAGTTACGTTAAGTACATTATTTACAACTGCAGAGTCACCTTGAACTTTAAAACTTGGGGTGGCAGTTGAAAGTCCTCTACAACAGCAGCACTCCTAGAACCCCTACAATGGTAGCCCTTCCAACCCTCCCACCCCTCAACCTGATCAACCACTGGGCCAGTTTGACAGCGACCCTTGTACTGACCACTGGTCCAGTTTGCCGTTTTAATTAGGGTCTTTTCTGACCACTGGGCAGCTTGACAACCCCGGCCGAAAACCAGAACCTAAAATTGTGTATTCTATACCTTATATCGTAAATCTAGACACTATTACAACAACCGAAACTGAGGAATGTCTTAATTTAGGAATGACAAAATTAAAAATATGTAAATCAACCCATCAAGATAGGTAGAGCCAGTATCAAAACTGACTGTTTGCCTTTTGCAGACGACTTTGTGAATTAAACTGGATACCTTTTGGAGTTTGATCTATTTTTGTGCAATAGCCATTATTGCACAAAAATTGATCGAACTCCATAAGGAAATTAAAGAAAATGAAGGTTTACAGATCTGGCTTGAGAACTGAATTAGTGACCAATCTGAAGCCTGCCCTTAAATAGAGGAAACACTGACATAAATTCAAAGTCTATGTTCTTATAGAAAGAACGCAACCTTCAAGACTAAAATAGCACACTTTAAAATTAAACATACTTAGAAGTAATTGAAGTAAGGCGCAGGAACCACGCAGATAATGGACTGATATGTCTAAACGATGGTGGGAGTTGATGCGGGTATCATCAGATGATCACTGAGACTGTTTGAGCCGCTTTAGACCCATGTCATCCTCAAAACCTTTGTTAATAAAGCGTTAATGAACTTCAAGGCACTTGTTCAAAGTTAAAGCAAGATTCTATAGTTTCTAGCTGGTCACAAACAAATCTTTTTTACCCTCGTCATTGTCATTGGTGAGACTTCGATCAACAATTTCTGACGCTCATAATGCACCCTTAATTTGAAAATATCAACTTCTATCGATTAAATTCTTGTCTATCACTGGCTTATCTGAACTAGATTACAGGTTCATATTTTTAACGTTGTGATTTCATGTTGAGCCCATTCGTTTAATTTTACTCCAAACCAAACTCTCATCAAAACGATTACGTGACCGCCAAATACGCTATTCATTCGATTCAAATACCGACCAAAAGGTTTTAGCTACTCCACTAAAAAAGGTGGTATTCTTATCAACAGCCGTTCTCAGCACAGTAAAAAGTTCATCAAATGAGGGTTGCGACATTCGGAAGTAGTTAAAAAATGTGTCTTCTTCTTCTCTCAGTTCTTGGTACAGCTTGAAAACCCCTCCATGGTTGGCACCCACGTAGTTGTTAGTGGGCTGAACGGCCCATCTCCTTTTTTTCCTACATTTTTGCACCAACCTATATAAAGAGTACACATGAACTGGGCCCATCCTCCACACTTACTCTTGTGCAACTTAGTCAGAAATGGAGTAAAACAACGAAGGCGGGAAACACTTTCGACGCGCGTCCCTCTTCGATGACCGAAATTTTACGCGACGTCGCGCGTCAGTGACGCGCATGCATAAAACCGGCCTTAAGCCTTCTTAGCAAAAATAGCTTTAGACAACGTGCTACAAATAGATTCGTAGGCTTGAGTGGATGGAGTCATAATTTACTATATTCTAGGCTTTCAGTATCATACCACGTCAGAAAACTAACACTAACACTGTCAGACCTTTCGTCTATACTGTGATGTGACCTCCTCAGTCTCAGTTGTGTAGTCACTGAGGATGCCACATCACAGAATGAGCAAAACGCCTGACAGTTTTAGTGTTATTTTTCTGACGCGGTATGATACCGGAAGCCGATGTGACAAATCCAGCAAAATTTAGAGTCTAGATACTAATCAAGCAATTGTACACTAAATGTATTTCGAGCTTCTCTTGGACTCAATACAAAGGAGAAAATAAAAACCTTCAATCGGTACTTCAACTTTTAAATCAACATTCCAACTAAAACGTTGAGTTTTAAAGTAAAGTTTCAGCTGTTTACTAGGCAGAGTTTCTCCTTTAAGTTACGATGTATCCGACTCCAACTTTGGGTTAAGAGAAATCCTATCTTGCACGTTTAGAGAGTATATCTCGTAGGAGCAGTTCTCGTTACCTGTCAGAATGCATGGTCATCACGTGATTTCATATATCTAGGATATTGCTACCAAATTACTAGTTTTCAAATTGTAATAAAAGATGAAAGTGTGTGATAGAAGATAAACCTGGACCTGTCAAATCATCCAATATACCCAAGCTGTGTCAACGATTCGAAGTACTTTGAATTAGTTACTCATTTAGTTACTCATTAGTTACTCATTTCGATAACTACAGTTGGCTGTTTTACTTGAAACCAGCCGACGCGCAGCTAAGCGCTAAAGCGCCGCAGGCATCAATGAATCGAATTTTTTCAATTGGAAACTCTAATTTGCTTCGTTCACAGCCTCGCTTCGGGCCTTTGCCTCAGCTTAGCCTCCTGTGTAACCACGTGCGTTACGAGGCTGTTCGCTTCACTCAAAGCATCGCCTCGGCTTTTGGCCTCAGATTTACGTGGTCCATAATCACGGACGTTACGTGGCTTTTCGCTACGCTCACAGCATCGCTCGTCCTCCGGCGTCATACTTACGTAGTTATGACTATAAGTTTTATTACCTATCTTAAAGTGATAATATATTTCAAACTTTATTGAAATAGGATTACTCATTCAAATGACTTTTTTGAAACAAAGTGATGGATTTTCATACATTTGGGGTTTTATTGTTTCACATCGAAATTCAAATTTATTTCAAATTTCATCTACATCGGACAAAATTTACGGTTGTTGGATCATAAAACCCCCAATTTTCGTGAAAGTCCACCTCCCCCCCCACAAAAGAGAGGTTCCGGTAGTATGATTTTGCTGATTAACGAACTTGATCGAGGTATTTACAAAAGTAACATTTGTACCAAACTTGGTGAAAATTGGACCAAAAATGCGACCTATAGAGTTGATACACAATTACACTTACATACGGGATGAGTTTTAAATGCCCACCTCAACGTAACTTTGAAAAAAAGGATACATTTTTAAAACCGTTTGAGTTAGCCTATGTTTTTATTGGATTATGAATTTTGTTTTGATCGTACTTTGCGTCACCCAACCCCACCCAAGATTTTTTACACAAACACCCCTTGGTGGCACTTCAAAGACAGGGAATTTCAATGCAAATTCAACGACGCAAAGAAAGCTTTTTATCTCGACTTTTTTTGTAATACCCATTAAACACATAAACACATTTTGTTGTGACAAATTTTTCTTCTAAAAATACCCTATGGGATTATGATATAGGGTTGTGATGTTTCCCTCAATAGGTTTTCAAGAAAAATTTGTCGTTAAAAAAAAATGCTTGTGAATTTTTAAAGCTGATTTGTTTCAAAACATTTTCTCTGAAAAACGAGTCGAGATAACAAGTTTTTTTGTGTCGTTGAAGTTGTAATAAATTCTTTTTCCTTTAAAGTGCCCCTAATGGGGGTTTGTATTTAAAAATTTGGGAGGGGAAGCCCTCCCAACCGTTTTGGGTGGGGGGTGGGTGACAAAAGTTAGCCAAAACAAACTTCAGAACCCTAAAAAACATTCCCCAAAGCATTCAAAAATGTTTTCCTTTTTCAAAAGTTAAGGTGGGGAATGACATTTAAAACTCACTCGTAGATAAAAGGTGAAAACATTCTCAAAACGAGTTCTGGGGGGTCAGGATCATTATACAGGGTCATCGGAAAAGGTGTACGGGATTTGAATGTGAAATAAAATGTTAATATAATTGTTAGAATTTTGATTTTTATATCAAAAGACACAACAAATCTTAAATTTTTTCATGTAATTGAGAAAGTTTCAATGTGACCTTTGAACGCTTTGCTACGGGGGGCCGTTGCCCGACAGACATCTAGCCGATAGTCAACCTCCCGCCAGGTGTTTTGGAGCATTTCAGGAGACACCGTTGAAATGGCTATGTTGATTCTTCTTCTTATCTGTTCCCTCAAGTTAAAGAAATTGAAAGGGTAAAGGGCATTAATGTCATTTTCCAGCAGGATGGAGCTCCATGTCACTACAGTCTAATCAACCAAGAAGCTCTCAACAACAGATTTCCTGATCGTTAGATTGGGAAGAATGGTCCTGTTTTGTGGTCACCTAGGAGTCTTGATTTGACGCCTTTAGATTTCTTCTTTTGGGGTTACATTTAAAACTTAGTTTATGCTGAGAAAATCACGTTGATCTAAAGCACCTGAGAAGAAGAATTGTAGCCAAACGGTGACTCTAAAAACTCCTAACAAAACTATGGGCTAGATGTCTGACGTCAATGAGGAGCTAACATTGAAACTTTTTAAATGTATTAAAAAATTAAGATTTGCTGTGTCTTTGATGTAACAATCAAAATTCTACCAATTATATTAACATTTATTCACTTTCAAATCGATACTAAATACCTAATACATACTGAATAATTTATGTCTAATGTTTACAACCGTAGTGTATTTTTTCCAAGTCCTTAGGTATATGTTTCATTCCTTTGCGCTAGTCCAATTGAGTAACTTCTTTTATAAACTATATAAGATTCAATAATTATGTCATGTAATTATAGTATTTGGTGTCGTAGTACTTTACGATGCACTGTACTTGGATAGAATCTGTTTTGCAGGTTGAAATTAAATAAATAAATTCATTACATTTTGAAATTTCGTAACTCATGAAACTTGTTACTTTTTGTATTACTTTTAGATCTTGTTATACAGTAAATAGTTTAAGATTCGTTTAGTATTTCCCTATTTTGCAACAGACTTGTGTTGAGAATACTGTCATCAACATTTGTTTCAAATGTTATTTCCTGATACGACGGGCTACCAATTATTCCATCGATCCTCCCCTAGAATGTCAACCGTTTAACAAACTATGCAACTGAAATAACTCCTTAAGACCATTTCTTAAGTGAAGTTCTTTAATAATACAATTTAGAGGCCCATGTTTAAAACATCACAAATAAATTATAAGTTTAGTACCTTTTAAATGTAGTGCGTAACTAAATCTTAATATATAAAAATGAATCCACTTTGGTTGGTGAAGGCACAGCTCGAGAACGGCTTCACAGCTTAAATTCATCTTTTTCAAAGTGTCCTAATTTTTTTTATGAATGTTTCCACGGAAAAAATGAAGAAAATGGGAAAATTACAGAAAACGTTGAGGATTTAATCTTGCACATTTTACTATATGCATATTTAGTAAACAAAGCAACAGCTAATAAGTATTAAATATAACGGTAGTAAACATATGTTTTTGTAGACAGGACAAAGTCTGTTAGGCAGCTATGGTAAAGCCTGAGTCACACTTGGCTACTACTGCTTCGCTGCTAGTGAAATAGCTGCTACTAAAGTTGTGACACACATAGCATGGTAGCTGCTCCCTAGTACTTTAGATTGTGCTACTCAGTTTCATTTTAATGTAAGTAATACCAGTACTATATTGTAAGTAGTAAATAAAGTACAAAATAATTTATACAATATAAGTATTGTTTTTTTGACAATATACTAAAGTACCACAAGTAAGACTTTAGCCTAATTAAAAAATTAAATTATGGAACTTTACCTATCTATAAACTATCTAATTGTATAAAACGAATTTTGGGCAAGATAATTTATGGGTTTGGATTTGAATTGGTTTGAAAAATAATTTTTAATGTTGTCTGGAAGTTTATTGTATAGAATTCTACCGGCTTCAATAGGAAGTTTATCACATAACTGAAGTCTATGGTAGTTCGGTGGAATATCATTTTGATTTCGTGTGTTGTACCGATTATTGTGATTCACATCAATAGAACACTTAGCCCCAAAGAACAACAAGGTTTCTAAAATGTACTGAGAGCATACAGGCAATATGGATAAGGATTTAAAATGTTCCCTGCAGGACTCTCTAAACTTTAGCCTACCAATTATTCTAATTGCTCTTTTTTGTAGAACAAAAATCCTGCAATTTTGTTTCAGAGCAATTACCCCATAGGCATAATCCGTAAGATAAATGGGGATGAACTAATCCATAATATGCCAATTTTAAAACGTCTTGGCTGCAATGAAATGACAGTTTTCTTAATAAAAATAAACCTTTGGATACTTTGCTACAGACAAAGTCAATATGGTGATCCCAAGACAGTTTTTTATCTATAAAAAGGCCTAAGAACTTTACGTGGTCAGTCTCTTGAAGAGAAGTGCCATTAATTGTTATATTATGATTACTATCGTCTTGCAAATGACTGCCAGTACTAAAACCGAAGTTAATATAACATGTTTTGGACAAATTTGGTCGAGGTTGAGTGGTAGAGAGGACTTTGTAGTCCTAACTTCGCCTCGTTAAACAAAACAAACTTTACCTTTTACTTTTACCTTTACCTAAAATATTCTACACAACTGTTGGTTTTTTCAATAGCAAGCTCTCTAAGCTCAGTATAGCTATTGCCATTAAAACTCAGAGTTGTGTCGTCAGCGTATTGTAAAATATTGCAATTGTTCATATTATTATCAAAGTCAATTTCAGAGCATTTATTTACATACAAAATGAACAATGCAGGACCAAGAATGGATCCTTGAGGGACTCCATAGTCAAGATCCATAACTTTTGATCATTTATTTTCTACTTGTACTTGTTGACTTCTGTTACTCAGATAGGTCTTTAACCAATTGTAAGAGTTTCCTCGAATTCCATACATGTGTAGGATATCAAGTAATTTAGAATGATTAACACAATCGAAGGCTTTTGTCAGGTCTAAAAAGACACTTAGGGCTTTCTTTTTCATATCTAGGTTTGAAGCAGTAACTTCTATAAAATTGTTGATTGCTTCGATAGTACTTTTTCTTTCAGTAAAACCATATTGACTTTTGGACAGAATATTTAACTGCTTTAAAAATGAACTTAATCTGATCAGAAACAGCTTTTCAAAAAGTTTACTGAAAGTAGGTAGTAACGATATTGGTCTGTAGTTACCCATCGTTGATCTTGACCCTTTTTTAAAAATTGGCACAACCTTTGCCTGTTTTAACAATTGGGAACATGCCTAGCTTAAATGAAATATTTATTAGAAACATCATTGGTTCTATAAGTTCCATGAAACATTGTTTTAAACCCATACCGACATACCATCAATATCAGTTGATTTTTTTGGCTGTAAGTTTTAATCACCGACAGTAGTTCTGTTTGAGTAGGGAGTTAAAAAGATAGAAAACCGATTAATTGTCATGTCTAAATCAACCTTGAATATCCCTGATTTTGAACAGCAACATTGGCAAAGTAATCATTAAAACTATTTGCTATGTCAAAGGGGTCATGTAGCAAAGTTCCATTATGTTCTACTATAATTGGGTTTTCGCATTAAGAGGTTTACTGTCACTTATAATTTTCCAAGCGGTCTTAGACATATTTTTGAGGTTTTAATCTCTCTGCTTATACTGTAAGATTTGGCTGCTCTAACAGTTTTTTTATAAATCCTGTTATAATTTTTCAAATGCTCTAAATGTTTCACTGTTAGAGGTTTTATTCAGTTATCTGTACATAATCAAGTTTCTTTTCGAGGCCAATAATCCTTAGTAATTATTTCCTTTTATTTTTGAACGAAGATTTATGGACTTCATTGGACAAGATTCGTCCAAACAGTTTAAAAATATTGTCCTAAAACAGTCATAAGCATCATTCACTGACTTAAGAGTGTACAAATCCTGCCAATTTTGTTTATCCAGTAATTGTCTTAGTTTATCTATATTTTTTGGCCTAAAACTCCTCCTAACTTCTTTTAATTTTGAATGTTTGATGATTTCATAGTTTTGAACCAATGTAATTTGACCATAGTGATCAGACAAATTTGTGTCTACTACTTCAACGGTAATGCTATGACTTAAGTTTGAAATCACATTGTCTATAGCAGTAGCTGAATGGTCAGTAACGCGTGTTGGGGTATTGATCTCCCACTTTAAGTTGAAGGTTTGTAACACATGTTTAAATTATTGTTTGACATGGTTGTGGTGACTATCTAAAACATTTATATTGAAATCACCAATTATTACAAAATTTGAGTTATTTAAGGCTAAGCGAGCTCTAAAAGTTGTTCTAATTTATCGAGAAACAGTGGAAAATCACCACTTGGTGATCGATATAACCCGACAATAACCAGTTTCGTGTTTTTGTCAGTACTAATTGAAATTCCTGAAATTTCAAAATCTTTCTCGGAGCTTAAATTTAAATTTAAATCACTAAACTGGTGTTCGTGTCTACAAAACAATGCCACACGCCTAGTTTATAATTTTGTCTACAATAAATACTTCCCAGATGAAAAGTTGTTAGTTTAAAAAGTAGAAGTTTCATGAGAAAACCATGTTCACTTACTACAACTACGTCTGGGTTAATGTCCAATAATGTTAAATCAAAAGTCTAATTTGTTATTTGCACTTTGTGCATTTTGATGAAAAATTTTGATACAGCTTTGGTTTGTTTTAGACCTGACTTGTTTAAATTTTGTTTGATTCAAATTTTGTAGTCTTACTTGTGGTTTACACGAGAACTGAATTTTGAATGATTTTTTCTGAATCCAAATGGTCAAGGTTTCTTCGTTTCTCTTCTTCCTTCGGTCAAGTGAACGGCTTCAGAATATGAAAAGACTTGTTTGATACAAGTTACTTCTTTATTTTCTGGTACTGGTAATTTGGGTACAATTGATGTGTATTTAGTTGAGTTGTAGTTTTGCATTTTTTTAAGTAGCAAATTTGATAAAACATATTTTCCTGTGTAGTTTAAGTGCTGGCCTTGTTTTGTATGAAGATTTTCGTTTAAACCGCTGACATCAACCAATGTTACATTACTCATCTTCATAGTTGACTTTTTAAGATAATGGTTGATTAGAGATACTCTCCGATTGATGTAGTGGTTCAAAGGAAAATCATGTCGTTTAGGCAGTGTACATTATCACATTACTTTTCAAAGTTTGGATCACTAAGAGTTGTTTCAATTTTAGTGTACAGTTTCCCATAGTTTTCTTCCGAATTCAAATCATTTGATCCAGCCATGATTATTAAACATTTTCTTGGGTTGGGGGTGAACTCTTTTGGCATCACATCGGAGTATTTACCTCCAGGCTTAACTATCCCTGAGATTTCTGTCTCTTCAGAGATCCTTGTCTTCAATAATCCTGCAAGATGTCGTCCGTGACTGTCACTGAGAATACTGACATTTTCGAACGGTACGTTTTCACGTCGTGTACTCGAGATTTTTCTTCCAGAACGACTCACAATATTAGTAGACTTAATTGCTGGTTTGAAATTTTTAGGTTTGTTGCGTACCGGGGTGGTGTCCGGTGGATTCTCGGTTTTAGAACTTTCATCATCTGATAGTGTTGATAATACTTGAAATCTATTAGAAGTTACAAGAGGCTCCTGTAGTAGTCTTGGTTTCACAGCTAGATCGTGTTTGCTACGAAGTCTATTAACTCAATAAAAAAATAATTTGTTAATAACTCTCTGTTACTAACTTGTGTCAATAACTGCATAGGTTGATAAAAAAAGTTTGTTAACTTTCTGTTATTAACTCCGGTGTAAACGCAGCTTTAAGATACATTGCAACTGTCAAAATGTTATGACATCCCCTCCAGACCACTTAATATCACTCATTGTCACTTAACTGTTTTACAAATACACTTGAACGAAACAAACTCAAGAGTTGACTGAGAGCACGCGCAGTTGCAATTAGCCGGTAGCTCAGTATGTCACACTAGCCGCCAGGTTGCTACTTGCTAGCCGCTAGTTGGTCATGTGACTCACTCGCTCGAACTAGTAGCACGGAAAATAGAACATGTTTGATTTTTGATGCTAGTGGTTTTCGACTAGCGCACTACTGTTAGTAGCCGGTACTACCTATGTCACACTAGCTACCTAATAGCCGCTACTTCGATAGCTGCTAGTAAAGTAGCCAAATGTGACTCAGACTTTAAAAAATCAAACAAATAAATATGCTAACATGTATCACAATCGTCATGTTTATTTAAAATTATGCATTAATTCTCGTCTAGATGCCTTTCAAACGTAGGTAACTTTACATTCGTACTATTCCCATTCCTGCAATCTGCCCCTGTCAGTCTGTATGTTGGCTTCTTGCAGAGTGCACACCCGGGCATTGCGCTTGTGGTAAGATATGTTTCGCTAAACAATGTGGTGGACAATTAACCAACCTTCTTTTTTAGAAAATTTTACAACATTACAAAGAAAATTAGAAGGATAATCGTAGTCTTTAAAATCGTAAATTGTCCTTCCAGAATGAGAAAGCCGTGTTTCTTAGGTCAGCCTTTGAACCTTTCCATGAACTTCCGACCCCTAATTACGTTGCCCCTTCCCCTGGAGTGGAACTGGTTGCATCACAGTGTAACGTCGCTGAAGGCAAGTACAACCTTGACACTTAGATGGATGTGAGACCTTGCACAGCTGACGGCCTGTGGTGCGCAGACGCCAGTGTCATTACTAGACTGTTACTGTTACATCTCACTGTGTTTATCACTGCCGGACCGCGGGTGAGTTAGTTATTCACAGCTTGTTAGTTTCGGTGATTCTGCATATTCTTATCTGTGGTTTATCTTCTGGGTTTCTCGTTGGTATTGTTTAGTTACTTCAATACTTGTTGCTGGGATTCGTTCTATATTTTGATCATGATTGTAAACAAACTAAGAAATTAGTTTCTTCCAAAATGCGTCCGAAAGTCCCTATGTTTAACTGATATCTGTCTCAGTTTTTTTCTATATATGGTGTTGAAGGTGGTTCATTCATTATAAAAACTGATTGGCAGCACACCTTCTTGTATAATAAAAATAAAACTATTTTTAATTTTTCAATTATATTTTGGTTTCTGAACAGAAACCCTCTTCAGATTAATCGATATCTTTCATTTGGTCTTTTACAAAGTATCTCTATTCCCCACTGATTTTCAAACCTTTTCGCGTTATTTGTCTGAAACAGGTTATGGCAAACCACTATACCTAGAAATATTAAAGCCACTTTATCACAAGTGTGTACCAAAAACAGTGAAACGCCAGTACTCATTAGGACACAAACCTCTCTGTTTTGGCGTGTAAAGGTTATATATCTTTGGAAATCAATTTCATTCAGGCGATCCTCTCAAACACATCTCAAAATGTTCCAGCGTTTCAAAACGGCGGCCGTAAACGTGGAAAATATTTTAGGCCGTAAAACGTTAGCTGTAGTAAACGTTCCGCCTTTAATTTGTTTATAAACTCAAGATATCTTAATTCTAATGAATGATAATTGTTCAAAATAATCTATGTAGTCCAAAGATATGTCACAAGTGCTCATTTTCAGTTTTCCAACCATTGTATAAATTCATGAATTGGCTCTAAGAATTTATGCTGAATAACGATTGCGATGTACACTGATGTATCTTATGCAATAAAAAATTTGACTTTGAACCACAATCGTTTGATTTGGGCACTTTCAAACTGGCTGCCACTGTCAGTTTTCTAATAGGGAGGTATACCGTGTGTAATATCATTTTATTTTTTCAATCGTGTTTCTATCAAGTTATCGTGAAAAAGCTGTTAATATTGTATTATTGTAGTTGCGGCCCCAAAAGCTTAGCTATTCTGAAATCAACATTAAATTGATGTCAACTGTAGCTTAACACTAACACACAAACAAGAAATCGGCATAGCAAATATAATTTAAAAATGCCGATATAAGAGTGGCAGCCTACCTTTTTTTTCAGACACTATGTATACTTCGAGGACGTTTTGGTCATTTAGGTTGCATGAGAGAACTCAAGTATAACGAAAATGTATACTAACAACATGAATGCCTTTAGAATCAACTATATAATAACACAGTACACAAGAGTTCGCAGTAATGATGAGTCCACTCTCTGGCCTTCATGCTGTAATGTGTTTTAAATGAGCGGTGTTTAAATGAGTTATGAGTTATGTTATGATGAGCGGATTAAATATTACGACTAGCACTGAAGTTATAGAAACTATTTACAAGTTATAACGTTAAAGCTTTACTGGTGAATTTCCTTCGGATAATTTACACATAATATGTTCATTTACTGTTAAATCACTTTTCTCGCAGATCTTTTTCCAATGGCCCAAACAAATGAAAATCCCATGGGGCCAGATCAGGACTGTATAAACGATGGGTTAAAAGTTCCCAATTAAAACGTTCAATGGTATGCACTTAATTCTAGAGCTTCATGTGGGCGTGCGTTGTCTTGAAGAAAGAACTCTGCAGTCAGGAGTTTTGGTACCCCATGCACATGTTTTCCCCTTATTTCAGCTGATCATGGATGAATTGTGTACAATACCTACACCGACTTTACAAATTTAGCTATTTGGGGCTCACATTAATTCTTCGACTTTATTAATTAAGCGTGTCAATAATTCTGTTTTTCCACAACTCATTTGACACCTCTACCGGCTGGCCAAAACGCTGCTAATCACAACACATTTATTTTCCTAATTGTGTACCAGTTTATCCACTTATAAAAGGTTTGGACAGTACATTCAACATGTATTGTTTTTTCAACCTTGAAAAGATTTCTCGTGGTTTTGCTACTTTAGGAACAGAAACCTGGCGTCGCCTCGTTGTTCTTCTTGGACGCAATATCCCAGAGGACTTGCCATTTTAAACACATTGGAAATGGTAAACAAACATTCAATAATGACAATACAACACTGGTTTTATAAGTTCACAGGGATACCTACTAACATTGTTCATAGCTATTAAATCAAAGAGTTGACTTTGTTGAAGCTAGAATAGTTTGTCTCTTCACTTATAACCAAGTCCCTCCATGGGATTTGGTTATAAGTCAGCCAAGTCTCTCCATGGGATTTGGTTATAAGTCAGCCAAGTCCGTCCATGGGATTTGGTTATAAGTCAGCCAAGTCCGTCCATGGGATTTGGTTATAAGTCAGCCAAGTCCCTCCATGGGATTTGGTTATAAGTCAGCCAAGTCCGTCCATGGGATTTGGTTATAAGTCAGCCAAGTCCCTCCATGGGATTTGGTTATAAGTCAGCCAAGTCCGTCCATGGGATTTGGTTATAAGTCAGCCAAGTCTCTCCATGGAATTCGGTTAAAACGCCCGCTGCATAAAATTCATCTCTATAAATGAGGAATTATTTATGTGTTAGACTAAAAAGGACAAATAAAAGGTGTATAGCATAACAAACTATATATTTCATTTCCAAATGGTTTGTTAATAGACAGATGAAGAAGGAAATTAAAATTATTTTATAGAACAATAAAAGATGTATCTATTACCTAATTTTATATAACCGGGTGATTACAAATTAAATAGACAGTTTGGACAGCCTGTGGAAAATTTATTTTTTTATATTACCTGCATTTTTTATAGAAAAGTTTTTAAAGTTTGTATTGATAATATTTATTCCGGTTATACTGATGGTTCTTGGAAGAAGAACAGTAAACAGTAAACAAAAAAAGCGCAAAACACGTTCACCTTAAGATAATCGCGTTTATGCAGTACAGTCTCTCTTGGGTTTTCCATTCTCCATAATCGTACATTACGTCTATTAACTTTTCCACCAATGTGAAAAATCACTGAAAATTAGGCGATTAAACAATGTGTTGACAATTTCAAGACTATGTTGTATGCAACATCCTGACAAAAATTTGTACGTACAAATGTATTATTGTCATTTAGACTTTGGATACTAACATTCTTTATAAGGTGTCATTATAAAACGTTCCCGCAGAATTTTCCACCATAATTTGTACCAACATAAACTTTAAGAAATTTCCCACAAACCTACATCACTTACCGAGTTAAAATAAGCCACTTTAATTTTGTAGAGGCTATTGAAGTTGTCTATTTCCTTTGTAATCACCCGTTATTATTTGCTTCGTTTGATAAAAAAATTTTTTACAGGAATACCGCTTGATATAAAAGATTCAATGAGGTGGATCGAGCCGCGTGACCACTAGCTATGAATAATAGAACTAGAACAACAAAAGTACCAAGCGATGGCAATTTTAAACTAATGCCCCTTTTTCCGTTGTAATACCGTATATTGAATGCTGACTTTGCCAGTTTCTACGTTAAACTGACAGAAGACATAGGTCGGTGTTCTTTGTTGTATTCTAACTACTGTACTTCTTGCCGTTTTGTCATACAAGTGAGGAGATTGAATCCGCAGGGTAATAAATACAGTATTTGTTTTCCTTTGTCATAGATATTTTTAAAATC
The DNA here is from genome assembly GCA_018831715.1 of Matsumurasca onukii. Classification (NCBI taxonomy): domain Eukaryota; kingdom Metazoa; phylum Arthropoda; class Insecta; order Hemiptera; family Cicadellidae; genus Matsumurasca; species Matsumurasca onukii. Next base: position 19,446 of record CM032059.1, read on the forward strand.
AAGTAAATAATTGACAGCGAAGCAGCAAATAACACACTTTGGCTTTAAAGTGTTTAAACTTAAAACAAACTTCACTCTGCGTTAGAAAAATTAAAATTACAGCTTAGTTAACTTGCTTCTCAAAAACCAAAACCATGTATTAACATATTTTACTGATAAAGAAATTGAGGTGTTTGGTTTTGAATTGTGATTTGCCTGTGTTTAGACAAGAGATGGAAGTAGAACACGTCGAAGTGACTTGTCCTCAAGGCAGGCTCAGAGGGTTGGTCAAGAAGTCAGAAGGGTGCACTGAAACCCCTTACTTCTCCTTCCAAGGCATCCCTTACGCCAAGCCGCCAGTCGGACCTTTGAGGTTCAAAGTACGTTCAAATTATTCATGTTTATATACTTACATTTTAATTTTTGTATATACGCGTCTTGTGTTTTACAGGAGAGTACAATTACAAAGCCTTGGCGAGTTTGTGTTTGACTTTTGTTTAATCATCAACATAAAGCAATAACTAAGACAAGACTTGCCAAATAACTGTGTGTATAAAATATGTTTGATCGCATTACTTTTACGTGTACGATACAAAAAGGATAAAATTGTGTTTCTAGCGGTAAAGTCAAACTATTCCCATGTATGAGTTTTTTTATGAATGTCCGTGTTCGCAAAGGACTAAACTTTAACTGGGGCAAATGCTTACTCCTGGTTCATGCACTCCAATTTTATTTAAGACCTTTAACAATTTGAGAGGTAACATTTCACGATTATCATGTTTATTTTTGAAACCAGCCACTTTAACGGCTTTAAATTAATAAAATGTCTGTTATGAGAAGTGTTTTCAACCTGACAGTAGAAAAATATATCGACACACCAAAATACCTTTATCTGAAATTAAAAACAATTTAATCATCCGGGCTCAAGCACCCTTAAAACCATGTTCCACAGTTAGAGACTCAACGGTTCTTGATTCTCACCGTCATCAAGAACCAACAGCCAACGTTTTATCTTTAAATCTTTAAGAAGTATCTTTCCAGACGTTGCTCATTTGGTCGAATTTCAAACTTTTGAAATCTCTTCGTAATTGAACAATTTGTTCCAGTAACTTAATTTTAAGGTTGTATTTTGCGCTCAGTTTAAATTTTTTTGTTGACAAAGTGAGAATTTCTGAGTTTGAAATACTACAGACATTTTCCATTGTTTTCCACGACGTTTCGAGAAAACCTTCTTTACGATTTTCGTGCACAATGTGTTCTATTCTACACTACATATTTTTAAAATAGGTTTCACTTTAACAACTACATGTTGTTTGATTGTGTTTGGCTGGTCAGCTTCCGCTGATTACTTAAGGCTAGCTCATTTTCCGATTAGTTATGTCTTGCTTTACCTTTCACCTGAAGACGGGAACAAATTTCATATCCCGAAACGTCCTGTTCTTCTTGTTCACTACCCATAAGCGATTTCCGCAATAATATGTCAAACTCATTTTTTTTCTAGTACGTACTAATTATTTATTCAAGGAAGGAGAATGCATAACTGATCACTATAATGACACTTGCAGGCCCCCGAACCATTCGGCAAGTGGCAGGGGGTGAGGGACGCCACCAAGGAGGGGAATGACTGCGTACAGAAACATATGCTCCTGGAGTTCACCACAGGAGATGAAGACTGTCTCTACCTCAATGTTTACACTACTCAGGTAATCTCAAATTTATTTATGTCACTGACATTGTTTACTTACTTAGGTATGTTTATAGTGGTAACAGCCTAATTAAATGATAAGAAAGTTGTTTGTGACAATGGAGCCAAAAAAGCACGCTGTGATAAGCCAACCACATTGAAGTGGCATTCGAAGATAACCTTTTCAACTAGTTTAATGTTATTGCTTTTTACACGCTGGTAATCGCAGCTATGATGTTTGTGAAGTTGGCCCACCCATAACCGGCCCGCCCACTTTTGACAATGCGAATCGTTAGTGCTACGTTAGTGGCGGTTAGTGCCGAAAATTTTTCGTTAGTGCTGGCCATTAAGTACTCTTTTTAACCTAGTCAATATTGGGCGGGCCAACTTCACACTGACCCGCCCACAACGGAAAATTGCGGGGAAACTAATTTATTTGGATTAATTGGCGTTAGTGCCGGTTAGTGCCGTAAAGTTCGACGTTAGTGCTGCATTCACCGGGCAGTTAATGGTCGTTAAAGAGGAGGTGGTGGGGGGGAAGCAGCCCACCCATAACAGCATATCAATAAATAAATGTTTTATTGAATAAATGTTACAAAACATATATCTCAATCGTCAATTAGCTAAAATGTTGGTTTCACACACATCTAAATCACATTCAAACATACATAAGTTACACTCATACAGCCTCATTCACTCAAATTTCACCCGTCTGGCCCCCGTCTATCTGTATGATCACACGGTCTCCCAATCATGTGTCATAAACTCGTCTGAACTATAAAATGCTTCTGCGATCAAAAATTGTTTAAGACGAGCTTTAAAGGCCTTGGGCACTGGGGCTGAGTGGGGCACACTTAATCGAATTTGGAAGTTTGTTGACGAAATGAACACCTGCCTGTGAAGGCAAACGTTCATGAACTACCGTTCTGTGTCTTCCAGTTCGGTAGTTCTCCCTGCCTCTAGTTTCGTGAGAGTGTACATCTATACCTCTTACGAGATCGCATTTTCATAAAAAACAGGTTTCCAAAATATAGAGACAGGGTAGTGTCAACAGTTTTAAACTTTTTAACGCTGGTCTGACCGACTCTCTCCACTGCAGTTTTGCGATTGTTCGCTCTGCCTGTTTTAGAAGAATAAAAATTCTGGAAAAATTTGTGTTAGAGCAACCTCCCCACAACGCTAAACCGTAGAAAAGGTGTGGGTAGATCAGTCCATAATATGCCGTCATCAGTATCTGAGTTGAGCAGTATTTGGACAATTGCCTCAAAACATAAATGCCAGAGGCCAATTTTGAGCAAACGCTGTCTACATGAGAATCCCACGTCAACCCTCGATCAAGGTGTATTCCGAGGAATTTCGTCGAGTAGACTTCTTCAACTTCAGTCTCATCCAACATTACTGTAGGAATAAGATCTGAGTCATTCTCTCGCTAGCAAACGTGTATGAACGATGATTTGCTTGGGTTTGCTTTGTGATTGAGCTCATTGAAGTGTTTGATTGTACTGTTGAGCTCGATTAATGAAATTTTTTCCAGTTCTGTGATTGACTTTGTACTGAAACAGAGAGTCGTGTCGCCATACTGAACAAGTCGTCCTTTTTGTGCCGACGAGCCAACATCATGCGTAGATCAAAAGAGCAGAGGGCTGAGAATGGAGCCCTGAAGTACCCCACAACTCAGTCTCATGTCCGTCGATCTTACGTCTGAAATGCCTACAAATTGTTTTCTATTATTAAGATACGATTTGAGCCAAGCGAGAGACACTCCTCGAATCCCATAATAGTGTAGTTTGTGAAACAGAGTATCGTGATCAACACAGTCAAAGGCCTTTGACAAGTCGAGAAAAGCTCTAGTGTTTGATTTCGACTTTCGATACCCTCTACTATCAGCTCGACTAGACGAACGACTGCGTCAACTATTGTCGACTTGCCACTTCGGAAACCGAATTGGTTTGCTGATAGCAGAGTTTGCCTTTCAGAAGTCGCGAGCCTAATGAGAATACCTTCTCGAAGACTTTGCTGAAGGCGGCAATATTGAGATTGGTAATTTTGTGTTGAAAAGGGTCACTATTCTTAAAAATTGGGGTAACTTTTGCCGTTTTGAGAGAGGAGGGAACAGTCCCTGAATGAAAAGAGAGATTAATCAGGTGTTCCAGAGGTCTCAATAAATGCTGAGCACATTGTTTGAGTAGCCAAGTTGATTTGAGTCGTTTGATTTTTTTGTTGGGAATTCTCTTATCACTCTTGCAATTTTCTCCTCTGTTACCGGTATCAAAGCCATAGAGGCTATTGGACTCGGTATTTTTGGACAAGGAGGCTGACAGTAAGGAGACCTGAAGCCCAGGTCAGCTCCTACCGAAGCGAAAAAATTGTTGAACTCGCCAGCAACCCTAGAGGGGTCTTTGACGAGTTCTTGGTTAATGTTCAGCTCAATTTGTTTGTCTGTAGGTGAAGTTTTATTGTTCCAATTAGCCTAAATCGTTAGTGCTACGTTAGTGCCGTTAGAAATATTATCATTGCTGAACTGATATGAAAACATTTAAACGTATTTAAAAATGGGCGGGTCCACTTAAACAATGTTTCATTTAAAGAGGTAAAATTTGATCAGAACTAACGAAATGGTATGCGGCACTAACCAGCACTAACAAAGCACTAACGATTCACATGGTCAAAAGTGGGCGGGCGATTGGTGGGCGGCCACCCACTTTAATCTGTCGTTAGTGTTGGTTAGTGCCGTAAAGCTCGACGTTAGTGCTGCATTTACCCGGCAGCTAGAGGCTGAAGAAAGTTTTCACTATTTTGACATATAACCGTTAGTGCTAGGAAAACGTATCGGCCCACCCGGCAAAATTTGATCTTAAATTGTAGTGTCAGGTTGTGTGAGATAAGTGCCGTCAAGAAGTTCGTTAGTGCTGATCAATAAAGTAAGTTTTATTCAAAAATATGGTGATTTTTCACTATTTTGAAATTTATTCGCTAGTGCTAGGAAAACGTAACAGCCCGCCCAGCAAAATTTGATCTTAAATTGTAGTGTCAGGTTGTGTGAGGTAAGTGCCGTCAAGAAGTTCGTTAGTGCTGGTCAATAAAGTAAGTTATATTCAAAAATATGGTGATTTTTCACTATTTTGAAATTTATTCGCTAGTGCTAGGAAAACGTAACAGCCCGCCCAGCAAAATTTGATCTTAAATTGTAGTGTCAGGTTGTGTGAGGTAAGTGCCGTCAAGAAGTTCGTTAGTGCTGGTCAATAAAGTAAGTTTTATTCAAAAATATGGTGATTTTTCACTATTTTGAAATTTATTCGCTAGTGCTAGGAAAACGTAACAGCCCGCCTAGCAAAATTTGATCTTAAATTGTAGTGTGAGGTAAGTGCCGTCTAGAAGTTCGTTAGTGCTGGTCAATAAAGTAAGTTATATTCAAAAGTATGGTGATTTTTCACTATTTTGACATATAACCGTTTTTTTTTTGACGGCACTTACCTCACACAATCCAACACTACAATTTAAGATCAAATTTTGCTGGGCGGGGCGATACGTTTTCCTAGCATAATGATTATATGTCAATATAGTGAAAATCGTCATATTGACGATGTGTGAAGTTGTCCTACCCACGACCGGCCCGCCCACCTTTGACAATGTGAATCGTTAGTGCTGGTTAGTGCCGCATACCATTTCGTTAGTGCTGGTCAAATTTTACCTCTTTTAACGAAATATTGTTTAAGTGGACCCACCCATTTTAAATACGTTTGAATGCTTAATATTAGTTCATTAATGACAATATTTCTTACGGCACTAACCGGCACTAACGTAGCACTAACGATTTAGGCCAATTGGAAGTGGCTATGCTGTTATGGGTAGGCTGCTTCCCCCCACCACCTCCTCTTAAACGGCCATTAACTGCCCGGTGAATGCAGCACTAACGTCGAACTTTACGGCACCAACCGGCACTAACGCCAATTAATTCAAATAAATTAGTTTCCCGCAATTTTCAGTTGTGGGCGGGCCAGTGTGAAGTTGGCCCGCCCAATATTGACTAGGTTAAAAAGGGTACTTAATGACTAGCACTAACGAAAGTTTTACGGCACTAACCGGCACTAACGTAGCACTAACGATTCACATTGTCAAAAGTGGGCGGGCCGGTTATGGGTGGGCCAACTTCACAAACATGCAGCTATGATAGAAGTGACCTTAGACATGTTTTGAGCCAAATGGGTGTGTGTAGTTAACGTGTTATATTTTAAAAATAAAACTCACACTCTTGCATAAAGTCAGTTGGAGAAAATGCTGTTTTCTTTCTCAATGTCTGTTCAACAAATAATTAAGTAATTTGTTGTTAAAAGTACATTAATTTTGTTTTCCAAAGTTCAAATTAGTGCCTGAGACCAATTTACAACAGTTATGTCTCGAAGTTTTCCTTCCAGTTTCAAGAGAAAAATGTTTGAGCTATTGGGACACTCCACCTGTTGTCAAGGGCCTAACCTAACCTTACACTGCATTATAGTATACACTTAACCTAAAACCTGGTAAATACTGTATGACACAGCTGCGCTTCATGGTATGTTTTCGCAAGAAAGGTGGAGCTTTCTAAATTTTTGTGATCCTGTCGAACAGCAATTCCAAAATTTTGTGAACACTTTTAATTTCCATTTAGGCGTGAGCTGTCCTCAAAAGATAAACCAAAGCGAGATCACAAAGGTGTGCATGGATTACCAAAGGTATCTAATTTAGAAAAACTATTATTTTTCTCGAAATTAACAAGCACACTGCCAATTTAGACTTCAAATTTTTTTTTCAAAATTACAAGCGGTTACAGGAAGACCATCAAAGCAGCAAAGCCTATGATGTGTCTAAAGCATTGCTCACGATCAAAAACGTTTCAAAAACGCATGGGCCATTATAAACAATAAAAATCCGGCGTGCCGAAGGGTATCGACTTAAAGCGAACAAGTCAGCGAACCACTCAGAGTTGCTGATGAGTTCAACAAATTCTTTTCCTCGGTCGGAACTGATCAAGGCCTTAGCCAGGCGAATCAGACCGCACCCATCAATACCGAGTCCTACAGTCTCCATGGCTTTGACTCCGGCTACAGAAGAGGAAGCCAGAGTGATAAGAGATTTGTCTTCAAAAAACCAACGATCGGATCCGCATATCAACGTGGCTCATCAAAAAATGGCCGAGCATTTGCTGAAGCCACTTGAACATCTTATCAATCTCTCTTTTCACTCAGGAACTGTTCCCTCTCCTCTCAAAAATGCAAAAGTCACACCAATTTTCAAAAGAGCGTCCTTTTCAACTCAAAACCGCCGATTTCAATCCTACCAGCCTTCAGTAAAATTTTTTGAAGGTTTTCCTCATTCGTCTTGCAAAATTCTTAGATAGGCACAAACTACTATCAAAAAGCCAGTTGCGTTCGAAGCGGCAAGTCGACAATAGACGAGTGATGTGTTTAGTCGACATGATAAACCTTGATTGAAAGTCGGAACCTACACTCAGTGTATTTCGACTTATCAAGCTTTTGATTGTGTTGACCACGCTGCCTTAACACACAAATTAGAATATTCGGGAACGAGGAGTGCCACTCAATTGGATCGTGTCTCAGTAAATAGAACAGTTGTTCAAATTTCTAGCGATCAGGGGAGGTGGCTAAGTTATGGGGTCCCCAAGGCTCCATTCTTAGTCCACTGCTCTTTTCATTTACGTTGCGATGTTGGCTCATCGGTACAAAAGGGACAACTTGTCCAATGCAGATGACAGCGACTTTATGTTTCAAAACCTTCAGTGCAAGAACTTCGAGCAGCGTAGCGTTTGTTGAGCTCAACAATTCAATTCAACATTTCAATGAGCTCAACCTCAAAACCAATCCAACGAAATCAACATTCATTCAATTTTGCTTTGCGACCAACGGGCTCAGATAATCCAACAGTCATGTTGGACGATACTGAATCGAAGAAGTCTACTCGACAAAGTTCCTTGGGATACACCTTGATCGAGGGTTGACTTGGGATTGTCCGTGGACAGTGTCTGTTCAAAATTAGCCTCGGGCATTTATGTTTTGAGGCAACTATCGAGTACTGCCCAATTCAGGTACTGATGACGGTGATATACGGTGTAATCTACCCACACCTGTCTTCGGATTAGAGTTGTGGGGTGGTTGTACAAAAACGCAATTTTCAAGAGCTTTCATTCTTCAAAAAAGCCGTTAGGACAATGCAAAAACTTCAAAGAAGAGAGTGCAGGCCAGCTTTTCAAAATTTGAAATTGACTTTACCTTGCCTCTACATTCTCCAAACTTGTCTTCTTTTCAAATCAAAATGTGACCACGTAAGAGGAAGTGACATTCACTCTTACGAAACAAGGGCAGGGAGAACTACGAACTGGGAGACACAGAGCGATAGTTCATGAGCTTCCTCAGGCAGGAGTTCAATTGGTCAACTCGTTGCCAAATTCGATCAAAGTGCCCAAATGCCGAGGCTTTCATCGTCTAAAACAAATCTTGGTCACAAAAGCGTTTTACAGTATAGCGAGTTCACGGCACATAACTGGGAGACGCGGAAATCACCGACTTACAATAGAGCTAGAGTGGAATAATTGAATGGGAGAGAGAGTGAATGAACAAATTGTATGTTTGAATGAGACTTGATGGCAGAATCGTGGAAAATTTTAGACTAAAAAATGACGATTGCATAACATGTTAATATGTTTCCGCAATAAACTATTTATTTATTTATTTATTTATTTATTTATGTCTACCATGAAAAGCAAAGACAGAAAAAAAGGTTAAGTTTGTCTTGTTTAACGAGGCGAAGTTAGGACCACATAGTCCTCCCTTCCATTGAACCTCAACCTTTACCTAGCATTACCTTTAGTCACATTACAAATTGTAAGTGGTGCCGGGATCGAACCCGCGCCACTGGATTGATGAGCTCCGGATACTACACGTGCAAAAAGAAAGATTTCCTCCAGGGCGGCAGTTGCAGAAAACCTTTCACTACTACGCACGCACTACAACCGTGCGTGAGTGTACATTACAGGTGTAGTACATGCGTGCTAAGTGTTGGGTTAGGTGGAGTTTCCTAACTGTCCGAAACGTAGAGAGTTTCTCCTTAGGTGATCGGAAAAGTCCGAGATACGAGTATAATTTTGTGTACATTTATTTTGATGAATATCAAATATGTGTTTTTAAACCCTTTGAAATAAAACTGACCTGACGTACCTGAGTTTAACGATCGTGACGATCTTTAAGCGTTTGGGTTGCCTTTGTGGTAGTCTGCTTCTACTGTAATAATGTTTTCTTCCATGACAAGTTAGTTAAATTCCCTTTATTTAAATAGCTATTACCCATTTCGTCACAACGCACAAAAGCCGTAGAGCCGTTTCCGCTTCTACAATAGGATACTACAAAAGGTTTTCAGCCGTATCGTACAAATATGTGATGAAATGTGCGGTTATTTAATGTTTCACCTCGTGGTCAGCTTGGTGAGAAGACGAAGAAAGCGGTGATGGTGTGGATCCATGGAGGAGGGTTCTCTAGAGGCACAGGCTCCACGGAGATGTACGGGCCGGACTACTTCATAGAACACGACGTGGTTCTAGTCACCATCAACTACCGGCTCGGAGTTCTTGGTAAGCCGTTAACCTACATCTTGTGGGGTTTAGCATAGTGCGACCGCCTGTCGTGCCAAACTATTCCGCTAGGTCCGCGCCACTTGCACTCTAGCTCTACAGCAGTGGCAGAAGGAGGCTGCTGCACCCGAGGGCACTTTGCTTTGTGTTGAAATATATACATTTGTTTACAGTAGACCTACTTTTTTCAAAGAAATAAACGAATAATATAATATATAAATATATTTTTTATAATTGACAGGTCTCAATTTTTTAAAAGATTGCAACATTCCCATGAATAAAAATCTATGGCCGGTTAATTACCGTTAATAATTAATTAGTTGTTAAAATCATTGCGTTTGTCTGGAGTCTACAGTGCTAACAATTTAGTTGAAGGGCTATGTAAAATCGTCTCAAAAGCAAATCATTTAAAATACAACTCTAAGGTAATAAAGTGCTAATAAAGGGCTCCAAGTCTGCAAACGGCCAAAGTACGCTGACACTTTGAAATTAGGTTTCCTAGTTAATGGATTTATTAGTTTTTTTTAATGACACCAGTTTAGTTTTTGAATGATTTTGTTTTCAATTGTTTTTAGATAATTGATTTAAATTTTAATTACAATAAATGACTAAATAGTGTAGCAAATGTTGTTTTAAATTTATGATCTTATCCACTCGACTAGCTGTAAGGTTTAGTGTAGTCTATAAAAACTATTTCACCTCAAGATGTGTTAAAACGGAACTGAAATTATTGTATCTAAAACAATGTAAAATTAAAAATTACCTTCAGTGCTGCAGCGACGACATATGCTTAAGTCTGCAAGAAGCCAAAGTACGCTGACACTTTAAAATTTGAAAGTTAGTATTTACACTCATCAAAACGACAAGAAAATTATCTACACGCTTTCCTTGAAACTTTACCTACCCATCCTAAACTTAAGAGTTGAGCTTGTTTTTTAGTCGGTTGATAAAAAATCTTTTCTAGTTTAAAAAAATATCAAATCTGTCAGTTTAAAAGTTATTTTGAAAGGTGAAAACATACTCGCATAAACCCTTGCAAACACTTAGTTTGTCAGTAGGCCGCATAACAGTTGAAGAGGCCCGCTGTTTAGTTAGTTGTTGCGTGTTGTGTCATGTGTCCTCTTTAAGAGACCCTTCAAAACGCAAAGATTACGTTGATAAGCTCTTACTAAATTAGCTTATTAAGTCTTCAGTAAAGTCTTTCCCATGAAGAAAACTCTAAAACTCGCTATTTTGGGTCAAAATATTGCATATTTTCTGTGGGAGGATCCCCGGACGCCCCTTGATATAATCTGAATCCACCCCTGCTCTAGTGTTGGCTGCTTGAAGTGTGATGCATGAGTTTATAGAACTGTTTTACGTGAGTAACAATTATACGAGTTACTAACTAATGTGTTCAGTGCACAATTTGAACTAATGAATTCAGTAGTCAGCTTAGCTATGCAAAGTAATAACCAACGCCTTTCCATGGACAGGATTTCTCTCGCTTGAAAACGAGAAGGTGCCTGGCAACTGTGGACTGAAGGACCAGAATCTGGCACTGCAATGGGTGCGGGACAACATCGCCAGCTTTGGTGGGGACTCCAGCAATGTCACCATCTTCGGCGAGAGTGCTGGCAGCGCCTCGGTTCATTACCACATCCTCTCCCCCGCCTCCGCAGGTACCATTGAGTTTACCTATAGAAGTCCGACTCAAATGCGGCTCTTGTTCATTAGTTTAGCCTGCACCTCCGGGCATCAACTCCGGGAGCGTTTGGTAAATAGAAATCATAGTCTATTAAAACGGCTAACTGTTAAACTGAAAGGGGCGTACTTGCAGGCATCTACCACCGGAAAACTGACACTTGGCTGCGAACCAGTCGAGTATATTATCCTCTACCCATATATTAATAACCCATATATATATTATCCGAAATATAAATGGGGATGATTTATTCCGTAATTTGCCAATGCTGAAACCTCTTTGCTACATTGAGGAGAGGCAGTCAGTTAGCTATTAAAATCGCCGTTTGGATACTTTGCTACAGACCAAATCATTATGGTCGCAAGATAATGCGTTATCTATGAAAAGACCCAATATTTGAACATGGTCTGTCTCTTGAAAACCCCGACATGGTTAGATCATTATAGTTCAATAATAAATAGCATTTCTTGCACATATGTGCAAATAATTAAGAGGTTTATGGGTAGAACTGGGCACAGCCAGTTTATAAGTTTCAAAGTGACTCTAAATCTTTCACGAAGTTATTCCTTTTTCTGAAGGCCTGTTCCACAAAGCCATCTTGCAAAGTGGCGCCGCAGTGTGTCCGTGGGCGTTGCAAGAGAAGCCTAGAGAGAAGGCTCTGATGATTGCCAAGGAGCTTGGTTGCACCTCTCAAGATTTGGATGAAGTGTTGGAGTTCCTGAATACAGTTCCAGCGTTGGACTTCGCGACATCCCAGGAGGCAAAATCGTGTAATACCGACCAGGTTTGTAGAGAACAGAGCATTTAAGAACACAGAAGTGGTTTGTTAAAACAAACTGGATGCATGATCGTAACATGAAAAGCTACGTTGAAACAGACTGTCTCAATGGGCTCGGGGAGAGAGGAGAGACTCCCAAAAAGATTGTACTGCTGGGTTTGCAGTGTTTCCTCGTTTCATTTTTAAGCTGTCAATATTCCACTTTTAAAGCTAGTGAACTTGAGATTTACACTTCACAAATTTATCTTGTCAGCTCACACTTTTTGAGGCTGAAATGTATGACGGATTTACTTTGTAAAGTATCTGTTAACTATGACGTTGTTAGTGTGTTGCTAAATGGTTAATAAAATACATCATTGTTGTAACGCACCTTAACCATTTAGCTTACGTTACTTTTTAAGAGATTCTGTTTCATTACACAGCGTGTTTCAAATCCTCCTTTCCACCTTAACTTTTAAGTAGCCGAAAATGTTCAAACGTACTTTGGCACATGGTATTCGGGTATACAAAATTACTTTTATACTTTACAGGAGTACTTCCCACTGCCCCAAAAAGGGTGTTTCGGGGATAAGTTCATAATTTCTCACGAGAGCCCCTACTGGGCTACCCCAATTTTTAAAAGCTACAAAAATACAATTTTAGGTTTTAGAAAGCCAAGAGCTTTACAACAGGGTGCAACTCGCAGGTTCCTATAATAATGAGGTTTGTCCGGGTTTTTACAGTATTCGCTTACCAGACTCCGTGTTTTGTTTGTCCGAAACTTCTCAAGTGGTACTTATGCCTTCTAGAACCAAAAGAATATCATCGGTTTTAGATATATGGCAAACATATCGTTGACAGCCATTTATCAGCACTCGTACATGTCATTCCGTTAATCGAGAACGGAGCGTCGGGAGGTTTTGCTGAGAATATTATTGGTTTTGTATTTTTTTTTCACGCTCACTCACTCCTCGGCGCTACAGCCCATGTAGGGCCCCATTACAATTCGCCTCCACTCCAGTCCATCCTCCGCCACTCTCCGCCATCTCCCCACACCCAGATCTCTCAGGTCAGCCTCGACGTCAAACAGCCATCTTTTTCTTGATCTTCCACGTTCTCTTCTTCCTCCCGGCACGTCAGTAAACACCTTTTGACAGCTCTTCCTTGTTCCATCGTTGTACATGTCCATTGCGAATTCTTCCTTGCTTCATATGGTTGGCGATGGTTGCTAGCCAAACAACTGGTAAACTTCTTCGTTTCTTCTCATTCGCCAGGCCCCATCTTCTAACACTCCGTAAATATCTTCCTTTAAAACCTTCCTTTCCCACTTGTTTAGTAAGTCTTCTGATGTTAAAGTCCATGTTTCTGATGCATATAGTACTATTGGTCTGAGGATTGTCTTGTAAATAAGGATTTTGGGTTTTCTGGTTAAACTTCTGGATTTAAATATCGGTTGCAGAGCATAATAGCATCTATATTACCAATACTTAATCTGCCTTTTATTTCTAGTGATATTTGGTTATCTGCAGTCAAGAGTGAACATAGATTCCTGAAACTCCCCACTTTTTTTAACGTCTTGGCGTTCAAATTCACTGTAGGTTCTCTAATGGATTGAGGATTTCTCTTCATTTTCATATATTTTGTTTTGTCCGTGTTTATTGAAAGACCTAGGTCTTTTGACGCTCTTTCTAGACTGGAGATAGCTTCTTCTAGGGAATTTATATTTTCAGAGGTAAATAAATAACTTTATTTACAGTGTACATTAAAATGTGTTGCAGAAAACAAAAATATAAAAAAAACTAATTATTGTAATTCCATTCACACACATGCACGCAGGCATGTCATTCATATGTGCACTCACTCACTCCCTGGAAAAAAGGTAAAATTATTGCTTTTAAAATTTGATTGGTCCAGAAACTCAGCAATACAGTATTATAAAAGCATGGGATATTAAATATTTTTTTGATTGAGATTTAAACAAATTTTGGTTACTTTCCAATTTTATATCCACTGGCAATAAATTAAAAATTTTGCAACAGTTTGAGAAGGTAATTTACTGAACAATTTTGTTCTGTGTTGCTGAACACGAAAATCCTTACTCATTCTTGTCTCGCACTCGTGTATGGAGCTCCCTTGCAAAGGTAAACTCTTAAAGCGGCAATACAGGACAGTTTCGAAAATGTAGGCTTGGAAGAGTCATTAGACCTAGACTTTTAAAAGTTCCACGACAGTGGGCTCTAAAATTTAAACGTCCTTATTGCAATGTCATCCCGCTCATCCGCATAAGCAACACACTGAGTTAATCTATTCATTATTGTCCCTCCAGGTTTTACGTTTATCTGTCTCACAGCTTTTTCCAGTGTTCGGATGAACAACATTGAGGACAACACATCTCCTTGTTTCATTCCTCTTCCCACGTTAAATTCTTCAGACAATTCTTCCTGTACTTTTACTCTACTTTTTGTGTTTTCCAAAGACATTTTAATTAGGGTTATCAGTTATGGTGGGATACGGAACTCTCTTAAAGTGTTATAGATCATGTTTCTTCTTACTGAGTCAAAAGCTTGTTTATAATCAATGAAAATATTGTGCAAATCTATATTGTACTCGTAACACTTTTCATGTATTTGTCTCATGGTGAAAGTCTGGTCAGTTGTTGCTCGATTCTTGCGAAAGCCACACTGGTAATCACCCACAGCTTCTTCTACAAAGGGTCGTAATCTTGATGCTAAAACACTCCCAAATACTTTATAAGAAATACTCAAGAGTGTTATTGGCCTATAATTTCCGCATTTGCTTTGTCACCTTTCTTGTATGTATGGGTGTATGTAAATATTGGAAATAAACTTCATTATTTCATTAAGGACAGCTGGGTGAATTATTCCCATATTCCAATCTCTTGGCATTTGTTCGTCCTTCCAAATGTATCTTACAAGTTCATACATGCAACTGTTAACTGTATCTCCTCCGTACTTTTCCGTGCATTTCAGCTGTTATGGTGTCTTCATCTGGGGCCTTGTTATGTTGTAGCTTCTTAATTGCTTGTATAACCTCTTGCATACTTGGAGTTCGTGAGCTATCACTCGCTTCATGGTCTCGAGTGTATTTTTGTGTGTGTGGTTTTTTTTAATGAAGGGTAGGGTTTCTTAGACAGTTCTATATTCACATTCCAAAACCATCATTTTGGGGTGGCGGCAAAACCCGATCACGTCAAAAAGTACTTTGCTAAAGAACATGTGCTAAAGTGCGTTTGAAAAAGGTTTCAGGCGTTCTAAAGGTCAAGGTTGTGGGGGAGGGGGCATCATGTTTTAACCCCGTGTTTCAGGATAACCTTCACAGGTTCGGACTCCACTTCTTGCCTTGTGTCGAGGTGGCGGGGGACAAGCCGTTCTTGACAGAGAGACCACAAACTCTGCTGCAGTCAGGCAAATACAACAAGGTGCCTGTCATCAATGGCGTTGTCAACAAGGAAGGACTGTATATAGTGAAGTTGTTAAATATCGAAAAGCTTAATGAAGACCCTTCTCTGCTGGTGCCTCCTAACCTGGGAGTACTGCCTGGGAGCGAAGAGGCAAGAGAACTTGGTAAAACTATTCTTCAGTTTTACACCAATTCAGACAAGATCACGTGGGACGTTATACATGACTTTATTAACGTGAGTCTTAATTCACTTTTCAGTTTACTTTTCACTTTTCAGTATTTTTGTTATTCGTATTAACAGAAGGTGAATTTAGTCCAGATAATTCTATCACATGCGTGCATACGCGTGCTATTGAACCAACTGATCTAGAGAACATTACAACATACTACCGTATATCAAGATATAAAATATTCACCAACACGTCAACTTAATGTTTACAGAGCACCGAGCATTTTCTTTGGTAGGAGCGACTGTGCTAGGAGCTCAAAAGCTCGGGAATTGAGACACACTCAAACCACAAATTTGATCCCATTTACAAGAAAAGGAATATTCAATAGTCTTGCTTGTATCTTGTATGGATATTTGGAGAAAAATATCCATCGGAAATCAAACGTGAACAAATGAAAAACTCATATACAAAATAAAAATAATTGGTCGTAATCTACAGTGAAACTTTTTACAGTCTAGTGTATACTTAAAATTCCCAGAAAGTAGTATCATACTTATTAATTAATTACTTCAGTTTCCTTCAATTTTTTAGCAACCTGTTTAGGTTATGGAAACGGGTTAACAGGGTTATTAGGGTCATCAACAATGTGTTATTATATGTAAATTAAATTAGATAGTTTTTATAAACTTTGAAGATTAGTATAAATTATTATTCAGGTCAAAAAACGTTTTCCATCCGTGAATTCCAACGTTGTTACAGTTTGTATCTGACATTGGGTTCAACCAGGGGTCCGAGTTGACTAGACAGAGTCAGCTGACCTACGCTGGCCCAGTCTACAGCTATCTCTACACGTACCGGTCTCCAAGATCTCTGTCCTCTGTCTATGTACCTCCGACAAGTCCTGACACCGCTGCAGAACTTTTAGCATCTGGTAACGTCTCACTAACTTGAAGTTAAAAACTGAGTTCAAAATTAGTAGGGTTTAAGAATACTGCATTTGTTAAACGGAGGGAGGGGGTATGATGTCGCAAGTTGTTATATCCAACGATTTTTGGGATGGATTTCATAAAAACCCTAGATAATGGGGGCAGATAGAGTTTCGGAACCATTAAGAGACCCATGATCCAGCAATTCCTTTAGGTTTCGTGTGAGTATGACCTTGTAATTTAGAAATAAATGTGTATAGAAATAAATTATATTCCCAATCCCAGCTAATATAAGTCCACGTGAATGTTGTTTTGAAGCCCCTTCAGCTTTTAAAATTAAGTATAACACTTTAAACTACTCGCACACCCTATATTGTATTACTTGTGTCTAGTGTATATAATTGTTAAAATTGAATTAGTGGATACTCAATTGATCAATTGAAAACATATTGCAGGTGCAGGTCATGGCGACGAGTTGCTCCAACAGTTCAAGCCTAACATGCCACAAATCCCTTTCCCACCATCATCCCAACAAGACCAAGCAATCACACAGAAGTTATCCAAGGCGTGGACTACATTCGCCAAAACAGGGTAAAATGTTTCTTTTTTGATGAGCTTCCCTTTGAAAACGTCTTGAATTGGAACACACCGCAGGTCTCTGACATAGTACTAGAGTAGTTTAGAGTCTGATGAAAGAATCCAGACTGATTCTATATAAATGATGTAGTCTATCTAATTCTAAAATCAAGGAATATTTAGTAACGCAATGCAGATAATTATTTTCAAGGATTATCGTACTAAATGAAATGTGTCCAAAAATACAATGTGGTAATTATGTAGTTAATAAATCATAGTCTACATGAGTTTTGACTCATAATATTTCATTTAATATTTCTTTATAGTTCCAAGTTCCAACTTGGTGTATCAGCTATAATTATCATTTGGATTGATCAGCGAGCAAGAATTTTCGAAGGTCTGAAAGTATATTACTCGTAATTTGATGGCACATCATGTCTTTGGAGAGTAAAATGAACGTTTAAGTTAATGGTTATAATCATTTAAGTTCCTATTATAACATACAAATTCACACATTATTCAAATTCAAAAAATTGTATTAGTATGTTAACTATGTTTACAAAGTTGGCCTCACCAAGCTTACAAAACTTGACGGTGAGGTCCCAAATAATACTACATAATGAAATTGTTTGATTTGTTATTTTAAAAAGTGTGTTGGCAAATAATAGATTGTGTACTGACTATATATTTTAGTGGTTTAGGGCGGCATCTTAATAATTAATACTACTATTTTGCATTCACAAAGAAATTCGTCTACATTATTTTATACATGCTGTATTATTATACAGTATAACATTGAAATACATGAATAAGTTCAATAGTTTACTTAAATCAGTTACAACATTAACTGTATGACATAAATACTTGTTTGAATACTACTACATACTTTTGAAACAACCTTTTTCCAAGCTAATACAATTTTGTTTTGATTTTATCCAGAAACCCTAGTTGTGAAGAGCTGGGAGGCACTTGGGAAGCTGATGAGTTAACAAATCCTCACTATATGGAATTGAGCCTGGACCCAAAAACTGTCAACGATGTGTCGTTTTCAAAAAGAATGGCATTTTGGGAAGAATTGTATGGAAAACATTCTTAAATGATCTGCCATTACAATACCGTCATAAAGTATGAAAATAAAACATACCAAACCAATAAAGTATTTAAAAACCAAGATATCTAAAAAGCTAAAATATGTAAACGGACCTGTTGTTATGATGTGATTAAATATTTACCACCATCCTTACCAATTTGTTATATTTGCCTCAAATTTTACAAACGTTTAGGAGCTTGTATACATGCAGCTATTGAGAATGCATTATCAGTGATAGGCCTACAACCAAAATACAGCAAGAGTGTTAATATTGTAGTAAGAGCTCTGTTATAAATAACAGCCTTCCTCAGAGGTTATCTGTGTGATATCTTCTAAGCTATTGCTCTGATTTGAACTCAGTTTGATCAAATTCGACTAGACAGAAAACACAATTAAAGTAAGTACGCGGGATTGAAACAGTCGAACTACGTTAAATAGCAAACATTGAAGTAGACCGGGCCAGACGGTTAGCCGAGGCGTAAAATACCATAAAAAAAAGTAAAATGCGTAAAAATTTAGCCATTATTGGCCTTCAAATGACTGACAATGTTAAATTCTTGGGTCTTTTCATGGATGAAAAGCTGTCGGGATCACCACGTTGATTTAGTCTGTAGCAAAGTGTCCAAAGTACTATTTTTATTAAGGAAACTTTCACTCCACTGCAGCCAAGACGTTTTGATGATGGCATATTATGGAATCATTCATCCCCATTTATCTTACGGATTATGCTTATGGGGTAATTGCTCTGAAACAAAAGATCCTACAAAAGAGAGCAATTAGAATAATTGGTAAGTTAAAATTCAAAGAATCCTGCAGGGAACATTTCAAATCCCTATCCGTATTGCCTTTATCCTCTATGTACATTTTGGAAACGTTGTTTTTAGGGCTAATTGCACTATTGTCGAGAAGTGAGAACATTAGTCAATACAATACAAGGAATCAACATTTTATCCCACCAAACTACCAAAGGCTTCAACTGTACGATAAACCTCCTGTTGAATCCGGTAGAAAATTATATAATAAACTTCCCGACAATGTTAAAAGTTACTGTATGTCAAAATTCAAAACAAACCTTAAAAAAGTCCTTGCTCAAAATTCATATCATAGTGTTGCGGAATTTATGAATATTTAAAACTATACTATTATTTAATTCCGATTCAAGGTCTTACTTGTGGTATATATGTAGTATATTTTATAATTGTAAACAAACATTTTTATTGTAATCGTTTTGACATTAAACGTATTGTTACCAAGTAAATCGACCGCACGTTTCACCTTTCAAACACCGAGGCCTAAGGTCAGGTCACGGATAATGGAGAATGTACAGAGATCCAGTGGGATAGAGGAAGTGTTTCAAAGCTTAATCATCATATACATCACCAGACATGGTTGCCTTATCGTGCGAAGTACAGAGGGCCGCATGGGTGGCGATGTGCACTCTACATAGAGGAGCACCATATGACAACCATACTCGGTGATGGATTAGGCAACTGAAATAGCGTTCCCTTTGTATAGAAAGATAAACGTATGTTCAGAGTTTATATTGTCTGTGGTCAGGTGAACATAGCAGCCAAATCTTTCCAAACCACAAATGACACATCTCACCGTGACACATCCTTTTGCGACTTTCTAAAGTTACTAGAATTGAAATCTAGTGTAGGACCAAAGTTCAATTATTAATTACCTTGTATTGGGCCTGTAGATTCTACCGTTGCTGTAAATGTGGATGCGCATTTCACCCACACATAACCCACGCATTTCATAAACACATTGACCCCCACGGATCCAACTCACTATTAAACAAAAAAAAAATATGAAGAACACAGTAATTTTTAAATTCGCGCGCCAGCTAGAAAGTAGGTCACCACAGACAACACAAAGCAGAGAAACCGGCCATGGGGCTTCCCAGGCCAGCCCCCGCACCCCAGCACACCTCCAACCTGCCAGTAGTACATTCATCCCCCAGTGCGCAATGTTTCGTAGACGGCCACCGGATGAAAAACCCGCGTAGACCGTAGTGCGTCACCGCGTTCCCGTTCCCCCCCGTGTATAAGACAATAATTTAGTGTAAATAGTGTACCATATGTTTTAGTTAAGGCCAATAAGTGTGCCGACGATGCCCCACAAGCGGGGCGAAATGCGCATTCACATTTACAGCAACGGTAGGATCTACAGGCCCAATACAAGGTAACTAATAATTTCTAAAGTTGTTTTACTGTGGATAGGACGAGATAGCTCGGCCAAAACGTTCACATGACCTTTTCTCTGGACTCTCATGTTGAGGGATTATATAAGGCAGACGAATAATCGAAAAATATAAGCAAATAATCGTAGCTCCGTTTGAACCTGTCATTTTACATTCTAGTTCGTGTTCTGTAGTATAAATAATAAATACAATAACGGAGAAACGTATAGAAATTATGAAAAAAGTGTACGATTTGAGGCTCATTCTCATAGGTAAATGTCGATGTTATGATGTTGGTCAATAGCTGGCATCTGATTGGCTGAAAGAGGTTCACATGATCTGTTTAGAATTTTCCAAAACACAACTTTCGGAAGTATGGATGTATCATGTCTCTTCTGGATAATTTGAACTGAGGTTCTAACAATCAATTTAAATCGGAAAAGCGTTTTTAATCAAACATCGTTGTACACAATAGAAAGTAAAATGGTACTGCTAACTCAATTTCGAGTTTTTAGGGATGAGTTTTGATTCTACAACTGTGGGTCCAACTGTCTGAAATTACTATCGGGTAAAACCTGTTAGTAAACTGGCTAGTAAAGTCATTACTTGGGGTCATATAATTTGGCAGGTTTTGCAGCGAGCTTTTGAACAAGGTTGCGGTCCGAGTTTTTGTAGTAAAAATTTATCCTGAAAATAAATTAGTCCTCAAAGAGTTAGTACAGTGCGTTAGGTTTAGCATGGCCGGTGGCCTTGAGATTTACTGCTGGCCGCTTATGGCCATTGATTTTAAAAAGTCAATGTTATGGCCCTATAGCCCATCTCAACGACCATGCTAAACCGGACGAACTGTATATCTTGTGGTATTGTTTAATATTGTTCTCAATTTAAGAATGAGCGTTTTCTTACATTATAACTACACTCTTAAAATTTGTATCAGACAAGTTTTATTTTAAAGATGTCAACGTACTACAGTGACTCAGCTGACTACTTTTTTGACATCCTTTTAGTTAAAAGGTAAAACCAGTACTGTAATTAAATTTAAAAATAATTGATTTAAAACTTGGAGTAATGTCACGGTTTTATAAAGGTTAAAAGGGACATTCGGATTAGCAGTGCCACTGAAACATTAACTACAAAGAAACACAATAAATATTGTAAACATGAAAGGTCGCAAGAAAAAGCATGTTTTTACAAAGTGTTTACAATAATTATAAATAATTATATACAGTACTATATTTAGAATTTTTGAACCGGCAAACCCGAAAAAAAACACGTTTGATCATTTAATACCCCACCTCCTATTCGGTGAGGGCTCAACAGATCGAAGTTCAACAGTTCGAATTTCGATCATTTAAACTTCGGGCATTTAACCTTCGATCTGTTGAACATAACTGGAATTGGGTGGACAAACTCAGAAGGCGGGATTTTTAGGGATAATGGCGAGTAGCGGTTGGGGTAATGAGTAGGGTAGAAAGCTGATAAACGGTACCACAAAAGGGAATCATGCATTGCTTATATTAAATTTTCTAAAATATTTTTTGTTATAAGATATTGTAATAAAAATAGAATAATGAAATATAATTATCGATCTTAATTTGTATAAACGCTAAATAGCTAATTTGTTACTAAAGAAATGTAATAATTATAATTATACATTTTAACAGATTAGTTACAAAATTAGATTGGTAAATATTATTTACGATTACTTTTAGTGTGAGTGAGTGCGAATGTTTCATTTCATTTTATTGTAATTTGTGTTTTGCGACTCAATATTTTTATTGTCAAAGCAAATATATAATGTTATTAAGCAAGGCTTATTGTATGGTCATTGTGTAAAGTCAAGTAATGTAAACGCAATATTTTAACCTGGCAAGCCTAGTACGTGCATAACTTATCGAGTAGTAGACTAGTAGGACTAGACTATTAAGCCTAGCTCTTTACACCTCAGTAGTAAAGGTTTGAAATGATGTATTTTCAATTTAGATTAGACTTATTTTATTCATGGTTAGGTTCATGTTTATGAAGGAAGAATGAGCCGCTAAAGGCCTAGTTTATCCCAATAATCAATCACTTTTACTGATGTGCACCAGTAGTGATCTTGCAACAAAGTCAATGGTGTATGGTCTGTTTTCAGGTGCACAATGACATGATATTTTGATCAATCTGGTTCAGCTATGGTTTCCTAGAAAGCGGTGACCGCTACATTACGGCCGTAATATGACGGTGTGTTTTGTTTTCAATGTTATCAGATGAGAGTGGTTTCCTAGAAAATGGTGGACGTAAAGTAGCGGTGAACACTACTTAAGGGTTTTCTCGCCAGGTGACACATATTGTTTTGTAAACAAAAGTAGCTTACCCATTACTATATACCTAAACCAGATTTGATAACTAAAATAAACATGTCAAAAGTTGTTTTTATCTACATATGTTTAAATATTGTGTTGCGTCCACCGTCACGGTTACGTTCACTGCTACATTACGGCCGTAATATAGCGGTAAACCTTTTCCTAGGAAATTATAGCTTTAGGTTTGACCATTTCAAGTTAGGTTTGTTTATTGGCCTGGTCAATAACTTTCAAAAGATTTAAATCCAAGGTAAATGATTGGCTGATTGAAAATCCCTATTACACTAAAGTCACGCTAATGCGAAGGTAGTAGATGACCACCAAGTCGCCGACTTTCTGTGAAATGTGAAATCTGTATTTCTAAACAATATAAAATTGTGTGGAACATTAACAATAACAAGAAAATATAAATTATGAAATATATGAGCCACTATCCTATAATAAATCAAATAAATAATAAACAAATACTCTGTGACCTTTACCTACAAATTCTCCAATATCCAAGTTTCTAACCTACTTTGAGCTTGATCGGGTACTTTAAGGGCTGTGTGGGGGGAAAATAGTTCATAGGGTAATGCAGGGATAATACGGGGACAAATTCCCATTCGATCAGATGAGCGGAACACCAAAATTTTCGATCATTTGAGCGTAGCCTGTTTTCGAACATTTGAACCAGCAAAACAGACGAAAAAAACACGTTCGATCTGTTGAACTTCGATCATTTAATACCCCACCTCCTATTCCTATACAATTTGAAGAAAAAACTTCCAAACAATGAATCTGCTGTCAAAAAGTAGCTAATTACAATTTGCAATTATAAATATAATAATGAGGTTTTAAATTTTCCAGTGTTCTGATGAATTCAGAATTTTAATAAATTAATCGTT
>CM032059.1:42866-84174 GCA_018831715.1 Matsumurasca onukii
ATCTTTCTTAAGGAGTTAAGAAGAATAAAATAAATTTCAGAGTTAATAGCTTGAATGCATGTGAGTGCAGTTATTCTTAGGACATGTCAAGGAAAATCGGTTTCGCCCCTCCCAGGGTTAGAGTTTAGTCTGTGACATTTTCTGTCAGCAACACGAAAGGAATAATTTCCGTTACACTTGAATAACGGGTATTTCAATTACAAATCACTAAATCACTATTTGAGATGCCGACCACTCTCATGAGGCAAATATGTGGTGAAGGATGAGTGTGATGAGTGGTAGTAATGAGTTATGAGGTGTAGTCTTGTTACAAACTAAGGCCGACTCTCACTTAGAATGGGTCATTAATTAATAGCCCAATGACCAATTGACATACAAGGACCAACGGCTTAACGTGACTTCCGAACCACGCAGGTGATGGTCGCTGATATGTCTAAACGATGGTGGGAGTTGATGCGGGTATCATCATATGATCACTGAGACTATCTGAGCCGCTTTAGACCTCATCCTCAAAACCTGACCTCCATGAAGCTGGATTACAGGACCACGCCACGAGTCCCAGTCAAAATTATCCAATGTAAGTTAATTTGTCTAAAGCATTTGAAACACAGAGTACACACACTTTTGATTACCCTGCGTACTAGGCTCGAAATTGATTACATAAAACTGTTATCCATTATTAGCTTTAAAAACTAACAATGAAACTAATTTCAATACTTTATTGTAAAAGCTTGTCAAAAATGACTTTTCCGTTGAAAGGCGAGTTTGGCATGTCATTTTTCACATCCAAAGTAGAGGGAACCGTCCATTCCACCCCGGGACGACAATTTATCATTCATAAAACCCGGCAGCAGTGCTGCGCTCACATCGCACCTTTGCACGTCTTGTTCTACTCAATTCTCAGCTTTGCTTTCACTTTCAAAAAAAATGTTTTTGTCATTCTGCTCTGAAAACAGCTGATTTAGACAAATGCATTGACAGTGCTAAAGTGTCACTTTTTCACCCAGGGAAATAAAGTATTGTTTTTATGATGTTTTTCTCCTTAGGGAGAAAAAGATCATTTTAATGATCTTTTGTGGCATGGACATCAGCTGGGTCAACGAGTTTGTTTTGATTGTTATGAATTTTAATACTGACTTACAGTAAATCAGTGTAACAGCTGTTTATTCAAAACATTACAACTAAGACTGCTGAGTTCAAAACACTGCTTAATTAATTAACTCGTTAATATTAAAACATTTATTGACATTTATTTCTTATTATTCTTTGCATCATGACAAAAAGTATCGTTCATCACTCGGCCCGAAATTGTCTTTTTGACCCTCGGTCATTTACCTTTACCTCGTGTCAAAAAGTGTCTTTTTAGGGCCTAGTGAAGGAATATACTACTATTACATGCGCACTGCATCTCGTAGCTCAGTCATATTTCATTATTTGTCTTTTAGCTTATGGGCACGCTATTCCAAGTGGTTTTGATTTGGTTAACGTAGAAATGTGTTTTGTCATTTTGTACTAAAACCAGCCGCCTTCAAAACATGCAATGACCTGCTAAATTTGTACTGCTATTACCAGGGAAATAAAGATTTGTTTTTATCTTTCTAGGGTGTAAAAGATCATTTTAATCATTTCAGTTATCAGCTTTTTCGACGAGTTTGTTTGAATTTTAACACTGACTAATAGTAGATCAGTGTATTGTTTATTCAAAACAATATAAATCAGACTGCTGAGTCAAAACTTTGTCTACTTTCAGTTTCTTTATGATATTGAACACATTTTATTGACATTTACTTGTTTCTCGTTATTGTTTGCATCTAGACTTACAGCTACAAATTCGTATTATAAAAATATCAACAATGCATTATTTATATAATATGTTTAGCGACAAAAAATACACTTAAGACAAATGTATGAAGTCTTCGACCCGGGAACATGAAATGAGCACCAATCCTACCACCCAGAAAAAAGCTTTGAGAAACTTTCATAACTGTATATAAATAATAATTATGTATAAAAGTGTTCGCTCTCTACAAGTGTCATCACTTATGTCCTATTTCCATTAATGGAAAGAGTGTTCCTTTTATAATTATCTTGCTCAAGTTTGTTAGCCAGTGGGTTTGAAGTACTGGCAATTCCCTTGGGGGGGGGGACATTTTCACAAAAACCCGTTATAATTATCTAAAAACAGGAATTTGAACCACTTGTGGTATGGTAAGGTCCGAGACAAGGCAGGTATAAAACTGGAGAAGCAGCTGTTACAGTGACTTCCGACTAAACTCATTGAAATAATTGCTGTCCCTGCAGTATAAAGATCATCGACATGATCTGTTACTTATTAGGGAGTAAGAAGGCGTCAAAACAAACCTTAATTTCCACGGGAATAAAAGTGAAATTTTAGCACGTCATTAGGTGTGTCAAAAACCTCCGTTTTATGAACAAAACAGTAATGCTGTACCATTTAATTAATAACAAACCAGAATATCCCCTTAAAACCTAATAGTATATTTCATCACTAAGTCCTAAAGTGACACTTTTTGACACGAGGTCAAGTTAATGTTAAATGACCGAGGGTCAAAAAGACACTTTCGGGCCGAGTGATGAACGATATTTTTTGTCATGATGCAAATAGTAATAGAAATATAATTATGTCAATAAATGTTTAATATTATAAGCAATTAATCAAGTAAAGATTGTTTTGAGCTCAGCAGTTTGAATTATAATGTTTTGAAGAAACAGCTGTTACACTGATTTATTAAACGTCAGTGTTAAATTTCAAAACAATCAAAACAAACTCGTTGAACCAGCTGATGTCCATGCCACAAAAAGATCATCAAAAAAATACTTTATTTAAAGCAGATATTTTCAGAGCAGAATGACAAAAAGATTTTTTCGCTAGTTAGTAGTTTTTGTGTAATGTTAATGGCCACGGGGACATTTGCAAACCAAATGAGCGGCAACTTGCAACACGGACACCACACCACCTTCCTTGCATACAAACACCTCCTGACACCCTGCCATCTTAATTATGTGTACGTGTTTCATGTTGCATTACATTTAAAGTTCTTACACAAAGCCTACTGTCCGAGTTTGTCTGAATAACTACTGGAAATGTACTCAATTAATTCATATCAGGACACTTTTACAGGGTCAGGCAAAAGTGTGGAAACGCCTTTATAATTTTTTAACCAGTTTTTTCAGCGCAACCAAAATTGGTACATTTTGCCCCAGTTTTCAAAATGGGGATTGAGGAGAGGGGATACTTCTAATTATCAACATTCATCAATATTTTCTAAGACCTTCAAAATGAGGTGTCACTCGATGGCGCTTCCCTGTGAAAATTATAGGCTACCCCAATCACCCATTTTGAAAACTGGGGTAAAGTGTCAGTATGAATTAAAAGGTACTTTTGGTTCCTGTAATAAAATTTACCAATTTCTGCGCTGAAAAAACCCTGGTTAAAAAGTTATAAAGGTGTTTCCACACTTTTGCCTGACCCTTTATATTTAAGTTTAGTTGTATGCAGCGAGAGTACAACAAAAGTATTACAGTTGTTTAAACAGAAAAGGTTTACGTTAGATGTCCTAAGTAAACAAAATACCTGATAAGAGTAATTTTGTTTCATATTTATGAAGGTTTATTATTCTACGAAATAGTGCTCAATAAAGCTATACAATCAACTACGTCAAGTGTTGTATTGTCTTTGTATTAATGTAACAGTATATTTCATCACTAGGTCCTAAAGTGACACCTTGTGCACCAGTTGACACGAGGTGCAAATGACTTATTTCATGATGTAAACAATAATGAGAAAAAATGTTTTAATATTATAAAGAAACAATTAGGTAAACATTGTTTTGCGCTCAGTAGTCTGAATTATAATATTTGAAGAAGCAGTACTCACTGATTTACTATATGCCAGTGTTAAAATTTAAAACAATAAAAACACACTCGTTGACTAGCTGATGTCCATGCCACAAAAAGATCATTAAAATGATCTTTTAAAGGCGTCATTAAAACGATATATTATTTACCTGGGTGTAAAGGTGACACTTTAGTACGTCAATACATATGTCTAAAGCAGCTGTTTTCAGAGCAATATGACAAAAATGTACTTTAGGTAATTTTGCTCTAAAGACCGCTGCTTTATAAACATGCCGTGCTTTGTAATGCCGTGCTCAATTATCACTTTTAAATCTAAAGTAATAAAACATTGTTTTGATAATCTTTTTTGGTGTGAGCATTAGCTGATTCAATGGGTTGTTTTAATTTCAATACTGGCGTAAAGTAGTAAATCAGTGTAACAGATATTTCTTCAAAACAATATAAATTATACTGTTGAATTCAAAGGACCTTCAATTTTTTCAATTTTCTTTATTTACCTTCAATTTCTTTATAATACTAAACATATAACTTCTTATGTATTTCTTAATATTATTAGTATCAAGACAGAAGTATCGTTCATCACTCGGCCCAAAAGTGTCTTTTAGATTCTCGTTCGTTTAACATCCCCGACTGCGCCCCGGACGTTAACCGGAGCTCACATAAACAAGCATCACTTTCGGACCTAGTGATGAAAAATACTATTAGTTTGAAAATGTCGTCATAAACATAAAAAATGCAAATAAACCAATATTTTTAACCGACTTCAGTGAAACGAGGAGGTTATGCCAAGTTGATTTATTTTTTAATGTCTGTTCACGAATTACTTTTGAACGCGGGCATCGTTTTACACCCAGTTTGCGTTGATTGATAGATCTTAACTCCATAGTGGTCCCATTTAAATTTATTTTTGATCGGACTTGTATTGCTATATAAAAAGTAAAAGCCTCAAAACCGAAATGGATTTCTATAGCACTATTACGATGTAGAATTAAATTTGCAACAAGGTCCTAAACAAGGCCTAAAGGTCAACAAGGCCTTAAGTTCTTCTAAAACCTGGGTGTTGTTGAGATAAATAGATATTTTCGTCTAAACATACTAAAAATGTCTTTGTTTGTATTTACAGAGTAAGGAACCCAGTGAAAGTAAAATTTAATCGTCTTTAAGAAAATATATACATTTATTATGACTATACTCATATTTACCGAGCTATGGCCTCCTTCTCGTTAAGAAAATACGTAATTTTTAGCATTTCGTATAAGTTATATAGCCATAGAAACTTTATTTTTAATATCATAAACCCGGTTATGATAAGATCCTGTGCATAGCTAAGTACTCAACTAAAAACGTATTTTACAAGCTTTAAAACTTTTTATAGATTCTGTAACCAAGTATAAAATGTCCAAAATGTCATGCTGAAACGTGTACTCCATGCGTGCTTAGTGGTATAGGTCTCGCTTTGGAAGCTATAAAAATAGTTAAGGTACTGAAATTGCATTTTCTACAACGGTTTCCATAAAATGTTTTAAGTGCCGCTATAAAACGTATAAAAATCTTCTGATACATTTTACGCAAACACGGGGTTTCCGTATTTTAAGCTGATGATGTTTTCATTTTATGATGGAAGTATTTAATAATGGTACCGTTCTGTCCAGAACATAACTCCCAAAAAATGTCCTGATGCGTTTAAAATACGTATATTTCTGGAGAAAAATTCGAAACAATCAGACATTTTGAGGGTACGGAACTACTCGTAAGTTTGAATATTTGTGTTAATTTCAACATTAATAAATTATGTACATAACCGTACAAACAACTTTAACTCATAAATTGTTCAGAAAATAGCTCGCCCGACATATTTTAAAATCTTTTAAGTTAAAGGTCAAAGTTAAAAAACACAAAAGTGACAGCAAAATAAATCTCTACTAATTTGAGCCTAAGGACGATGCGATACTATGAATGTAAACGGGCTCATAATATAGCAAACTTGTTAAAAGAAGAGCAAACTACTCATAAGTCATAAGGATACGGGCCGAAACCTAACTGTACATGATCTTGTTAGCTGGCAATAAGCAAATGAAGGTCAGCAACAACGAAGCGTCAATGCGAGTGGGCGAACCAATCCTTTAGCTTGACCAAGCACCGAAACTACATTTCAGAAGGGAACTCCTGCGAGCTTATTATTAGAAAAGACCGAAGGCTCGTTACCAACGAGCCATAAGCCAAATCGTCACCCTGATGCCCCATACCGTTCGAGCCAAAACGCTACCGCGAGCGATGCTGTGTGGCTTGAGTGCAGCGGTCTGATTGCTACTAACGAAAGTACTCAGTACACATTGACTTCATTTTATACTGAAAAAAATCAAGAAAAAGAAAAAAATATTATAGAATGAAAATGGTACTTTGTTAATAACATATAAGGAAATATGAATCAATGCATTGAAGCTGTTAGAATGTAGACTTAGGAGTTATATTCACTTTTAAAAATATTGGTTCGGTGGCGTCTTCTTTGATAATATTGTTTCGCAGCACCGACTCAATATATTTTAAAAGTGAATGAAGATTCAACAAACTGAAATTAGCGTCTACTATGGCAAATAGTGTAACAATGATGGTATTTTTATATGTATTAGCAATTAATATTTATTACATCGGTTACCTGAAATGGGTAAGCTAATATCTTATTGTAGTGTAATGGATAAATTATTGTTTGTACGCGTAACACATCAGAAACCCATTGTTTATGAATGTAACATGTAAAGCAATACAGTTACCCAATTATTTCACACTTTTGATAGCATTTTACTGTAGGATTGTTTTTGAAGTCGGTTCAATTTTTTTGTTAAAAAGCTTTTATTGATTCAGTATTAAAAAGTAAAATTAGAAATGAATTGAAAACAGTGTTTTATTTTAAGTACTATATTAAATGTATACTATTATGGTTTATTTACAAAATAGGTTTAAAATATAAAATTGTTTTATTTATATAAAAAAACAATTAGGTTCTTTGGACAAGCACTAGTGCACCTTTTAATTTAGCCACCGTGCGAGTTCAAAGAAGGGGTTTACTGTTGTGGTCTTTGAAGTAAGTTTGTTGAAAAACAACTCAGACCATCAAATAACGTAGTTGTGTTGTCTCTTCCCCACCCCAACCCGCAGCTGTTGTCTGACCCGAACAAAACATACTAACATCTGAGTGCGGTGTGTTTGTACAGTTCTGCGCTAAGTCGCACGTTTCTCAAACCCGTTATGAAATCTAAACATTTCGAACTGAAGGATTGTGTAATGTTATAAAAGCTTTTAAGAAAAAATTGAACCGACTTCAAAAATAAACAGTAAAAAGCTAATTTGGCCAATGCAATTATGTAGGCGTTGCTTTCATGCTACATTAAAAACACATCAGTTTCTGAAGTTTTACAGCAAACAATATAATACATATTAAGTTGCCAATACATATATTAGAATACCACTATATGCCCATACTATTTGCCATATCGTGAACTTTATTTGTGGGTTGTTGTAATTTATTCACTTAAAAACTATTGGAGTCGGTGCTGCTAATCCTTTGACAATAATTATCCTTTAGCAGCACCGACTCCAAAATCTTTTAAGTGAAAAAGAGTATAACAACCTACAAAATAAAGTTCATAAAATGGCAAATGGGCATATAGTGGTATTCTAATATGTGTATTGGCAACTTAATATTTTACTCGTATTATTTTGTTTACCGCTGTAATATTTTACTGTAGTGTAACCGATAAATTATTGTCTGTACGGTGTAAAACATCAGAAACTGATATTTTTTTAATGTAGCATGAAAGCAATACCTACATATTTGCATTGGCCAAATTGTTGCAAACATTTTAGAGCATTTTACTGTAGGTTTATTTTTGAAGTAAGTTCAATTTTTTTGTTAAAAAGCTTTTATTTCACATTTTTATATATTTTTTTAATTTCAGTTTATTTTTACTGAAGTTTTAATCAAAATGTTTAGTAGGCAAGATTGTTAAAACAAATGCAATATCGTCAAAGAAAAAATGTGTACTTTCCTCATTTGAAGCTTGTCTGTAGCTCTTGTTTGAAAAGAAAGTCATTCCGCATCAAGGCAAGGGGCTTATAATACAAAATCCTAATAGTAGGTGATAGTTTTTAAGATTAAACCAGTGTAGGCTCTTGAAAAGTATTGATTTCGAGAATACTCGGATCTAGCAAATCTGTATTGGATTTCAGAACTGCGGGTCCGATGATTGCATTATACAAGGTTTGTGGCTTTGTTTAACCGCTCGCAGAATTGAATATCACAACCCTCGTCTAGTGAGAAAAACCTGTGACAGTCGATTTTATTTTTACCGTGGTAGCTACAATACACACATATTTTGAAGGTTTGCATGAATATAAATAATAAATCGTCTTCATTGTATTCAAGAAATTATCACTATTTGAGATGCCGACCGCTCTCGTGAGAGTATTTTAAGGCAAATGTGTGGTGAAGGATGAGTGTGATGAGTGGCAGTAATGAGTTATGAGGTGTAGTATTGTTACAAACTAACTCCTTAGAATGGGTCATTAGTTAATAGAATAAGAATGAATTTATTTTCACAAAACATGTACAAAATAGTTGTATACAGTATTAATCCAAAATGAACATTCTTGTTACACATATTCATAGGTTGTATGTGCATACTATTCATAATTTATACAATTTAAAACTATTCAAATGTAAATAAATAAAAGATAACATAGTTATTTGAGAAAATATTAGGGCCTCAGTGGGAAAAAGCCCGTGTAGAGCTTCCTTCAAAAAAGAAAAACTTCAACTTATTGGCTCTAAAGAGTGCAAATTAATCTAGTATACAAACACATCATGTAAATAAAGAAATTATAAGAAAGATCATTAAATTTCAGGGTGGGACTTTAAACAATAAAAATTTATAACATAATAGCTGGTCTAACATTTTATTTTTACTTAAAAACTATCTTTTCAGAATGACCGATTAAAATGGGTATGCTGTTTATGCGTGCCAAAAGGTCAATTTAAGAAAAAATATATTTCATAAAACCTTACAGAAACAAAATGGCGGCTGTTTAAATATTTCTAAAATTAAAATACCATGAAATTAATACGGGCAGCCAATAAATAAGATGTTGTATTTTTTTATTTTACATAAAGATGCCAAACTCATTTTTCATTTTACAATAATACTTTCACTTTTTGTCTTTTTACAACTGGTACATTACCAGTGTACAAGGTGATTCTAAAATAGGCCAAATTTTGTTGGTGGTTCCTTATGCAAAACAAAGAAAAAGTTCCCATAAACAGGTCCCAAAGTTCTTCGTTACCCCGGTACTAATCAAAGATCAATGGTAGTAAAACGGCCAGGTTAGGACGCAAAAAGTGTAAGTATTTATAAAATTGGAAAAATGGTTTACCCTTGTAAAACTAAAAAATACAACTTTATTCTAATTTTTGTACTATGCGCCATTTCCATGGTATTTTAATTTGAAAATTTAAACAGCCGCCATTTTGTTTTATAAGGTTTTTATGAAACAATTATTTTTACTTCAATTGAGACAATGCACCATACCTTTGAATGCAATCGGTCAAACCGTTCTGAGATATAAATTTGGCAAAAATACAAAATTTATGGCTACCGAGTAACGAAGAATTTTAGGACCCATGTTTATAGGTACTTTTTTCATTGTTTTGCATAAGGAACCTACCCCTGAAATTTGGCATTCTATTTTGAATCTCACCCTGTATATATACAGTACACATAATAAGTAAAGAAAAAACACCAACAACCAGTGAGATCTTCCTTGAGGTACCACTGGGTATTTCAAAAGTTGGTGGTTCCCCCGGTTTGGCGTAAAGTGACGCAAAATAATGCAAAACTAACTTTAGAATTACAAAACACATTCCCTGGAAGGGTTTTAATAATATATTTCCTTTTCAAAAAGTTAGGGGCACCCCATGTGCTATTGCCTGTATGGTATAATGGACTGGTCACGTGATGTTGTGTGGTCTGTATCGTGTTCTACATGCTGGTCTGTCCCGACCATTCACTTCAGCCAGGTGGTGATGTGGTCGACGTCTGATTTGGCTTGTAAACATCATCACTTCACCCGTATTATCCAAAGCAATAAGTTATAGCAACAATTTCAGAAACTCGATATAGCAGGTCATAGCACTACACTTGCTGTCTGAATTTTTTTGATATTTCTACAGTGTTAAACATTGTAGATTAAAATCCATGGCTTACACGTAGCAAGCGTCGAAAACCTAGTGTTTTAGACATATAGACCATCAGGTGCGTGGTTCGGAAGTCGTTAAGCTGTTGGTCCTTGTATTTCCATTGGCCATTGGGCTATTAATTAATGACCCATTCTAAGGAAGAGTCGGCCTTAGTTTGTAACAAGACTACACCCCTATAACTATTATTACCACTCATCACCTCACTTTCACCACATATTTGCCTTAAAATACCCTGATGAGAGTGGTCGGCATCTCAAATAGTGATATATTTCTGTAACGAAGGAACAAATTATTCTTCCGATCCCATGAAAGAATTTGGAGCTATTCAAAAGCTGCTGTTTACTTGTAAGCAAAGTATATAAACATAATTCAAGGAATACTGGCATGCCAGTTATAAAAAGGATGAGCAATCATTTCCTATATTTCAATGACCCATTTTTAATTTTAAAGCTTGTTGTTACCGATTTCGGCGCAGATTTCTGGTCAAATAATGTAAAGTTGACATTTTAGCCTAGATAGCAACACCATGCACAACAATTCAAATAAACAGTCTGAATTTGAGACACGCCGGTTCCCAAACTCATCTAACGCCGGTGTAAGGTCTAGAAGCTATGATTGGGGCCCAGACGCCGACCCATGACAGGCAAAAGGCTGACCAACTGTAACAAAGAAACACACTGTAGGCTAGATTATTGCGGTTTCAATGAGCTTTAAGTTCCTATAACCTGAAGACGGGACCAGGTTTTGGAGCCGCAGACGCCGACCAATGACAGGCACGCAGCAGGCTGACCAACTGTAACAAAGAAACACACCGGCTGATTATTACGGTTTTTCAATGAGCTTTAAGTTCTCTTAATCTGAAGATTAAGCTTGGAGCCACAGACGCCAAACCATGACAGGCACGCAGCAGGCTTTAACTGCGGTAACAAAGAAACATAACTGTAGGCTATCTATTACAGTTTATTCAAAAGCTCTTAAGTTCCTATAATCTGAAGACGGGACCAGGTGGCTTGCCGCAGACGACCAATGACAGGCACGCAGCAGGCTGACCAACTGTAACAAAGAAACACACTGTAGGCTAGATTATTGTGGTTTTTCAATGAGCTTTAAGTTCCTATAACCTGAAGACGGACCAGGCTTGGAGCAGACGCCGACCAATGACAGGCACGCAGCAGGCTGACCAACTGTAACAAAGAAACACACTGTAGGCTAGATTATTGCGGTTTTTCAATGAGCTTTAAGTTCCCTATAACCTGAAGACGGGACCAGGTGGCTTGGAGCCGCAGACGCCGACCAATGACAGGCACGCAGCAGGCTGACCAACTGTAACAAAGAAACACACTGTAGGCTAGATTATTGCGGTTTTTTCAATGAGCTTTAAGTTCCCTATAACCTGAAGACGGGACCAGGTGGCTTGGAGCCGCAGACGCCGACCAATGACAGGCACGCAGCAGGCTGACCAACTGTAACAAAGAAACACACTGTAGGCTAGATTATTGCGGTTTTCAAAGAGCTTTAAGTTCCCTATAACCTGAAGACGGGACCAGGTGGCTTGGAGCCGCAGACGACCAATGACAGGCACGCAGCAGGCTGACCAACTGTAACAAAGAAACACCTGTAGGCTAGATTATTGCGGTTTTCAAAGAGCTTTAAGTTCCCTATAACCTGAAGACGGGACCAGGTGGCTTTGCAGACGCCGACCAATGACAGGCACGCAGCAGGCTGACCAACCAAACAAAGACACACACTGTAGGCTAGATTATTGCGGTTTTTCAATGAGCTTTAAGTTCCCTATAACCTGAAGACGGGACCAGGTGGCTTGGAGCCGGTGCCGACCAATGACAGGCACGCAGCAGGCTGACCAACTGTAACAAAGAAACACACTGTAGGCTAGATTATTGCGGTGGTTTTTCAATGAGCTTTAAGTTCCCTGAAGACGGGACCAGGTTTGGAAGGCGACCACGAACCACCACGCCCACTGCACCACTGTTCCAAAGAGCTTAAGTTCCCTATAACCTGAAGACGGGACCAGGTGGCTTGGAGCCGCAGACGCCGATGACAGGCACGCAGCAGGCTGACCAACTGTAACAAAGAAACACACTGTAGGCTAGATTATTACGGTTTTTCAATGAGCTTTAAGTTCCCTATAACCTGAAGACGGGACCAGGTGGCTTGGAGCCGCAGACGCCGACCAATGACAGGCACGCAGCAGGCTGACCAACTGTAACAAAGAAACACACTGTAGGCTAGATTATTACGGTTTTTTCAATGAGCTTTAAGTTCTCTTTAATCTGAAGACGGGACCAAGTGGCTTGGAGCCGCAGACGCCAACCAATGACAGGCACGCAGCAGGCTGACCAACTGTAACAAAGAAACACACTGTAGGCTAGATTATTACGGTTTTTCAATGAGCTTTAAGTTCCCTTTAATCTGAAGACGCGACCAGGTGGCTTGGAGCCGCAGACGCCGACCAATGACAGGCACGCAGCAGGCTGACCAACTGTAACAAAGAAACACACTGTAGGCTAGATTATTACGGTTTTTTCAATGAGCTTTAAGTTTCTTTAATCTGAAGACGCGACCAGGTGGCTTGGAGCCGCAGACGCCGACCAATGCACACGCGCAGGCTGACCAACTGTAACAAAGAAACACACTGTAGGCTAGATTATTGCGGTTTTTTCAATGAGCTTTAAGTTCCCTATAACCTGAAGACGGAACCTCTTCACTAAACAAAATATGCCCCCGAAATATTTCAAACTGTAATGATAAAATGTAGCTCTTAATTTGTATAAACGCTAAAAAGCTAATTTATTATTATTTATTTTAAGTAAGATACAATGTAGCTGATACACGTAATTGTTCAGAGGCGATTTGTATGCAAGGAAGGTGATGAGGTCTTCACCCCGTCTTTTTTAAGTACTCTCTTACTGTCTTCAAATCCCCGATTGCCATTAAAATCATACCAAACGTTATGAGAAAGTAATATTTCAGCACAATGTGTTTACTAAAACAACATGTTTTACTCTAGCTTCACATTAATAAACTACGATAGTGTTCAAATTCATGAAATTTGAAAATACGAATCATTGAGTTAAAATATAAATGTAACATTACATTTTTTGTTTCCACACCGTGTTACAACTTTGTATGTAGCTTCTCACATTGTTTAGACATTAGGCTTTTATATTCGTACAGTTGGCTTATAAATAAATAAAATTTTATGGTCCTTAAGTTTGTACAAAACAATAGACAGAGTCACAATACATTACAGATGAAGTTACATATTCGATTCATCTTAAAACAACAATATGATTAGATGCACATAATAGTACAAGTAAACATCACAGATATGGCATTTTAAGTATATAACAACTTAGAACTTTTTATCAAAACATTTAGTCAATGAATAAAAGGTTTATTTACTAAATATTATATTAAATTTTTAATGTAAATGGTAAACAAGTTAGTTTTAGAGGTAGTTTGTTGAACATTTTAAAACCTAAAACATTGTAGTTGTTGTGAGATTTAGAAAGCCTATGAAATAGAAAATTTATTTTTTCAATTACTAGTATTATACTTATGGACCTCCTCATTTGACGGAATATTCGGCTAGTTCTT
This sequence comes from Matsumurasca onukii, assembly GCA_018831715.1. Lineage (NCBI taxonomy): Eukaryota > Metazoa > Arthropoda > Insecta > Hemiptera > Cicadellidae > Matsumurasca > Matsumurasca onukii. The sequence continues at coordinate 56,614 of CM032059.1, forward strand.
CCTAATGAATAACAAAACATGGTATATGTACAAATTTACTACTGTTAGAAATTTAAATTTAACAAATAAGGTCTACAATGTTCCAGTGTATCAGAATCTGTAATTATCCTTACTACTTTTTCTGTAAGATTAGAATTTCTTGTACATGATCACATACCCCATAAAAGTATACCGTAAGAAATTATACAATGGAAAAGGCAAAGTTTGCTGATCTAAACATAATTAACAGACACAACTATTTAATTTCTTTATTAAATAAATTACTCTAGAAAGCCTTAATTACACTTAGATACTAAACATGAGACTCCCATGACAGTTTACAATCAACGTACGGTCATAAAACTTGACATTATCAGGGCAGTTATTCTGTGACTAAAAGTATAACTAATAACAACGCAGCAGTGATAAGAGAATACAGTACTGTACCATATTGCCTAAGGAGACAGTATTATACTCGTATTGCTTGCATGAGGCACAGTGGGCAATCATTATCAGTCTAAAGCTACTTGGAGACCAGCCTGCATCTCGATCGTCTGTGGCACTCGACTACATTAACAATGTAAACTCAACTGTCAGATTCAATGGTTCAAACTTTCAATGCTTCAACTATTCTACTCAATCTACACGTTCTGGCAATTCGGATTTGATGTACTTACACGTGGTTTTAACTCTACATAAACAATTCGATAAATAGGCCTCCGATTCACCTTTGAAATAGTGATTTAGTGAATATATCAAGCTTTTATTCAAAAGTTGATAATAATACTACATTTAATAGCGGCTTGTTTTGAATTGTGACCCTCTGCATAAGCACTCTGCTATATTTCCGCCCGTGCAAAATATAGCAAAATGCCAAGATTTCTTGAATCAAAAGTTATAAATAATTAAATTTGTGTTATTGCTACAGTAAAAATAGTTCAAGAGATGAATTTACATTATACATTATACTAAGTGCTGAGCATTTAACGTTCTGGCAGCGGTACGAAGTTGAAACTGCTTCCCCGACGGAAGGAAGACGTCTATTAAAAGGACAATGCGTCGCCTCAAAGGTAGCGGCCTAAACCGTTATTACCGCTTACAGAAGCTTTACACCAATGGTGAATTTTAAAGTGTAATATTTTTTACACAAGGCCTCATGAGATAATCTTGTATATGACACGTAAAACTGTAACTTACTTTAAAACTGTTGTATTTGTTGAGTGTTAAGCGTTCATGCCACATTTCACATATAGCACACGCAAACCAACTTTAGAATTTTATAAAAACATTCCCTAAGGGTTTTACAAATATTTACTTTTCAAGTTAAGGAGGGTAGGGTGAACATTCAAAATCACTTTGTACAACACTGGACAACAATTACGACTTGTAGAATGGTCACACACACCTTGACACATGTATACACACATAACAAGTTTTGTTATTTGACTCCATTCTTAAAACCTTTCATTTTGTTTCGTTCTATGTGACGCTAGAAATAAAGAGCTCTATTTCCTATGAAATTCACTAACGAAAAAATGATTGTATTAAGCTAAATGCTGTAAACTTGATAAGTAATGTAGAAATGTGAATGTATGAGTGAATAAGGAAAAGGACTGGGATACTCGTATGTTATATGGAGAAGAAACTACTGCAAGGAACTCGGTCTCAAGATGTACCTTGAAACACTTCACTTATTCATTTAATTTTCCTGCAACTTTCCGTCTTTGTTGAAGGTTTTAACCTTTATCAAAATTCATTCTAAAAGTCTAAGCTGATAATAAAGCTTTTGAATTTATGTTTTAACCGTTAATGGAGCAACGATCAGGTTGTTGCTAAATGCAAACTTAATATTTATTAATTTTAACCTTTAACAATAGGATGGTAAAATCGTGAGATAAAATAAAATTACCTTTTATTTGTCAACGTTATTTTGATTAAATTTTAGAACTTTAATAGAAAAACTCGAATTGGAAATAGTTTGAGTAAGCATAGTAATATAACTACAGTACTAATAAAAATTTTAGATTTCGAAAACAATATGAGCATAGTTATAAAAGCTACAGAAAACCTTAATACATATACAGAATTCTGAACTGTGTTTAACCAATTTAAGTGTTACGCCTAGCTGTTGAGTACTTCCATAATTTTACGGAGTTGGTTTGAATTTAGACAACTTGCAACGTATGAGATATACTAGATTTAAAATTCAGTGGCGGGGATTAATTTAATTAGAAAACAGATTTTTCCGGCCACTTCAGAAAGAAAACTACACCCTACGTTTTGGAAAGTTGGGAAACTCCTCCCGTTCTCAAAGGCCTAGACTTACGCTACATTATAAATAGTACTTGGCCTAACCTTAACCTAAGAGAACACGATGAAATGAAATATTAACAGCTCTATAGTTAGACAAATATTGACAGGAGAAAAATATTCACAGAAAGAAAGCATACAAAATAAAATAAAGGGAAAAAGGTTGAATCTCACCAAGACTAGGTATAATCTTAGACCAGGATGTTAAGTACCTATAATCTATATTGGAATCATCGATAATCTATAATCCTATAATGTATAATGCAAGGATCTATAATGTAAGTTTAGGTTAGGTTAGGTCCACCCCTTGAGAACGGGTGGAGTTTCCCAACTGCCCGAAACGTAGGAGTAGTTTTCTCTTCCTGAAGTGTTCATTTCTTATAAATATAAGATGTATTAGCTAGCACTTATATCTTACTTGTTTAACGAGGCGAAGTTAGGACTACAAATTCCTCTCTACCACTCAACCTCGACCTTTACCTAGCCTCATCGTGTGGCCCCTCATTTGAACGTGTACAGAGAGACAAATGCATTGGTACATTAGGTTATACGATTCCCCAGTTCGAAATAGCGACCCAAAACGGGTTTAATTGTTTGAAAAATCAGAGAACACCATCGCTATTGTTTTCTAAAATGTGAAGGAAATATACGGCTTCAGTTTCCGGGTGACCAAAACTTGAAACCACATACAAGGTAATATTTTATGTACTTTTGAAAATTAGCGATTTTGAAAAAGTGGCAGTTTTCTCAAGGGTGCAAAGTCTGCTCTGTAGCATATAGTTTTAAGCTATGATCGCCCAAAACGTAAGGCTTTTGATTTAAATGTTCCATTTATGATCTATACTAACATTTGTAGTAATAGAGCGTCAGAAATAGCAAAGGAAGTTGGCTTCACTCTCACCAGTGGCACTTACGCACCCAGCTGCGTGTCGGCTAGGTTTAATATTACACTTACCGCGTGAGTTACGTATTACCGTAAAACATGTTTACTCGAGTTACTTATTCATTTGACTTATTATTTTGACAAAATATTTAATCGATTCCTCGTTTTAAAGCCTACTTGGATTTGCCATGTAGTTGAAGTTATACACATACAACATTATTTTGATTAATAGACACCTAAATTTGTACATGATTAAAAAGTGTGTAATCATGAATTACGGTGATAACATAAAACAGAACTGCTGTTTCAATTATGAATTCGTTATAAAGTAGTAATGTTTGGCTATTAACATAGCAGTCAGCAGTTAGTTTACAATTTGATGTGGTTTCCAGTTACAGTACAGCTTCAAGTATTTCTCTTTGCAAAGCCACAGATTAATGAGAAATTTCACGCGGCTCTGAGTATTGTTGGTCCGCTACAACAGCTGGTCTGGCGTTGACAGCGCGCCCTGCTCGGCGTCACGTCACAACCCTCGACCAAAACCACAGACAATAGAAGCTCTCTGCATCAGGCGTCCATTTCTTCGCTTTAAGGCAAACGTTTGTTTAACCACTAAATTCTTTATCGAGCGCAAATGCCACATCGTGCGGAGTGGACACTCCCAGGGTGGCTATACTGTCACGACCTCCGTCATTCCTTGCCTGAAAATGCGTACGCTAGAATTCCGGCAGTGACGAGACGTGACGTGACGGAGCAGTGTAGCCGGTTCCATTTGACACAGGGAGCATACAGGACGGCGCGGGACGGGACGTGACGTGACGACGTGACGGTGTAGTATAGCCGCGCCTTCACTCGTCTCGCTCCAAACCCCCGCCCAACACGGACCCGGGCTTCTCTGCACTTAGCATGATGTGACAACCTGATTGGTGATGGATTCTACAACTAAAACTCAAAACACTTTCCCCATCCCATTGCAACGGCTTGTGTACTATTTTGTCTGTGCCACAGTCCTAGGCATGACTCCTCATTGTATCTCATACCAGGTTTTTTTTAGTGATATCAAATGTTACTATGAATATAATACGGTCTTATTAAAAATTAAACTATTTTGGGTTCAACAGCTATAAACCAAAATGGAAAGTCAGCAGCAGTTATACTTATGAATAAACAAACGTGGGATTAAAGTGCGAATAAACTAAACAAGGGGCTCGCAATGGCGTTAATCCAAAACCTGATTACAATGCAATTTCCCTGTTTGCGTCGAGAAAACATTGGAAGCTCCGCTCCGCGCGTTTACTTGCTGTTTATCAAACAACAAGTTGTAAACAAACTTTGTGAAACTGCGCTTCAATTTATCTAAGACGGTAACCGTGTTTAGAAACCATATTTGGCAACAATATGTTTATTCTGTCTTTAAGTTAGACATAAGTAAATCACTAAATCACTATTTGAGATGCCGACCACTCTCATGAGGGTATTTTAAGGCGAATATGTGGTGAAGGATGAGTGTGATGAGTTGTAGTAATGAGTTATGAGGTGTAGTCTTGTTACAAACTAAGGCCGACTCTTTCTTAGAATGGGTCATTAATTAATAGCCCAATGACCAATGGAAATACAATGAACAACGGCTTAACGTGACTTCTGAACCACGCAGGTGATGGTCTTATATGTCTAAACGTTGGTGGGAGTTGATGCGGGTATCATCAGATGATCACTGAGACTATCTGAGCCGCTTTAGACCTATATCATCCTCAAAAAAGTATAAATAGTCAGCAACTTACTATTGAGTATTGAAAAGGTTTTGCGTTCTGGGGTATCATAAGAACTTAAAGGAACATCATTAGTTAAAACAATAATGCTGAAATTATCTTGTGATTGTTCAGGAGTCAAAATAAAAAAAATATTATTGGGTTTTAAGAATGGCAATCGTTGCCGCGCAAAAATATGGCTAAACTAGACAGGGAGTAAAATGACAACACGTTAGAAGCTAAAACGTTGACTGGGGACTCGTGGCGTGGTCCTGTAATCCAGCTTCATGGAGGTCAAGTTTTGAGGATGATATAGGTTTAAAGCGGCTCAGATAGTCTCAGTGATCATCTGATGATACCCGTATCAACTCCCACCATCGTTTAGACATATGAGACCATCACCTGCCTGGTTTGGAAGTCACGTTAAGCCGTTGGTCCATTAATTAATGACCCATTCTAAGGAAGAGTCGGCCTTAGTTTGTAACAAGACTACACCTCATTACTAGTTACTACCACTCATCCTTCACCACATATATTTGCCTTAAAATACCCTCATGAGAGTGGTCGACATCTCAAGTAGTGATTTAGTGAAATGTAAAAACTATTTGCCACATGAACTGTTAGATAATATGTGACAGCTCTCACACAGGTCGCAATTTGCGTAAGACTTGCATTAAATTTTCTTCAACGTTTTGTTTGTTAGTCTTTAGGGTAAGTTCGTTCACCAGCAAAATTGGTCAAACCAAAATGTCCTTTGTAGTGGATGGGGGGGGGCGTCCACCCCTTGATGCCTGTTGGTACGTCACTTGTTTATTTGTACATAAGGACTCGACCATTGAAGTCAATTCTTACTAATATATGTATATTAGAAATCAATAACTTAGATTTAAAATGGAACATCTAATTAATAATATTAATAAATTCATTTTATGAAACGGCTCAGTCATCAAAATCTACTGTTACCTCTGTTTACCAAATCTTTAAACACGTCTAGCGTTGATGCCGTCAAAGTGGGCGCAAACCTCAGCTAACAAGAGCTAATAACTAAAATAAATTATATCATTCGTATAACTGATGTATTAATGTGATTAAGCTTGAAAATCATTAGAAAGCCTAACCACAGACTAAATCGGCAAAATAAACAATACATGGAAACACTTTCTCGAGGAAAATAACAGCCTATCGTTTCATGACGTTGAGAAAGGAATAATTGGTTAAAATCTCGAGATGCAAGAAAACAAACTCAGTGAGGAGGAAAGATAATTAGTCAGCAAAAAAGGAAGGGAAACAAAAACGATTCACCATTTGTATGGATCTTCGATGGTAAAGGATACTTTAGACGGTTTGGACGGTAATGACATAAAAACGGATTCTTGCTTTCCAGTTTGTGAGCTAGAGACAACGTTGAGTTTTACAATCGACTTAAGGATTATATTTAAACATGAATAAAGATAAGCTCTTATTCAATCATAAGAAATTCTTTTTTCACAGGGGACCAATATAAGAAATGTTATAGAAACACGCAATTGCAACTAATGGTTGACTGTTTTGACAAGTAACAAACGGTTGTTTTAATAACAGATTTTATAATGACCTCCTTTTAAAAGTTATTTCTTATTAAGTCCCAATATCTCCACAAGAAGATCAAACTCGAAAATTTAATAAAATACTAACATCAATCTAGCCTCAAGCCTAGATTGCAGAGCGTGTTTAAAAGTAAGGGCTATGGGTTTCTTACTTGTATGTAAATATTATTAAACCATATGACTAAATTTGACGCCGTATTAGTTTTCTATTTTAATGAGAGACTAGCCAATTATTACAACGTCAAATAATAAATAACCTTACACATAGAAATAAGGATACAGTGTTACGAGTATAATATTTTGTTTATAATAAGCCTCTGTTTTTACTCGAACTTTATAGATCAGTTTACCAAACATAAATGCCAATGTAGCATAAGTAGAAACCAAAAGCTGATTACTGATTTTGCTCTTTTACTTAATAAAGAACTTGCCATTACAGTTTCAAAATATGAATAACTGCTCCAATAAAAACATTGTGTTAACAACATCTCAAGTGTTGATTCAAGTGTTCATCCAACAGTTAGACCTGAGTAAGTCTATGACAGCTTTCAATGTATTAAAACGTCTACCATCAAACGTGTTTATTTCATACCAAACAGGGTAAAGTTAACTAGCATCCTTTGATTGATATATGTAAGCAGGTAATACCTCTCTCTCCTCGTGGTTACAACTGGAGTGGAAGCGCTGATATTTGTATTCGTGACGTCACTCGAGCCACGTGCATTGATGACGTCACGTCTCACTCAAACTGTCACACAACATGTCGTGGCAAAGCTTATCTCATTACCTAGCCAAACAAACAATTCGCGTCGTAATACGTTTAGACCATACTGTATAATTCAATTTTATTTTATTACAAAGAACATTTTATTAGACTGACTAACTTCTTGAATATTAAACTAATAACTTTAAATTACTCGTATTAACCCTGCCGTCAATTTGAATCTCACTCATTTGTCTTTAGCGTTAAATATTCTATGCACGCGGGTTTGAAAATAAACCATTCCTTTCCGACAAAACTATTACCGTATTTGACGTGTGTAATTTATTCACTTTTCGATTGCTGCCTTTTAGTATTAAAATATGCCGTGTTACTACCACTACAAGACAAGCTCAAAACTTAGAATGTAAAGTCACGCCTCCACAGAATTCAACAGATTCGGTAAGTTCTTAATTAAAGCCTTTGCGCCTAATGTTTGCGAAATACATTTTTATTGAAGCACATTGAGCTTTCATGAAGGTTTTTTAGATCTCAAACTTAATTCCTTGTTAAATTAATGGTTACGTTCTTTTTTCTCACTACAGATTAATCTTGAAATGATTTTGTGTAGTAAAATGTTGTTACCAACTTTTGTAACTGTGTAATACCGATAATATTATAAATAATATGGGAAAATAATATGAATTTTGGTTTAAATACGACTACTATTAAAATTGCTTATTTGAAAGAACATTACCGAAGACCTATCTTTTCCACGTCCTAGCTATTCATTCGGGGCGAAACATTAGACAGCTGATATGAATGGATGGAAAGCGCGCCATGTCATTTCCGGTGTCAGTGTGCTGTGACGTATTGAACCCTCACTGATGAGACAGGCTGAAGTTCACACAATCCCCACCAGACCACTCTGCTGATAAACACACTAGTTTACTTTGTCTTCTGAACAATTAAGTTCACACTTTACCCTATTGTAAGAACTGATTTTAAGGACTCTTCAAACTGGGTTTATTTTTGTATGTATACCTTTTTTACGATGCAGAACGGTATCAAAATCATCATTATCAAAAATAAAAGGATTATACGGATGTACGAACTATTCGAAGACAAGCTTTGAACTCTCTTCCAATTAAAACGGTAAATGGCTACGTTTTATGCAAATTGTTTCTATGTACTCCTGTCTCCTGTCATACACACAACAAGATATCTTTAGTTAAACAAATAAAAAATAAAACTAATGATTACGTCCAAAATCATAGTTGAGAGACTTACCAATAATGTTTACGATTTATGAGGATTACATATAAGTCTACATGTTCTCTTGCGTTTACCATATAATAATTTCTTACAAGAAAATAAAAACTCAAAACCTCACGTAAAATTTGATTTTAAACAGTTCAATACACCTTTTATTCTATCTAAGTTTGATCAAAATGTGTTTGGTGTACTCGTATCTAAATAATACAAAGGCATTTAGAAAACTATTAACTTATCGCCGAATTTAAGTTATCATATCAAGTTATCATAAGTAAATAGAATAACATCTTGTGCAGAGTTCTACAGAAATGCCACATCTTCCACTCTTGCCTATTCTACAAGCACGGCCACAAGATGATTATATGACGTGATAAACCAACAACGTGGCGCATGTAACATATCATCAACACAGATCTACACAGACCCTAGCCTTCCTGGAGGAGAGTTCAAGAAAAGGTATTTATATTTATGACTTTCAAGATTGGAATGACATTGTGCTCCTTTTTAATAGCACACATTTCAATGTATAACAGAACCATTGTACCAATTAAAGGGGGGGGGAGTTTCCCGGTTTCTGCTGGGGTTCATGAAGAAGAGATTTTCTTGATCTATATGAGTGCTGGAAGTGTATTTTTCTCTAATTGTTTTACCCAGCAAGATTGCGTTTATGGTTTTGGTTAGTTTTATGGTATGGGAAGACCCTGAAACCGGAACTTACTCTGATTTATTATAAAATCTTATTTTCACATTTGTGTTTATCCAATTGTAAAATGTAATTGGTCTGTTTTGTAATCGGAAATGTTATTTATAGATTTAATGTTTACGTTTGACATATGACCCTTTCTAGCCCTACTTATTTGATTAAACTTTTCAATTTTATGATTATTCATAGTTTTATACTCATAAGTTTAAAACAGGGCTGTGTCACTTTCATGTTCCGTTTCATTTTTCATGTCACTGTTAAAGTTCCGATATAAATTTCGTTTGATTTTAAAGTTTGCCTAGTAACTTAGTTTAGCACAGTTAGTATTTTCCCAAATGTAATTCAATTTTAGGGACGGCAAAAAGCTGTCGGCATTTTCTCATCAACAAACACTCACATATCTGAAATATAACATTTTATCAGTGAGAATTGTACGAGAACACGTATTACAAAAAGTCGGGTTTTAACATCGTTCTTATAATTTATGCTATGTTAGTTCATGGTTATGTAATGTAATTTAAAATGGCTGATATATTTAGGCTATATTTCGCCTTAAATGATCTATTTTGACTTAAAATATTTTCACGGAAATAGCCAGTACAACAAAGGTAGAGATACAAGCAGGATGTCAACACGTCGCTGTTAGATGTCCAGCACAGTTTCCTCAATTTAGAATTGACCTGTTTTTCACCCTTCTCTGCTCAGTGTAGAGAGGGTTTGTTTGAACTTCTTATTATCCTAGTTTCCTCTTGTAAGTATCACAATCTCTATTCAATTGCAATGAGGAAACATGAACATAAATTTGTACTGGGACGTTAAAACTATTTAATGACAAGTAATTTAAATTTTAAATTAATTAGCCTGTTGTTAGTTAGATCAAAACCAAAAGTGGGCAGTATGCTTTATTTTGAGAGAGCTTTCGGATGAAACCAATAGAAAGCTTTTGAACAAACAACCAAACAATATCCATCGACAATAAATTACTAACTCTTTTATCACTATATCACTATTTGAGATGCCGACCACTCTCATGAGGGTATTTTAAGGCAAATATGTGGTGAAAGATGAGTGTGATGAGTGGTAGTAATGAGGTATGAGGTGTAGTATTGTTACAAACTAAGGCCGACTCTTCCTTAGAATGGGTCATTAATTAATAGCCCAATGACCAATGGAAATACAAGGACCAACGGCTTAACGTGACTTCTGAACCACGCATGTGATGGTCTGATATGTCTAAACGATGGTGGGAGTTGATGCGGGTATCATCAGTTGATCACTGAGACTATCTGAGCCGCTTTAGACCTATATCATCCTCAAAACCTGACCTCCATGAAGCTGGATTACAGGACCACGCCACGAGTCCTGTAAAATCATTCTTACGATATGATTTTCAGAATCCTTTAAAACAAAACAACTTTAGTTGTGTTGCTAAATTATATCCAGCAAACCTCAATTTCGTCATAATAATGGTTAACACTATAAAATAAACTGCACATGTGGAAAATAGCTTAGGAGCAGACTTTATGCTCTGTTAATATAAATTGTAGTCGCGTGGTGCTTTTTAACCATCATAAAGGAAAACACATTTCGGTTATTTTCAATAAACTACGACATAATTATGAAGCCAACGTGTAATCAAAAATGTATTTGAAATAAATCCGAGTTCATAAGAAACATAATGACAACAAGATTCTCAAACAAACAATTGAAAATAATGTAATTAAACAATAATTCGGTGAGACTTTCTTGATCGCCTGCTGGTAATTACTCATCTTCAAACCAGTCTAAATGTGAAACCTGGCGTTAGTAGGTCTCTCATGGCTTAGCACGGGTATGGAACGGACAGCTTATACAGGGTGTATTTAAACGCAACCCAACTTTCAAACTTTAGTAAGTCATTCTTTACGAGCGCTATAAGGTCGTAAATTGTACTATCGGTTTGTTCACTTCAATATCTATCAGATGGTATGTACGTATTGTCGCAGTAATAATTACAGTAGTTTTGGTTTCCTAATTTGATGTTATTGTAAATTAAACGCAATCATGACTTTTAGCAAAGATCAAAGAGTGTTTTTTGTTGAAGAATACTAAAGAGCAAGAACATAATTTTGTGTCAAGAGGCGTTTGTGGTCAAGTTTACAGGTGTTAGTTTTTCAAACAAATATAAAATTCATAGATTTGTTAAAAATCTCAACGAAACAGGTTGTGTAGGGAACAAGGAACATAACAGAGGGCGGACTGTATTGAACGAAGAAGTGATGAAGGACTTTAGGGTTAGTTTAGAAAATTCTCCTAAAAAGCTTTAAGAATTTTGAATAGCAAATAGCCTATTCATGCCTGCAAACCTGATCTCAAACACCTCTTTACACAGAAGAATTATCTTGCTCTTAAGTATTCTTCAACAATAAACACTCACTGATCTTTGCTAAACACCATGATTGCGTTTATTTTACAATAACATCAAATTAACTAATCAAAACCACTATATTACTGCAACAAGACATACCATCTGATAGATATTGTGAACAAACCAATGACTCAATTTATGACCATACAAAGTTCGTAAAAAATGAAGTACTATAGTTTGAACTATGGGTTGCGTTTAAAAAACACCCTGTATTATAGTCTTATATATTCCCAACGTTGGAAATTCAAGAAATGATAAAAATCGTCCTCCAAACCGTTGTCGGTGTGTGAGATAATGATACCACAAGGGAGTGATGAATGTGGAAGCGTGACATTACATCACAGCAATTGTCAAGAAAAGCGCGCAGATGTCTGTGTCAATGTAGACAACAATCAATCTCTTACATGCACACTCAGATCCATCTCTTTGTCTACCTGAATACCCACACACATCTCTACCTGGTGTCACTATGGCAAAGTGTTTTGTGGTAAGGGTCTAGTTTCAGTGGTTGTAGAAAATTAAACGCAGATATCAAAAAATTTATATTTTGCGTTCATGTGCTTAAAAAAGGTTTTTGTATGTATCCCCGCCGGTTTCATGAAATTAAATATCAAACAAATGTGTTATGCGCTTTAAAAAATCAAATATGATTCTTTTATGTGTTTGTAACGAAGTAATAAAATGCCTTTAAACGTACCGGCTTTACTAAGAATGTACAATGCACGTAAAATAAGTCCAAATGAATGAAGAAGTATCTATAAACAATATTTAGTTCAAGCTTTATACTAAGCCTAAACTCAAACAGTGACTCAAAAGTTTAAGATCGACGTGAAACATCAAAGGGGATGATAATTATAATTCGATGTTGGGCCAGGTAGGACCACGTGACTGGTTAGTGCTAATTTATCACTAAATCATTAAATTACTATTTGAGATGCTGACCACTCTCATGAGGGTATTTTAGGGCAAATGACTAATGGAAATACAAGGACCAACGGCTCAACGTGACTTCCGAACCACGCAGGTGATGGTCTGATATGTCTAAACGATGGTGGGAGTTGATGCGGGTATCATCAGATGATCACTGAGACTATCTGAACCGCTTTAGACCTATATCATCCTCAAAATCTGACCTTCATGAAGCTGGATTACATGACCACGCCACGAATCCCAGTTGAGTGAACTGCAAGCACAGTCGGGGACAGTGCCCACTGGCTTAGCTACAAGACCGCAGAGACAACCTCTTTTCTAAATAAACCGTCAACCTTTATAAAATAGGCAAATGTAGAAAAATGTATTCTTTTGAAAATTATAGCCTACTTTTATATCTATTTTATCATACAGATTTAAGAATTCTTTAAAGAGTTTTATGTAGAAACTCGAGTGGCTCATGGGGAATGAACGTAAACAAAAGAGTAAGGGAGCGCTTTAAGAGGAAAGTTCGTCTGTTTCAGGAGACTGGTCTGGCTGGGTTACGGTGGAAGTTTGAAACCAGAGACAAATAAACTCTTCAGAACACCTTTGTGAACTGGCCAAGAATTTCTTGTATTATGTAACCAAACAGAGCATTCCTTGAACATAAATTTACTAAAAATGTCATTTAATAGTAATATCAGAGGTTTTATTTCTTATAAATAATTAGATTAAATTAATTAGATTAAATCAATAATTAGAATTAAACTGAACTTTAAATAAAATTAATACTACTAAATGAATGAAATTTAAATAAGTTGTGAAGGGTATTTAAGTTTGGCCCCTAAACCCTAGAGTACCTAACTTAGGAGAAGCGATCAACGAAAACTCGAAGCTGACGTCCTCCTGAAGTCGGTCCTGGATCGGGGCGAAGGTCTCTGTCAGGGATGGTGAAGAGACGCTAGAGGTTAAAGACAGACTGCCACTCCCAGACGGTTGTACCCCGTAGGTCAACTCTGCTGACGCACAAGTATTGAAGTCCACTGTCAGCAATCAGCACTGCCAGCACGAGGCAAGCAATGCCGATGTGAACCACTTCGATACACTTCCACTGGTCTATTGTAAATTTTAATATTTCGGGAAGGTGCAACTCCGGTATATGTTATAAGGTATACAACGGAAAAGAAAAATCTACAAACCAAAATTGATGTATACAGCGTTTTTAAAATTCTTAATTCATAAGAACCAATTCACTCTCAATTCAATAAGAAATAATTCATCAAAAATGGGTTTATTTATTGGACATCTTGGGCCAACTCCTAAATTCATCAATGATTTATGTCACCAATGTGGTTTATGTAAATAAAAGCACCATGCCAAATTTCTACATTTAACTCGATTTTTAGTATTTTGAAATACTACATAAACTAAATTTTAGTTTAGTTTATGGAAAATAATCGATCCAATGAAACAATTTAATAGCTAGTTAGGCCTTTCGAGAACAAAGTTCTCATCGACAGACCAATATCAACTAAAAAGGTTTTATCTCAGTGTTTTTGTTTCACAGCAGGTTGCAATATCGTAATATACTTTCTTTCTATAATAAAATTAAAATCTATGCCAATTACTATTGACTAATCAGCTTGAGTTCCGCGCGCCAAACGTGATTGTGCAAAATGTGTTAATGCAAACTCGCCAATAGCGTGTCAACTAGACTTATATTGAGAACATTATTAAAGAACGTGCCTACCAGAATTCAAAGCTGGCAACTGAAAACGTCAAAATTCTTTTTACAGTTCACTTAAAACAAAAAAGGTGTTTTGAATGTTCTTTTCACAGTGGTGTGCGAAGTTCTTGGTTTTGCAGAGAAACTAAACATATTAGGCATATCAGTTCATTTGGACTCATATTAAGATTTAAAAGTGCGTTCCGAAGGAAGGAGAGGGTCAGTGTTAATGGTTAAAGATCATTAGCAAACCAAAGCTAGAAGCCAGACTGTTCATCTGTTATCCTGCTCACTGTAGAACAGCTGGCAACGCTACATTGCATCTCTCTACAACCGAGACTCAGAACGTTGTTTGTGCTGATTTAACATAAATATTAACGCTGACGAGAGAACAGTTATCTTGTTATCTTAGGCACTACTTGCCTCTAAACTCTGAAAACTTTTTTTTTAATTGATGTGATATTTTAAGAGACACATACGTACATTATTTCAAAACTGCATGGAGGATACCGAACTGGGAGACACACGTGAAGATAGTTCATGCACGTTTGTCTTCTTAAGCAGGAATTCAATTGTCAAAGTTTGTCAACTTCTTTTGTTTAAAAGTGTCCCTGGCCCAAGGCCCAGTTTTGACCCAAAAGCATTTCTACAGAACCGACGAGTCTATTGCGCACTCGATTGAGAGAACGCGTTTGAAGACAACTGATATTAGGACTTTATTTACGATACGCTGTATAAACCTTACAGAAATCACTTTATTCGGTTGTCATGGTTATATAAAAATTCATTGTTTGCCCCTTGATATCATTTGACCAATAGTAGTTGAGGTTATTCGGGACGTTTCCGTCAATATCGATCGTTTGAAGAGGGTTGAAATTGCTTTTTTGGTTGTTGAAGGCAGATGAAAATGAAGATGCAGATGAAGAAATGGCTTTTGGCTTCGACATATTTTACAGTTCACATAACAAAAACACCGAAATAAATTTTAACACAGTTTTAAAACGAGTAGGCCTACACACACGAACAAACAGATCACAGCAAGCGCGGACAGAAGATTTATTTCGGTGTTTTGTTATGTGAACTGTAAAATATGTCAATTTATTTCTGTGTTTCGTCGTATTGTGTTTATTAATGTGTGTCTTCATTTTATCTTTAATAACGAAGCCAACAGGCGGATTTTCCACAAAACTGCACGACTGACGACGATATCTTCACATCGAAACGTCCTGGGATGTAACAACCCTCAACACAACTCTTTGATATTGACGGAGGTACAGTAACCAAAACCTATTTTAAGTGTCATGGCTATTCAAATTAAAACACATTTGGGTAATTTATACCTTTGATAGAATTGTTTCTGATGATTCACTGTTTTCTTGTAGTTAACGCAAAAGTTTAATTTCAAATAATTATAGTATTCATATTAAACTGCTGTAGTGCGTAATAGTTATATCAACGCCCCTCATCAAACAAGATAATACACGAGCGAATACGGCTGTGATATCAACTGAATGTATTACGTGTAAAGGGTTGAATTCCAATTTTCAATTTCATTCAACATGTCAATTAAAACTTGCACCAAACGATTAATGGACGTGAAAATAATAGCATTGATAGTTTAAACAGTTTTAATCTTCGTACGTTATCTAAAATACGAATATTTCGTAATATTAACGATGTCAAATAAACGGAGTAAGTAAATACGTATAAATCACCTGCACTGAGTTGTAAAGTTAAATTAGAATGTCGAGTGATTTCGATAACTCATTCTATACCAAACGTTATCATTCATGAACTTGCATACACCCAAGTCCTTGGTTACCTAGGATGTAACACCGGATGTACAGCGTGAACGAAAAAAGGAATCCAAGTCGAGACCCAGCTAAGCGCTTAAGCGCCACTGGGGATAAGTGAAGCGAATGTCTCTGCACTCGAATTCGCTGGTTTTAATGCTCACAGCCTCGCTTTTGGTCTCGGTTTCAGCTTTGCATCAAAGTTGCTTTAAAAGTTCCGATTTTGCTGGCTATAACGAACTTGACTGAGATGCAAAAGAAATATTTGCACCCATTTGCACAATCTAAAAATGCGACCTCTACTGAGCTCTCACAACAGATTCATACCCCTTAAAGGGCTTTTCCGGTGAACCGATTTTGCTGGTAAACAAATTTAGCAAACAGAATATTTTTACCTGTCTACAGGTAACATACATATATATGTAGTCATTTCCCTCAGTAGATATTGGGAGGATAAAATTACTTGCCATTTTGTTCTACAACCTTTCGTTTAAAATGGCGGTAAAATGAATAATTACATTTCCTGTGGAAATTCGCTTACTAATTTAATTAAGTTGTAACGTTCACAACGCAAAGCACTGGATAGTGAAAACTGTTTATCTTTAAATCCCGTCGACAAAAATTAAGATAATTTAGATCTTAAACCCATAAGTTGTGAGAGCTAATCGTTGTATCACCAATGATTTAACCGCGGTGTTAAGAACAATGGCGGTGGGTGGGGCTGATTAAGTACGTGGTTCAGCGTGGTTCTGAAAGAAGACTCACTTAGCCGCTCTTTTAATTAACAGATTAATGAGAAATTTCACGCGGCTCTGAGTGCTGAGTAGGGTCGGTCCGTTACTTTAAGCAGTTTTGTGTCAAGATACTTGGTAGATAATCGCGCGTAGTTGTTCTCACGAGAAAAGCAAGTCGCACTACTAACAAATACCCATGCTTTGTCACAAACCTCTGACCATTCATACTCTCGGAACATGTT
This sequence comes from Matsumurasca onukii, assembly GCA_018831715.1. Classification (NCBI taxonomy): domain Eukaryota; kingdom Metazoa; phylum Arthropoda; class Insecta; order Hemiptera; family Cicadellidae; genus Matsumurasca; species Matsumurasca onukii. The sequence goes on from CM032059.1 coordinate 73,612, forward strand.
ACTAGGAATAAATGACGAACCTACAGATAGACAGGTTATACAGAGTTGTAGTTGTGAATACTCCGTCCTAAGTACAGATGGATTATATCGGTTTCTAAAATCACCAACAGCTTGTTACTGTTTAGTTACAAACTTTGTCATGCGATTCGTCGTAGTTTTGTGTTCCCTAATTAACTAGAAATGTATACAGTAACGTACAGTTGTACTACTTTACTATTTACACGAGCATCTGCATGAGGAGTTGTGAAACAATGTAGATTGTAGGCGTTAGCGTCTGCGAACTATTGTACCTTGTGGTTTATTAGGTCAAAACATTTCAAAATCATGTTTCACATAAAACAACATATGATATTTGCTGGGGACTTCTTTTGGTTTGTCTCCCTTGACGTTCACCCTATCGGTAATAACTTTCTATCTTTTCTTATTTTATATGCTGTCCAATGCCCAATAGTATAGTGTCTGTCAAGTAATAGTATAGTAATAGTAATAGTATAGTTGAGTTCAAGTTCAAGGCTGCAGGCTGCGTTTCGTGTAGTAGTAATTTGTAGGTTTCTGATAATGTATAGCGTTATTAGACTTTCTTCAGGAGGGTAGTCAGGATTTCAGTTCGGGGGTGGAAGTCCACCTGAGAAAGATGACCTTTACTCCCGTGGAGTTTGGAGGTATGAAATAACCCCTTCCTTTCAATCAAGGGAAATATTGTAATTTTAAAATTTGGAATTTTAATTGGGCATTTTAAAGTTGCCTTCCTAAGTCTACTCTTGGTTTTGATGAACTTTTACTGACCATTTAAAACGTTTAGGTCAGATATAGGATTTTATATAGATTTCAGACTTTATATGGACTTTATTTACTCAGTAATGTTATTTATCCAGTATTTGTCTGTTCACTAATAGCAAGATTTACCAAACACCTTTGTTAATTAATACCTTTTCCTTTATTTGTTTTATAATTTACAAAAATAAGGCTTATGAGTCTGCAGAAAGTGCTTGTCAGATATTTGACTACGCAATTGACGATGTAGTCTCAATTCCTGTTATTGTGCAACACCAACTCATACGTTTTTCAACTTGACCAATTCTGTTTGTGTGTGTGAAGAATGAAAGGCTTATATTTAGAGCTTAGCTACCTTAAAAAATCAGTTAAAAGTCAGTTCAGGACAGTGTTTTGCAGTTTACTAGCATAAAATCTAAAGAGATAGTTTTCGTTTTATGATATATTTTCCGGACCCCAGGCCACATTTTTTGGCTACCTCCTTGGCTTGCTTAGTTTTATCATGGCAGACGTCTTAACTCGCTCGTATGTATGGCCTCTACGCCGTCCGCGCATATGCCCGACAGTGAAGACACTCATATACCCATAGCCCATCTGCATCAGGCGCCCGCCGCACGGCGCGCGCCGGACCATATGAAAGAGCACTTAAGGGTGTGAATGCAGATGGCTGAAAAGTCAAATGTCACTTGTCCAGTAGCTATCCTTGGTGCGTTTGATCGTTGGTTCAATTCCCGCAGTGGGTGCAGTATTTTACTGTCCTGGCTTACATGGTTCCGGATGGGGAGAGGCCCATGACCGGTACGGGTGGAAGTCGACATCAAAATGAAAGTCAGTAGGAGTTGCTCAACACATAATTTAGACGGAGTCAATACATTTGTCAAACACAGTTTGACTGTATGAGTTTTATATATGTATGAATCTATTTAGCAATGTTGCAGAAAGAAGTTAACCGTGTAATGGTTTGTTGTTTGGCAAAACTCAAGGAGAACTGTGTGAACAAGGAGCAGAGTTTCCTACGTTTCATCAAAGAGAGAAAGGAAATTGCACTGTAATCAGGTTGTAACGATAAACGCTGGCCAGTTACTTCATTCTATACATACTAGACTCAGAAAATTGAGACTTATGACTAATCTACAACAACCTCGTCTCTCGTACAAAATTAGTTTGGGTTGTAGTGCTTAAAATCAGTTATAAACCTTTGAAGAGTATTTGAATTTTGTTTGCGGAACACATGTGAGCCGAGATCCAATCAGACCCCGGTGTGAGAGTACTCGTTCGTCTTATATGTCTTGAAACAAATATTCATCTGACGTTTGAGTAAATTAATTATTCTCGAATTTTATTTGGAAAATTGACATATTCATGCCGTTAAGTTAGCATGATAAGATCCAGGCCCGAGACCATGAAATTAGTACCGATTCCGACCCCCTGAACACGTTTACAGTTTTTTTCAAACTTTACATTCGTACAAATGTACGTATATGTGTGTATCATCTCTACAGGTCGCATTTTTAGCCCGATTTTCACCAAATTTAGTATCAACGTTATTTTTGTAAATATCTCTGTCAAGTTTGTTAACCAGCAAAATCGGACTAACGGAACCTCCTTATTGGGTGGACTTTTCATAAAAAAAGAGGGCTTATGATCTAAAAACACTAAACCTCGTCCGATTTCGATGAAATGTGAAATAAAAATGTATTTTGATGTTGAACAATATATATACCAAAGCCATCAAGTCGTTTCAAAATGGTTGCTCTCTACAAAACCCTGATAACTCGGTTTTACTGATAATTCTTAACAATTTGTTTTGAGCTGTTCTGATGATTTCAATTAAATATTTCAATGCTCCACCCCAACATGTTATACCGTACTGTATTCGTGAATGAATTAAACCAAAATACAAAGTGCGTAATGTTGAGCTGCAAAAGTCTTTTAAAAAGTAAAATTTTCTTAAGTTGAATTTTAAAATATTATAGAGAGTATTAACGTGTTTTCCACAGCTGTTAATCTAGAAATACCCCTAAATACTTGAACTCCTTAACTTAATGGATTATTTCACAGCTACAGATCAATGTGTTTGCGCAAACTGATGAATGAAACCTAACTGGCTTAACATGATCAAAACCAATACTACCAAAGTTTATATACTTAGTTTTATTTACATTTACTACCATTCTACTCAAATCACACCACTTCATCAACTTAAATAGATCACTGCTCATTTCATCGTACATTATATTTATTTATTTTTTTGTATACATGTAACCTAAATCATCGGCAAAAGCATATAATTATATTTCCATGAAATTTTGTATTTGAAAGATCATTTATAAAGATGAGAAACGGATTTCTGATAACACACAACCTTGGGGAACGCCTGTTTTTACTTCGGAAAGTCTGCTAAGATCACTGCCAGTTTTTACTTGTTGCCTACGGCCTTTTAAAAAACTTCGAAACCAGTTTACCGCTATGCCTCTAATACCCACTGCTTCCATCTTTAATATGGTAAGCTTTGTTTCAGGCTTTGTTTGTTTAAGTATAATACGTTTAGTTTTCAAATAATACTGATTCATGTAAAAAAACAAGATTTATATAAAATCAAGATACATGTAAAAAAAACTTAACATTCTTTTCTTATATGTCTAAGAAGGATAATTCAATTTCTTTAAAGTTAATATATTGTAAAAATACTCATGCATTGATGAGGCTACCTTTGAGTCTCCATTTTTCAACACCGATGCAAATTGTTATTATAAGTATTTTACTACTTATGGTCTAAAATGGACTTAATGTATCCAAAGCATATTTCGTGGTGTGAAGATTATTTTACTCCGTTAAAGTACAATTTACACATTATATGCATTAAATCGTCTCGTATTTCACGTATTTCGCTATATATTTTGCGAAAGTGTAAACCATGCATTATGTTATTTAAACGGTCATTGTAAACAAGATTATAAAACTCAATATACGGTTAAATTCACCCATTTCACAGGCATGCAAAGTACACAATTCGAGTTGGCCACTTTAATAAACTCTAATAAAATAGTTTATATTTATACGAGTATTCTGGTTCTTGACTCTTTTCCAAAACTTAAGTTCTCTGTCACACTACTCACAAGCACATAAACACTCACAAGAACAGGTTGACAGCAAACTGTATGTAATAACCAACCCCGGGACCCGAGGTGCTCGTAACTTGGCTGACTGAATTGTAGCGCTCCCTAGCGGCGCATAAGTCAGACTGCGTTACTCACAACACCTTAATGTGCTTTACGCTCAGTCTGCAACAGGTGGACCTTTCCCTGTCTGCTTTCAGTTATTGTGGTTGATTTTGGAATATTTGTATCTCGCCTATATATTGGTAGCTGTTTCAGCTGTAGCTAATTCATTTTACAATGTATAGACTTTGTTTAATGTTACTAAAACTAACCTTTAGATATAACAATAATTTAAAAAAATAAACGTACTCTAGTACATTTTTGTAGTTTTACATTTTAATTGAATACGTATTAAAAGAAATTATAGCATTATCTTGACTTGCACATTTTATGTAGCATGTGACACATGGTCAAAATACAGATCTACTGAATTCTATTTTACAAAAAATTGTGTTGAACATTATTTTTACAACTAAATAATATATACAGAACAAGTATCTACGATGGTTAAGCCGTAGTAAATTGGCTATCGAAAAATTAACTACTTCGTTTATAAATTAGCGTAAGTGTTATAAAATCTGATTTAGCGGATCCATGGCGGAATGGTATCGCGCGCGACTCCGAAGCTCATTACTCCGGTGGCGCGGGTTCGATCCCCGCAGTCACCACTTACAATTTGTAATGTGACTAATACGGTGACGCTAGGTAAAGGTCGAGGTTGAGTGGTAGAGAGGACTTTGGAGTCCTAACTTCGCCTCGTTGAACAAGACAAACTTTACCTTTATTTTTATGCGACCTCAAAATGTTATAATTATAGTTTACTTGAAGAAATTTGATATACAATAAAAGTATAGAAAAGACAAAAATTAACATTCCAGAATAAATCTAGTATATCTTTGTAAGATCATCGTGTTGTAGACGATGAAAACTTTTGAAGCTTGAGAATTTAATAAAAGCAGCAACTCCGAGTAAAGACGATTTACGCGATGGTAATTTGGAGAAACGGTCGAATGTTAAACAAATGAACCTTTGGCCGGGAAACATTTTTAATCAGTTGTTTGTTATTAAAGTTCTTTTGAAACTCTACCTTTGCAAAGTGTGTTCGACTATTAACTGGAGTCTGCATTTAACAGCTGCCGAAGAAGGTTGGTAATTTTAAATATTTGTTTGCTAATATTTATATGTTGTTAAAAGGAAACCTTTTTCTTTTGGCTTATGTTCTAAATATTTAAGCGTAAAATTTAGAAGGAAAAGAGTTTCCGATTATTTAGTTTTAAACCTCTACAGCAAACATAAATAAACGAGAAAAACACATAGTTACTTCCCAGCACACACAAAGAATTCATCAGTAATGTGTGTTGGAATTCGTTCAACCTCCACAGTAGGGTTTGAATCAAGCTGAATGTACATATAAAAACTCGAACAAACATTATAACTTAGATTTGATTTAAACTTGTAATTTTATTCTGATAAAATGATAACTAAAATTAAAATACATAACAAAAAGCACTGTTTACCATTCGTCCCAAAACTTTATAAAGGCATCACTTTACGGCCTTTGGATGAAATATACTAGTGACATTAAATCTAAAATAGTACGTAAAACAAATGTAATATGTTGGGAATTAAGGTAATTAGTATCAATACATACTCCATGTCTATGTACCAGTTGTAGAAGGCAAAATAAAAAATGCAGAGGTTAATATACTCGTATAAGTTTTACCATACCTCTGTGGCTGATATAAGAGTTTTTCTACTTTTGACTATATAGCAGTATTGTGAAATTTGAAGTGTGCTATCACACTATTTTGACTAAACCCTCATGATTATAATACAGGGTTATTCAAAAAGAGTTTCCTAATTTCATTCTTCTGTGATTTGTATCATATAAGTACTTCAAGAATAGTTTATGTATGGTAGTACAGAAGAAGTTCCAAAGTTTTGTTTACATACATTGAGAGGTCATGTTAGCTGTTATTAATCAACAAGATGACTGTCGTTCAACCGACATTTCTTGAATGAATAGCGATCAGTTTCATTTCTTCAAAACGTTTAAGATTTCGTGTCCCTTTAGTAGTCCGGACCTGTTGTGGGCGTCACGACAATACTAAAAATTCATTGGTCACTAGCAGAGCTTACAACATTTGTTGATGATTGAGTATATATTTCATAATAATACAACAAATAATAAATCTTATGCATTTTCCGTAAGAATAAAACATAAAGCACTTCGTTAAAATATGTAGCTATAGTAGCAGGATAAACTGCGCGGTTTTGTTCTAAACGTTGTACATTTGAAATGCACGATACAGTCTATTAAATAGAGATATCAATAAAACAATACGAAGTTACTAACTACATTTTCAAGATTATAGGCCTCTCATTACAGGTTTAAAATCTTCAGAATGACAAACAAAGCAGCTTTGAAGGTTACACATGATTCATGAATAGGCTAACCGCGCTGTTAGCCTACTTAGTACTCATGGCTATTCTGCGTACGGCGTACGCACTGCGGCAGACGGCACACAGCACAATTCAGGCACCTCCTCCCCTGGTCACTTGGACACGCCCTCCCACCTCCTCACCCCGCTGACCTACTGACCTAAATTTTGATGCCCAATTATATGCTGTTCTGTTTTCTGAACCCATTCGCCTCCCCAACCATAATGGCGTGGTGATGAGTCGAGTAGGTGGCGTGGCGACGCCTGAGCCATGAGTTAGTCATCCTCGCTTATATGGACCGCGTTTCTGAGTCGTGCTTGTTACTGTCTGCTTTATATTAACTTTATTTCGTATTTTGCATGTGGATAATACGTGCAATTGCAGCTATTGAAAAGGTTCAAGCATAAGCTTTATGAATTTAGCAAACTAGCAAATTATACGAGTATTTGGAAAGAAAAGACACAAATGGAAAGAAAATAGCTTTCTTTTAAAATCCCTAGTAAAGCATGTCAGTTCATATAATTGATTATTTCAATGTTAGTTTTAATAAAGAAAGTATAGTGCTGTTCTTAGATTCACAACAGTTTTAACATTAAACGAAATAATTTGAGTTTACGCTTATGTTCTTAAATTTTAAGTAAACTCAGTTTTACGGCTAATCCCTTACATTTTGAAATCACCATTAAAATTCATGGCGTTAAGTGATTTTTGAACTCTCAATGACTTTAAAATGCTAAAAACTTAGTACATAAAAGTATTAAAAAAATTAAATACGGTACCCAGAACAAAATTAAAAATTAATCCTTCAAACTAAAGTTTACTTATACAGTTTCGTTCGTAAAATGACTTAAAATGTTAAAGAATTCAAAAACCTTGTACAAAAAGAATTTAAAAAATTAAACACCCAGAACAAAATTAAAATTTTTAATCCTTAAAATTAATAATTAAAATTATTTTACTAACGGTTTTGTTAGTACTTATTATTGATAGATTTTACGCTCGAAAAGCTATACAAAAAATTTATTATTTAATACAACTGCTTTTAACTTAACATTGTCTACAAAATAAACCATGGACATAAGCAAAATAATGTTTGAGGGAGGTTTGAGGAAGGTGTTTGGTCTCCCAAGGAGGAGAGGAGACCTGAGGAAGGTTTGAGAATAGCGATTGCTTTGAGGGGAGTGTGAGGAGACCCCTGAGGAAAATCTTTGAGGAACGTTCGAGGAGTTCAAGAATAGCGATTTAGGTTGGAGTGGGGAGTGTGAGTCTCCAGGAGCGTTCAAGAATACCGCCCCATGTCTTACGCAAGCAATTTTTAGAGTTTATATAACCATGCAGAAGTCTCAATAGCCCGGTGGTTGCAGTATTTACTCCAGCAGCTACGAGCGGTGCCGGGAGTTGGGCTAGCAACGTTGAAATAAACAATGTTTTTATCACAATATAAAATCAAATTTAAAAAATGGTTTTATTTTTATAGAACTACAACTTTAAAAAGTTACACCTGCTACGCAATCTTGATCTTGTTTCTGAAACAATGGGCGGTATTATCAAACGTGCCTCCAAATCGTGTTTCCTCAAGGGCTCCTCAAATATTGAGGACACCTTAAAAGCCAAAACGGTATTCTTGAACACCTCCAACATTCCTTGATCGAGGAAGGATTGAGGTCTCCTCAATCAGTATAGGGAAACCCACAGAAAAAATAGCACTCTTCTTTTTAAACTTATTAAAATTTGGATGAAATTTTAAATACTGTTAGTTTATTACAACAAAATATGTAGAGCCTTTAATGCTTATGTACATGTCACATTTGTTTTTAAGTAACAGTTTACACAAATATTTAAAAGTGGTAGGATTTGTTGAAGGTTGGTCAAAATGAAAAATACTATCGTCTGGTTGTTTTTCTGTCATCCGAACTGTCACTTTATAGTCGCCCGTGTACGTATTAATAAGATTTGGTACTTAACGTTGAAAACATATATTTTTAGTTTCAAAGAAAACTAAGGAATATATATGTAATTTTGATAATAATTAAGCTTTTCTGATTACTCTTAAAAATGTAGCCTGTAAAACGTCAAATACTAATTAAAGTTGATCATCACCAACTCATTTTTTGTCTCGGCCATCAGAACGCAATTACATTAGAGTTGCTACAGTTATACGCTAACTACGACTTATTTCAGTATTATTGGTTAGTAAGGTTGTCTTTTCATTAATGAACATTACATTTTATAAATGAATAGCGATCGTTTGCCTTTCAAAACGTATAAGAAATGTGTCCTCGGTAGTTCGACCTTCTAAAATGTTAATACGAGTACTAAATTCATTAGTCACTAGCAGAGCTTACATTTGTTGATGATTGGGCATATATTTCATAATAATACAACGAATTATAAATTGAATGCTTTCCGTAAGAATAAACATGCACTCGTTAAACATGTAGCCATAGTAAGGGGACCTGCGCGGTTTTGTTCGTAAACGTTGCATAGAAATGCACGATACAATCTATTAATTAGAGATATCAATGCGAAGTTACTATCTACACTTTTCAAGATTACAGGCCTCTCATTACAGTTTAAAATCTTCAGAATGAGAAACAGCAGTTTTGAAGTTACACATGAATAGGCTAACCGCTGTTAGCCTACTTAGTACTTACCGGCTCATGCGTACGGCGTACGCACCGCGGCAGACGGCAAACACAGCAACAATTCAGGCACCTCCCCCTGGTCACTTGGACACGCCCTCCCACCCCTCACCCCGCTGACCTACTGACTAAATTTTTTGTGTTACCAATTGAATGTTTTCCAACCCATTCTCCTACTATAATGCGTGGTGGACGAGTAGGTGGCGTGGCTACGCTGAGCCATGGTTAGTCATCCCGCTTATATGGACCGCGCTTCGTACGTTGTTACTGTCTGGTTTATATTAACTTTATTTCGTATTTTGCATGTTGATAATACGTGCAATCAAACAGCTATTAAAAAGTTTACATAAGCTTTATGAATTTAGCAAACTAGCAAATTATACGAGTATTTGGAAAGAAAAACACTAATGTAAAGAAAATAGCTTTACACTTTTAAACTCCCTAGTAAAGTATTTCAGTTCATAATTGATTATTTTACGTTAGTTTTAATAAAAGTGTAGTTGTTCTTAAACTCACAACAGATTAAACATTAAACGAAATACTTTGAGTTTACACTAATGTTCTTAAATGTTTAAGTAAACTCAGTTTTACGGCTAATCCCTTTACATTTTTGAAATCACCATTAAAATTCATGGCGTTAAGTGATTTTTGTGAACTTCCTCTCAATGACTTTAAAATGCTAAAAACTCAGTACATAAAAGTATTAAAAATTTAAATACGGTACCCAGAACAAAATTAAAATGTTCAATCCTTAAAACTAAAGTTTACTTATACAGTTTGTTCAAAATGACTTTAAAATTAAAGAATGCAAAACCTTTACAAAAAGATTTTTTAAATTAAACACCCAGAACAAAGTTAAAATTTTAACCTCTAAATTATTACTTTATGAACAGTTAGTAAAATATTAGGTACCTTCTATTAGTTTGATATAGATGTTTACGCTCGAAAAGCTTTACTAAAATGTATTATTTAATCCAACTGCTTTTAACTTAACATTGTCACAAAATAAACCATGGACATAAGCAAAAATGATGTGTAGGGAGGTTTGAGAAGGTGTTTGGTCTCCAAGGAAGGCCAGCAGGAGACCTTGAGGAAGGTTTGAGGTTGGAGGAAGTTTGAGAATATGATTTTAGCTTTGAGGGGAGTATGAGGAGACCTCAGGAAAATCTCGAGGAACGTTCGAAAGTGTTCAAGAATAGATTAATTTAGGTGGGGGGGAGTGTGAGGTCTCCTCACTTTGAGGAGCGTTCAAGAATACCGCCCTAATGTTTTGTTGTTGTAAAAGTAAAAAAATAAACATACATTTTTGGCTGGAGAAAGGTTATCCCAAATATATTCCATATGCTTTTAAAGTTCTAATAGAGCATTAAGACATACAAGTTTTAAAATAAATATATATGGTAGTTTTAAAATAAAATAGTCCATTCAATAAGACAATTTGCGCACAAAAAGATTACATGCCCTTTCATAATGGCGGTCAAAAATGGCCATAAAATAGTACACGTGGCCTTTGTTTTGTCAACTCTGTTCAGTCTTTGAACAAC
>CM032059.1:697759-986404 GCA_018831715.1 Matsumurasca onukii
AAAACTTAAGTACAGCTAACAAATATGCTTTGGATAAAATCAATATGATTATCTGGTTTTGTTCAGCACCAAGGCCAGTAGGTGAAGTTACGTACTTTCTCATAGACCTGGAGAGTATGCCGAGTCGGTAGCGTTGGTGACTGATCTCCTTCACACATCGCGTCTGCAACTCTGTCAACTCCTCAAGCTTAGTCAAGTACTCCTTGTTCACTGTCTGCAACACAAACCATTCATTCATCTAGAGACCCAGCTGTATCTTACCTTACATTCTACCTTGAGACATCACCAGTTTGTAGATAGGTGGGCTTCACATTCATACAGAAGGTGTCTAGCAATCTGCACTTGCTGCTTTAGACTAAACCTGCATAGACTCTCATTCTGGACAGGTGCTTCTTTAAGTTCCCTGATTCCTAAACCTACAGCCTATCTAGTGTACTTACGGCTTTACTTTAAACTTACCTCCAGGGTTTTGAACTCCTTGGTTAAATCATTCCAGGCTTCAACACAACTTTCAACATTTTCCAGCTCCATGTTTGAGTCTAAAACGGAAAGTCTCTTGTGAATTTCAATTCAACTTATTAGTAGTAGTTGTAAAACATATAGAAAGCCTAGGCTACTGTGGTAACTAAAAGAGAAGTGAGTTCCAATGAATTAGTGGTGTCATACTTTGTATGGCAGGCTCTGGTATGACATGTGTAAGTGTTTGGGTTTGGTCCTGGATACTGCTTACTAGGAAGGACTAAAGTCCATAAGAAATCTCTGGGCAAGAAGCTGTTGGAATATGATGATGGCCTAACCACTCACATATCTAAAAAACAGAAAACGATCTTATACCTGTAGATTGTTTTCTCTAGAACCGTTGCAAATGGCCAAAGGATTCTGTCGCTTCCAACAACTGTCCATTGTGTGCAGGGCATGAGCAAGCACTAGATAACAGGAACTGGCAAACTAAAATCCCGAAAATGTGGAAACGGTGGACAGAGTTCGTAGAAAGGTATCCATAAGGCCACTCAAGGATCTTCATGTTCTGTAAGTTACACCTAGGTGAAGCAAAACTCGAAGTGCAACTATCTCTTTGGCATCTAGTAATGGTTATCCCTCTCTTAACCCTAGATGAAATCTTTTCACCCTTGCAACCTACAGTGTAGACCTGTTATCTTACTATTATTGACACATATAATAGGTCCAGATTGTGTCAATACATGAGTTGATTTGAATGGGCATGTTGTAATTAGTAGATAGCTTAGTTCACAAGTGTTTCTTCTAAAACAGTAAAGTGGTTTTAATTTGTTTCCTTACCTTAGAGGTAATGGCCAAACTGCATTGAGTGCTAGCCTACAGGCTAAATTGTTCAAATTTGTACATGCTTCATCCAATGCAAGAAGTAATATTGAACATTCGTGCTTTTAATAGCCGATTGCAAATTGATTTGACCCAAAAAGTATTAATTACACTTCAAAATACATTAGCAGTTTCCAAGAACAATCCTAAAGAGCAATGACAATCTGTTATCACCGACAACTAAACCGAAAAACAGACAAATTAACCAGAAATTAAAAACAGAAAAATTCAAAAGATTGTCTGCAAACACAGACATGCAAATATAAAAACTTTGGCCTGAATAAAATATAACACTATAAGATAAATCAAACGTCGGACGCGTTATAAAACTAAAACTGGCGTGAAATGTTATCAACAACAAAATATTGGGGTCGGTTTAATTTGAATGGCTAGAAACAAAATCGAGCTATTAATGCGCATACGTTTGGTGCCTGTAACCCTTAAACGACAGGTTTAAAGTAAGGTAATTATACAATTGGAGCGTTCTAATTAAAATAAGAATGACGAAAAATGCCTGGGCATGGGGCTTATGTCAATTATTGTTACACAAAAATAAAGTAAAATAGCATACGTGTCCCGTCGTCATGTCAAGCTATTCCATTGGTTTTTGGACTATTATTTAAAGACCTCAGTGTCTCAAAATCAAAGCATATGAATGACTGTAGTAATGAACATACTGTCAAATTGTTACACCTTAAGAGTGGATCGTACTATATAAACTCTTAAAATAAGCAAGTTTCCATTAAAGAACTGTTAATTTGTATATTCCGTTAGTTACAATTCAATAATACTTCTTTGTTAGAATTAATATTCGTACTTGTATTCTATTCCGTACACACAATGCTTCTGTTTAAATGCCCTGCGTTACTACCGGCGTTGGGCATATCGCCTGATTATTTTATAACACATAGTACACATAATTTTATATAGCAGAGCAGAGCTTCTCTTTAACAGTCTTGATATCATGATGGCAGCAATGAAATGCTCTTTTTTGATGCCTTTGGCATTACTCATTCCTTCTTTCTTCCATTGTTCGTTTTCAGCAGTAATTACGGGAGTGATTGTCGATTATTAGATTTTTATTTGGAGAAAATAAACTCAATTTAATTAGTGTTGTAATACGTGCCGAACAATATAGAAAAATAGGCTGATCAAGCGGCCTTTGTGTCCGATGTCTAGTGCTGGAGTGGTGGACAATTCCGTTGATCCTCCTGCTAAGAAGCGGAAAGTTGCTTTAGGAGAGAGTGCTCCAGCGAAATCCGTACAGGTTTCTTCAGACATGGCGAAAAATGGATCAAAATCACTTGGAGAAGACATTGACGAAGGATTGTATTCTAGGCAACTTTATGTTTTGGGCCATGATGCAATGCGTCGCATGGCTACGTCTGACGTGTTCATTTCAGGCCTAGGTGGACTTGGGGTAGAAGTTGCCAAGAACGTTATCTTAGGCGGTGTTAAATCAGTGACTCTTCATGACAATAAAGATTGCACCATCGAAGATTTGTCCTCTCAGTTCTACTTGACCGAGGCTGATATTGGGAAGAATCGTGCAGAGGCGTGTTGTCCACATCTTTCTGAACTAAACAACTATGTTCCCACGAAGGCCTACTCAGGCCCTCTTACTGATGACTTTTTGAAATCTTTTCGAGTTGTCGTTCTAACAGATTGTCCCCTTGACGAACAGAAGAGAATATCAGCCTTTACCCATGAGAACAACATCGCCCTTATTGTTGCTAGTACAAAAGGACTTTTTGCTCAAGTTTTTTGTGATTTTGGAGAAGGATTCAAGGTAGTTGATGCCACTGGTGAAAACCCAGTGTCTGCAATGGTTGCAAGTATTTCCAAGGATGCCGAAAGTGTTGTTACTTGTTTAGATGATACTCGTCATGGCCTTGAAGATGGAGACTATGTAACTTTCACAGAAGTGCAGGGAATGACTGAGTTGAACAATTGTGAACCAAAAAAGATAAAGGTGCTTGGGCCGTACACCTTCAGTATTGGCGATACTACAACTTACTCTGACTACACTCGAGGTGGCATCGTCACTCAGGTAAAAATGCCAAAAATAGTAAACTTCAAATCTCTAAACGATGCCCTAAAAGAGCCAGAGTTTGTAATCACAGATTTCGGTAAATTTGATCATCCTACTCAGCTGCATTTAGCTTTCAAGGCATTGAGTCTCTTTGAAAACACTCATGGCAGGAGGCCTAAACCTTGGAATTTAGATGACTCAAAGGAGTTTGTCAACCTGGCCAAGTCTATTGACAATGATGAAGGCAGCAACATTGAAATTAACGGTGATTTGCTTGAGTTATTTTCAAAGATATGTTCTGGCAACCTATGCCCTATGAATGCTACCATAGGAGGTATTGTTGCGCAAGAAGTTATGAAAGCATGCAGCGGTAAATTCTCACCAATTTATCAATGGCTCTACTTTGACGCAATCGAGTGTCTGCCAGAATCAAGAAATATACCTGAAGCAGATGCTCAACCCACCAACAGCCGATACGATGGACAAGTAGCCGTATTTGGCAAAGAATTTCAACAAAAATTGGGCTCTCTTAAGTACTTTGTTGTTGGTGCTGGTGCAATAGGCTGTGAGCTTTTGAAGAACTTTGCAATGATGGGCGTTGGATGTAGCGGAGGTCAATTGACGGTGACTGACATGGATCTCATAGAGAAATCAAACCTGAATCGCCAATTTTTGTTCCGTCCTCATGATGTTCAGAGACCGAAATCTGCTACAGCAGCAAAGGCTATCCGTAAAATGAATCCTGATGTAAATGTAGTTGCTCATGAAAACCGAGTTGGCCCTGACACCGAAAAAAGTTATGATGATGCCTTCTTTGACAATCTTGATGGAGTGGCCAATGCTTTGGATAACGTGGAAGCGCGTATATACATGGATCGCAGATGTGTCTACTATAGGAAACCTTTGCTAGAATCGGGAACATTGGGAACCAAAGGTAACACTCAAGTTGTGGTTCCATTCCTAACTGAATCTTACAGTTCTTCTCAAGATCCTCCAGAAAAGAGCATTCCTATTTGTACACTAAAGAACTTCCCTAATGCCATTGAGCATACACTTCAATGGGCTCGTGACAACTTTGAAGGCTTGTTCCGTCAATCAGCAGAAAATGCCGCTCAGTATTTGAACGACCCCAACTTCATTGAACGCTCATTGAAACTGCCGGGTGTTCAACCGGTCAAAGTGCTTGAGTCTGTGAAACTGGCTTTAGTCGATGAAAGACCCCGTAACTTTGAGGATTGTGTCAGCTGGGCTCGCAACCATTGGCAAGAACAGTATTGCAATCAAATCAAGCAGCTTCTGTTTAATTTCCCACAAGACCAACTAACAGCAAGTGGACAACCGTTCTGGTCGGGTCCCAAAAGATGTCCGAAACCTCTGGAATTTTCAATTGACGATCCTCTCCACGTCGATTATGTGTTTGCTGCGGCAAATCTCAAAGCTGAAGTTTACGGGATACCACACAACCGAAACAGAGAAGATGTTGTTGAAATGGTCCAGAAAGTGGTGGTTCCTGAGTTTGTGCCAAAGTCAGGAGTCAAGATAGCGGTTACTGACGCTCAGCTTCAGATGGCCAATGGAAGTGGAAATGTCGACAACGACAGAATAGGACAGCTCCAGAGAGACCTTCCTTCCCAAGAGCAACTGAACAGCTTGAAGATCGTCCCTCTTGACTTTGAA
The DNA here is from genome assembly GCA_018831715.1 of Matsumurasca onukii. Taxonomy (NCBI): domain Eukaryota; kingdom Metazoa; phylum Arthropoda; class Insecta; order Hemiptera; family Cicadellidae; genus Matsumurasca; species Matsumurasca onukii. The sequence goes on from CM032059.1 coordinate 702,810, forward strand.
AAAGATGATGACTCCAATTTCCATATGGACTTCATAGTTGCCGCTTCAAACCTAAGAGCTACCAACTACGGTATCAACCCGGCAGATCGCCACACCAGCAAGTTGATCGCAGGGAAGATCATCCCGGCCATCGCAACTACCACATCAGTCGTCGCAGGTCTCGTCGGAATCGAGCTCATGAAGCTCGCCCAAGGTTTCACTAACTTGGAGCTCTTCAAGAACGGCTTTGTCAACCTGGCCTTGCCCTTCTTCGGGTTCTCAGAACCTATCGCCGCTCCCAAGCTGTCCTACTATGACAAGGAGTGGACTATCTGGGACCGCTTCGAGGTCACCGGAGAGATGACGCTGAGGGAGTTCATCGACTACTTCAAGGAGAAGCACGGACTGGAGATCACGATGTTGAGCCAGGGCGTGTGCATGCTGTACTCGTTCTTCATGGCACAGCAGAAGCTACAGGACCGGTTGTCTCTGCCCATGTCGGAGGTGGTGCGTAAGGTGTCCAAGAAGAAGCTGGAGCCTCATGTCAAAGCCTTGGTGTTCGAGCTCTGCTGCAATGACAACGATGGCAACGACGTGGAGGTACCCTACGTGCGTTACACGCTGCCCTTCCGTGCCTAAGTCCAACTCGGCAAGATCTTTATGTGGTTTGCATTGTTTTCAACCAACAAAATAAAAAGTTTCAATATCTCAAGAGCTAAATCACAGTAATCTGAGTAAGTTTTTAGTTTTTTATTTTAAAATTTAAAACTGTTTTCTGTAATAAAAGGTTTTAAAGTCCACGGTTTGATTTGTTAGTTTTATTAATTAATCTGATAATCTAGCAAAGGGATGCAATTATTGAAAGTACTAACTTATCAGTTGTTTACTACACTCTTTACGATTTGCAATTGAAATATGTTTAGGGTAAGAAAACATAATGGTATCTTAATTTTATAACAGAGTAACAGTCAAAGTGGTTTTAATGTTGCAAAGCAGAATTAACTAAAAACATGGTATCTTAAAAGTAATTTCCAGCAACTAACTGATTTGGTTGGGTTGTCTCTTAAACATAGCAAATGATTAACTTTTGCTTCAGTCTTCTTGTTTTGTTTATTTAAAAGTGTGTTAGTTGCTTAAATTGACATTTGTTTATTTAGCCTGTAAGCTTTATAATTTTTGCAATTTCAAATTTTGTACACTTGAACTTCCGTATGATGCAAACCATCAAAGATAGGCATTTTATTGTACAGTAAGAAAAATCTATTATATTGAAAAATGTGATAACTATCTATATTATTACTTAACATATATTAATTTTTTATAGATAATCTTGGTCCTCGACTCGATAGGTCCTAGTTAATTTTACGATCCTCTTTATTTGGTTATGAGTTTATTGATGTTCTCTGTGTTTAGACTGATCTAGGCTCGTATTGAAGTTTCTTGAGCTTTCATCAATATCTGATCTTTGCATTATTGAAGTAATTTCACTTGTTTGTGTTCTACCGATGTTTGGCTTTGAATTTTGTGTGGTTTTGTTTGTATTAATCATTTTGCTGATAGTAAAGCAATATCATTGAACGTTATCATTTGGCTTGTAATTTAGATGAGTAAAAAATAAATCATTTGTATTTCAAAAGCTTAATTTTTTGCCCAGTTGTTTTCCTGGTATATTCAGTCTAATGATATCAGAATTATTTCAAATAATTTGATTTAGTAATTTTTTCTGTTACTGGCTTTAGAACAGCATTTAATCCAAACTAAAGATACATAACTCTTTTATCTAAACAATTTTTATAAAATAAAAAGTTTATGTGAAGAAATTTGCTGACCAGTTAATAATTTACAAATGCTGATCTATTAATAATATGTTGATCAAAACGTTCAATTGGAACTAGGTCCAGATTTTCAGCGTAGGAATTCAAACTTCAAAACAGTGAGTTGTACGTATATTTGCAATCCTAGTTTGAGGTATGGTAATAATGGGTAAATTAAAGCTTAGTTCAAATATTATTGAGATACACCTTAGAGCACAAAGTGTTAAACACGAGTTCCTACGCAGCCTTGTACACAGGTAAGAGATTTTGATAATAATTAATGAGAATTAACGAGCGTTAACTGAACGAATCAAAACCTGCAAGTTTCAACAGAAGAGTTTCCATAAATAAATACATTTTTTATTGCAGAAACAAATGATAACATCAATATAGTATTACAATCATCATAATCGTATACATATATCTCAAGAGTTTCCAAAATCAATGTCATAAAAGTCGTCAACTTTATACAGACCTCTCGAAACCTTGTGAGTTTTAACAGGAGTTTCCATATCTCTTATACATTCCATATACATTGTGTAGTTTTAAACATAATTGGTATTATTCATAACGATTGCAAATGTATATATCTATAACATTTTTAAGTAAAAACACTGAATTAGCAATCAAAAATGTATCTAAAGCCACAACATGTTTCAGCTAGTGGTAGACAATGACTTTCAATTAGCTGAAACACGTTGTGGCTAAACACATTTTTGATAGCTAGTTCAGTGTTTTTATTTTTAAATTATACGTACAATAATTGGTAGAAAAGTTCATTGTTTTTATGTTTGTGTAATAACACCAGCATAATGAACTTTCAATTAATTACACAGTATATATCGGATTTGATCACAGAGATATAATGAAACATTACTAAACGTGGTCGGACCCCTGTTGACTGGTGAATGACCGACAGATCAGGACAACTTGGACTCCTTCAAGGTGTATTTCAGGTTCCAACAGTAGACACAATCTCAAAGAGAGAGAATTTATATAATCACCAAATTTTAGAACTTGACACTAGCAATTGTTTAATACATCATTGTTGAGTGAAAGGGACGCTTCTGTTAGTAGTAGCAAACTCCTACCATGAGCGGTAGGTAGCCCACACCCTCTTACCTGCTACCCCCTGGCTCTAGCCCCAGGGGTGGACGAGGCTCTTGTAGAGCATAAACTACTTCCCTGGTGGCGTGGTAGTAAGCAATCTAACACTAAGCAAACATCACACTGATTACTTACAGTGTATTTTGTGCTGCTTGACTGGAATAACTTGAATCAGCCAAAAAAACATTCATGTCATTTTCATCCAGTCCAGTCCTTTGCTGCGGAAGGGAGTCCCAAGTTAAACATTTTCATACAAAAATAAAGAACTGGGTGCACTAACATTAGAGATTACATCGTAAGTTAGCTTGGCTGTATTTTCTAAATGAGCTTTTGCTAATTTCAGTTAAACCAGATTTTTAGAGAGAGGTTGGATTTCACGTAAGGAACTATTTTTCTGGAAAAGTCAGACAATCTCATTCACACTGTCAGCACTTCAAGTAATCAAAGTTATTACAACTATTTATTTTAGCTCAAGGATTGTATATTGATGTACACCTCATCAAACAATCCTTATAAGAGATATCTCATATCTTCTACCAGCATCAGTACTAATGTATCAGCATCATGATAAACTGTGTACAGCCATGAAGATGGTTCAGTACAGTCTCTATAATCCGGCCTTCGCCACTCACACGTCCAGCTGTGACCCATTTAGCCACCTATTTTCAAGTCTCTACTTGCCGAAAATTAGCTACTCTATCCAAGGAATTCAAAATCAGTAGATTATAAACTCACAGAAATAATGAAGAAAAAGAATTTAATTGAATAATAATTTAAGAGTAATGAATCATTTTTAACGTAAGAAAGATTATGTGTGGCCAATTGAGTCTTTTTTAGTGAACCTCCACTAATCCGGCATTTTTGCTTAACCGGCGCTTCCGATCCTATACAGGGCCAGATAAGTGAAATCGTACTGTACATTAGTACCGAATCCGGTAGAAGGTATCTCTAATAAGGATTTGACAAGGTTTATTATAAATTTAGTTAATCAGCGTTGAACAACCAAACTATTCAGAAAGGTTATAAAGAAATGAAACTCATATCTGTAACGAAAATAATGTATCTCACAATAAATAAACTTTATAAGCAAAACAATAAACTATTCAACACACAACAGCTTTCTGGGAGGGATTCGTTTCAGAACATTTAAAGCTAAAGCTCTTACAGTAATGCTTAAGTTACTAGAATACTCAACGACACAAAGCGTACAACACAGGGAGGAGGGAAACAGTAGAGTTTGAATGATAGGTATCCTCGAGAGTTGATGCAAAGTAGGGGTTTTGGTTATTGGTTTTCCCAGCTGTGTTTTGAAGTTTGAGCCTTTTTTGTCACTCAACTGTTTCTCAAAGCACTAAAGCTGGGATGGGTTTAGGAACTTGCCTCTTGTAAGCAGACAGGGTTTACCTGGGAGGGAAGGAGCAAGGGGAGTGGGGACTAGTGGGACTGTAGTGTCGTGACGTTGGGCAGCACAGGGTGTACACAGTGTAGGTACAGGTTACCGGTTTACCTGGGAGGGAAGGAGCAAAGGGAGTGGGGACTAGTGGGACTGTAGTGTCGTGACGTTGGGCAGCACAGGGTGTACACAGTGCAGGTACAGGTTAGCGGTTTACCTGGGAGGGAAGGAGCAAGGGGAGTGGGGACTAGTGGGACTGTAGTGTCGTGACGTTGGGCAGCACAGGGTGTACACAGTGCAGGTACAGGTTAGCGGTTTACCTGGGAGGGAAGGAGCAAGGGGAGTGGGGACTAGTGGGACTGTAGTGTCGCAACGTTGGGCAGCACAGGGTGTACACAGTGCAGGTACAGGTTAGCGGTTTACCTGGGAGGGAAGGAGCAAGGGAGTGGGGACTAGTGGGACTGTAGTGTCGTGACGTTGGGCAGCACAGGGTGTACACAGTGCAGGTACAGGTTAGCGGTTTACCTGGGAGGGAAGGAGCAAGGGAGTGGGGACTAGTGGGACTGTAGTGTCGCGACGTTGGGCAGCACAGGAGTGTACACAGTGCAGGTACAGGTTAGCGGTTTACCTGGGAGGGCAGAGGTAGGGACTAGTGGGACTGTAGTGGCCGGCGTTGGGCAGCACAGGTACACAGTGCAGGTACAGGTTAGCGGTTTACCTGGGAGGGAAGGACAGGAGTGGGGACTAGTGGGACTGTAGTGTGTGACGTTGGGCAGCACAGGGTGTACACAGTGCAGGTACAGGTTGGGTTTACCTGGGAGGGAAGGAGCAGGGGGAGTGGGGACTAGTGGGACTGTAGTGTGATGACGTTGGAGCACAGGGTGTACACAGTGCAGGTACAGGTTAGCGGTTTACCTGGGAGGGAAGGAGCAAGGGGAGTGGGGACTAGTGGGACTGTAGTGTCGTGACGTTGGGCAGCACAGGGTGTACACAGTGCAGGTACAGGTTAGCACAGGGAGAGTGGAAGCTGAGACCGCCGAACACTACCGGACAAGGCCCGATGTTGCTTCTGCACACGCCACACTCCACACCGGCCGTCTCCGTAAGCTGCAACACACGAGAACACAAGTCACTTCCAAGTAACAGCTATGAAGTTGTGTTTGGTCTCGAGATGAGAAATTACCTAGGGTCTAACACTTTGAAGCCTTGCCCAATTTTTTTTTAATGACAGTGTTCTGTCTTTTTGTTTATTTTACTTCGGCCATGATTTTCTCACATGCCCTCTATTGCAATCTCTTATTAAAAATTTAATAAACCCAAAAACAAAGAAAAAATTGTGCTCTATATAAAGCAAAACAAGTTATTTGAGCATTCCACATTAAACTCCTTTACGCTGTCAACTTTCACCCGTGCTGCCACTGTTTATTTAAGGTGGACCTTCCCAATCACTAAACCACACGTAAGTGAGCTTAAATTAATGTGGATCGCTCGCTGCAGGATTCGAACTGCAGGTCGTCAGCAGACGCTTTAGACCTTGCGGCCATTCTCACACCTAGTAGAAGCTGTCGTCTGAATAAACTAGTCAAGCTTGCATGGAACACTAACGCTCTAGTAGCAATCATGGGAACTACTTCAATAGATGGCACAAGCAGGACTTTGGCTTGGGCTTCAAAGTCTTATGTAAAATATGTTGAAAATAATACTAAGAATAAAGAATACAGGAGGCTTGTACAGGTTCCATTAAAATATATTGACAAACAATTAACATCTCATCTTTACATTGGTACACACATGTCCCAATAATCAAAACATAACATATGTGTTAACCTATTTTGTGCATACGGCTTCCAACAATGAGCCTTGCATCACTCAAAAGTTTGAAACCTGGAATTTGTGACCCAATAATTGTGGTAACACACAGTGTTTCTCATCAATGCCTGGGTTGCAACTTATGAACCCTGACATGCGCTGAGGGCTCTTGAATTGCTGCTGAAACCTCTACAACTATTGGCAGCGACTGTTAAATTCCAGAAATATATATATTGTATACACGGAAAATATGTTAGATGTAGTAAGTTATTATATTTTCTAGACATGCCTTTTATTTAAAAATGTTACTAATTTTTTAATTGAATTTAATTCAAATGCAATTGTTATTTTAGTATTATGCCTACCAAACAGAGGATCATCTTGAACATGTTTAGCAAAATGTTATTGTTTTTGTAAATTGAAAATAATTGTAAAATAAAAAACTTTTTCATTTAATTTCAACTTATAAGTAACTGAGAAAGTCTTGTGTTAAATATTCTTGAGGACAGTTAAAGAGTTCTGAACTGGCAGCAAACATTGATAATCAAAAACTTCAATTGCAACTTGAGAGTTCCAGAAACACTGGCAGCTAATGTTTTGAAAGCGTGGTAGGATTCTAGCGCATATGACTAGTACCAACCGGGTGATGCTCGGTCTGTGTGTAGAAGGTAGCCAGACTCTGCCAGACTTGTCGTATCTCTGCCGACACACCAGTCTCTGCACTCTGCGTGTTCATGATACGTTCACTCACTCGGTGAACCTCCAGCAAACCTGACAACACACAATGATATGCGGCAGTCAGTCTAGTTACTGTAGTTACTCCCGCTGGCACACTGAGCGGTAGAAATGTGCAGCAGCCAATGACAATTACTGTTCATTGTTTGTAATTGACCATTAAACAGACAGGGCATATATGAATATGGTTGCTGAGCTTAATGAAATATTATTGTTTAAAAATTGTCAGAAGGCAAAGGAAAAAAATCCAAGTTATTTGATGGTGGGTTACTGGTCAGCTTGTGCTGATTACTTTTAGGCAAACTTTTTCCTAATGTTTAGTATTATGTTTTAGGTAACTTTTTACCTAAAGACGGGGTAAGATTCCAGTTCCTGAAACGTGTACTTTTTGTTCACTCAAAAACAATGGAAAACGTCCATAATAGTAGTACCCAACTGTACTGTCTTCCTCACATTTTGACCTGCTTTCCTTAGTTTGAAGTGATACAACTGAAATGAAATCTGAAGTTTACCGTTGGTTATACTACAGATAATTGTTTGCACGTGCAGGCTGCGGCTACTCACAGTCGAGGTATGTCTTAGCCCTGGAATCAGCCAGCACCTCTGCCGTCAGCTCAGGGTTTGAGATTTGGGACAGAGTGTCCAGTCCAGCCTTCAGCAAGTTGAGACACGCCTCTAGACAACGCACCTGTCACAGAAAATCTGTATGAACTGTTGGTAACTCTTTATACAAGTTCACTATTCACTAGGTATACAGAATAAAACAATAGAAAACTACAGTGCTTTATAATTTGAGTAAAGTTTAAGTTAAATCATACAACAATGTACTAGATTAAATTTTTTTTACACAAAGGATCTATGTAAAGCAAACATGTTTGAAACATATACTGTATTGAGTTAGTAAACCTGTGAGAACTGACTTGAATAGAAGGCTGTTCCGAGGGTGGGTTGACACCAGGTCCTGAGTTGGGGAAGTCAGCCCGAGAAACTCTCCGAAGTCGTCTGCGGAGTTTGTCTGCTCCGTGATTGGCTCAAGCAGACGCAAGGCTTTGTACTTGTCGTCTGCACTCTCGGCTGCTACAGGATCAGCTGACACTGTCAGTGAGGAGAACATGTCCAACACAGGGACATTGTCCGAGAGGGGCGGCACCAACTCTTGGAAATCCCCAAACATCACGTTGTCATCGTCTTCTTTAGTCACATTCTTGAACAGATCCAACTCTGCGGCTTTGCCGAATCCTGTTGACACGAATGCGTCGGTGTTTGCCAGGAAACTGCCTTCTGTCGGCTTGTCAGAAGCAACCTCTGCCGTGTCACTGAACAGAACGGCACGGAACACATCGTACTTGTCCGCTGCTGCAGACTGGTTGTTGTCTGTCACTGGGAATGTCTGGAAGTTGGAGAACTCCTCGTCAGAATTGTCTGCGGGTTTGCTCGACTCGGTTGTGTCCTCATCGTCTGCCAGGGGGTTGTGGAACACACTGTACTTATCCTCCTCCACGTCTTGGAACACATCATACCTATCACTCTTCCTCTCCTCCTTGCCCCGCTCAACTGTCCTGTCACTCGTGAACAAGTCCAGCACGTTCAAGTCAGACTTGCTGTTGGAACTCTCCGCGACCCACAGACTACGGCTCGTTGCCGGGTTTGTACCCCCGACTACTAGCACAGACAAATCATCACTCGCTGGTTCCTGGAAGCTGGCCAACTCATGACTGACTGCCGGCGTGAAGTCTGCACTCTGGAAGTCTGTGAACTCGTCCTCGTCCGGCTGCGGCTGCTTGTCTGTGTGACTCGGGGACTCGTTCAAACTCGGGAAGGAGAAAGTGAAGTTGTTGCCGGAGTGTTTGCTCTGAGGTTTCTTGCTGACACTCGATAGTTTCTGAGATACAGACTCAACAGGAGTGAGCACCACCTGAAACCAAACCCACTCGGTTAACTTCACAAATAAAATGTTTAAAGTAAGTTATCAACCACATTTTAACGTTTTTCACGTTTCCATGAAATTTTCAGACTTATCTGAGTGTTTCAAAGCAACTCTAACAACAATCTTTCTACAAGTCCTGGGTCTATTGATAGGCAACAACAACTTTTTCAGAGTGTTTTGTGTGACTGATTTTTGTACAAGTAATTTTTTTTACCATAACTTATTTATGTGCTGAATCTTTGTATTTGTTTTGTGTTATTTATTACTCTATATTATTAATTTATATTCACAACCATGTCAATGTCTTCCACAGAGCTCTTTGTTAATTTTATATATAAACTAGGTGCGCCAGCTAGGGGCACCTTCGCCTAAAACCTCCCTTGTTCCTTTTCGCCATGAGTTAGCACCTCGCCACGGCCTCGATGCCATAGTAGCGCTGCAAATAGTCAAACTTCGGCGTCTTGCAAGCGCCCCATGTCTATAAAGTATAATTAACCTTTAGGGCGTCATTGACGTGGATTCACGGAGAACCAGGACAAGCACGAAACGTTATTGCCGTGAATCTGCGTTTTCACGTTCTTTATTTAGTAACTGCTGTGTTAGTACATTATTTTGCCACTAGATGGTTCTGATAGTTACGTGGCCTAGATACCTACTGCTCTACCTCAAAAACAGTAATAATGGCGGCCGCCTTGGCTTCTCATTGGCTAAAAGGTGAGTTCCCGTAACTGCCCCTCTCATCAGATAAGTACGCTGCTGTTTGTCGACTTATACGCACATTTTCCGATTCGCTCTTTATTATAGTGTTAGTAGTTATTTAGTAATAAATAACTGTTGTATCTAACAATGATATAGCAAAACTTGATTTGGAAACACATAACTAATAACTCATACTAAAATACTGTTACTGAATATTAGCCTCCCGCGCTGCTGAGGGCGATTGAAAATACGCTACTCCGCGCCGGCCTCCTATAGGCCTACTATCTTGCAAACCAAACATGTAAGGACTAATAAAAACTTTGTTGTGACAATAATTATGTAAACAAATTACTTACTAATATAACATTCACTTTTATTGGCCAAAAGACACTTATTACTTAGGCCAAAAATGATATTTCATGCTTAGCCTATATTTGCAGGTAAACCAAAAACTGGTATATGGTATATATATATATATAGTAAACCTGGTATGTTTTATATAGGGCCTAAATTGTGATAGTGGGATATGGTAAATGTTACAATATGTTTTTTTTACTAAATTATATAACTAAAGGAACTGCTTAAAATCAAATACAAGAAATAAACTTACAAATTTCCAAACATGTTAAATATGCTGTAAACAAAACAAAAATTATACAATTTTTATTTTATCCTGAAAAGTTTTATTTTGTTATAAGAAGAGGTAAAAAATGTGACTTTTATATTAATTTATAAAGAAAAATAATCTAATATGACTTTAAAGAAGAATAAGAACAATTTTTCCATAACTCCTAAAGGGTTAAAATTTCAGACATTTTTCAAAAATAATGATTGCTAAATTGTGATTTGTTTAAAAGGACTCTTAACAATATTTAATTGTTAAATGTCGTGCCATTTTTAAGATTTTTTAATGTTTTACCCCCACTTTTTAACCCCCCCTTCCTCCCCCCAAACAATTTGGTGGATAACCAATATATTTTTGAAATCAGCATAATATTCCCTTTTTTTGATACCCCACATCGATTTTTATGATTTTTTATTTCTTGCCCCCTTAAACCCCAATCCATATATTGTGCCTCCGAACTCCAAAATCAGTAGGGTCTTGGGGTTAATGGTATACAACTATGTGTCGAAGTTTCAAACAAACCGCTGATATTTACTAATAAATATTTACTAAAAAAAAGAAATATAACATGGGAAATTGGGGAATTGGGGACCTCAAAAACCCCATAAAAATGAAATATCTATACAATTTTATTCGCTTCCCCCACCCTTCTACGGACCATTTCTATTCGAAAAATCTGAATTACCCCAGCCAGATTCCGAGATCTCAACACTCCGGACAACCCTAACCCAAATACTAATAGTATAGATATAATTTGTTATTTTAACTGTATAATATAAAACTTAAACAATTGACTATAGCTTAAGCTGTGATTTCTGACAATTGTCAATACTTTGTAATTATATTATGTCAATGACAAATAAAGATTCTTGATTCTGACATAGTTTAAACCCATATCGTGAAGAGGTACTTAGTAAACATTATAAACCCACTGACTACGTTACCTAGTTAGACAGAATATGATCGTTTCCCTATTTGTCTCCATGGAGTTGTTACGTACCTTGGACTGGTCCATAAGCAGCTTGGGGCTGACCATGGGTGCACTGCTGACGTAGGAGATGTCTATGTCGGCCGGAGCCGGGTGACTAGCTACAGACCCGGGTGAGACCCAGGTGAAGGTGGTGGGTTCTGGAAGAGTGGCTACACTGAGTGGGTTGGGATACACACTGCGAGGAGGGAGCAGGGCCAGGTTCAGCGTAGGCACGGGGGCTCGAGGCAGCTGATACACCATGGCCAGGTCATTCACTCCGTAACCTGCCTGTAACACAACATGTCAGTTTCCACCTAAACTCGCTCATATTATCTAGAGGCCTACAAGTAGTAACTAGCTGTGCCTACCTGTGCCAGACCGACGAGAGCCAACGCCAAGTAGAGTTCCGGCTGAGTGAGGGATCCGGCCACAGTGCGGTTTGCCACGGACCAGATGTAACCGAGAGTCTCGGTAGACAGACCACTGGACATGAGTAGAGAAGAGAGGAGTTGAGTGTCTGCCAGTCCGTCCTTTGTCACCACACCCACCCACACTCGCTCGTATACAGGGTGAGGAGTGGCCAGCCAGGCAGGCACTGCTCCCACGCCTGCCCCAGGCTCCTGCAAGTATGTTACTCAGATGTCTCTACAGATACTTAGTTTTACAATCTCAAATTGTTAGGGATTACATTTTATTAAGTAGTTGTCTTTAACAAATGAAGTAGGTATTTAGAAAATTGTAAAAAGGCTATCATTTTGAAACTAGAGAAACACAAAATTAAGTTGTGAAAGAAACAAAACTCTATTAAGTAAACAAAGCATAAAAAATGTCATTCCTAATCTTCTCCTCATTTTGAACCTAAAAACCATTCTGGGATTTTAGACAATCCGTTTTGTCAACCTCTACACCAAGGCACATAAAATTAATCAAACCAACAGTACTATATAAGCTACTTGTCTATTAGGGTCATGTATTAAAATTTTTATTTGAGACACAATTAATTTTTGCAGTTAGTAAAAATAAAACAAAAAGTAGGCCTAGCTAAATGACATCCAAAACAGACATCAGAGTACCTCGCTGCTTAACTTCCAACTTAGTCTGTAAACGGTAACGAGGGAAATATTTGTCTACAGGTGACTTTAGTAACCTGTTTATGGTGCATATCAGATTTGTTCGTTTGGAATGTTTCTTTTTTCGAAAGTAATTCTTCAATCATGCTGTCAGCACTCAGCGTCTGAAACAGAAAGAAAACAAAAATGTGCTAGAAATCACAGTAATTTAAAACTATTTACCTTTTTCACCAGTCTGAACTTTATTTAGCCAAACCAAACTTTTAGCTTTCCACAGCACTAATGGCTTAAAGCTCATAAGAGAGTGAAAGCTGTACGGCAAAGAGCTCTTGAGAAGAATATACGTCTCAGGATCCAATAAGATTATAGGTACATTACATTACATTGAGAAGGGGCGGTCTGAACCTGATGCACGTCAGCCCTTAGGACAAGTGCGCTCCCCTTGTGCTGGTATAGAGAGATGGTACTCAAAAAGATTTGAGAGCTCTAAGAACTCCGAAATCCTTCTCACAAGTCCCTCTTCTGCTAACTTACCACCCTTCATCTCACCAAAAGTAGCCGTTCTTGCTTACTCCAGACCATGACAGTCAAAGAGAATGTGTTCAGCAGTTTTATCATGCAGACCACACTTCCTGCATGCAGGGACCCCGTCGAAGACTCCACACCTCTGTAAGTGCAACCTAAGGCCGCAGTGACCAGTGATGAGTCCAATTATCAGCCGCAGTTTGTCCCTTTTGAGATGAAGCAAATCTGATGATATGGTGCTGGAGGGTTGAGAGAGAACCAACTTACTCATGCGATGGCCCTGAACAAGCTGCCATGTCCTCTCATGTCTCGTTCTACCCACGCCTGATGAGTTGATGGACTGCACTACTGGGAACTCCACAGAAAGGTTGACGCCCCACTAGCTTTGTGATTGCTGCATTATTAGCTAATGCGTCTTCATTACCTTCAATACCCGAGTGTCCTTGTACCCAACACAAGGTGACCATGTTGAGTGTACCCAATCGAGAAAGTGTATTAGTCCCAAACTAACCTTGACCTAAGTTCGCATGAATTTAGAGCATTAAAGGCCACGTCAATATCCGAAAAAATGTTAATAGACATGTTCCTATAACCAAGTCTAAGATTTTCCTGAGCACACCATAGTATGCAGTAACCTCAGCCTGAAACACTGAGTGATGCATTTTGCCGGCCTCGGTGCCTCTCTCACCTTTAGAACCATCGGTGCCTTTAGTTGTACTTGAGGGATAGGCCTGCCTTTAGGGAGCCACTCCTGACGTCCTGGGATAGTGATCCTGAATGGCTTGGAGAAGGAGTAACATACCTTCATCTCTTCAGAGTACATGTCCAGGACATTATCCTCCACCAGAAGAGTTATTCTGCCGTGATCGTAGGGACGAACCCCCTCCATATCTGACTACGTTGAAGATTGAGATTATAGGTAGGTTGCAGTTTTGTTTACATTGATGGCTATTGTAGTTTCGGATAAGATGCATAGTGGCTAAGCCAGTTTCAATAAGTCTAAGCTAGGCAACGCGCATATCACTGTGTCCAGTGTCCTAGGGGCTAGGGTACACTTTACAGTGAATGTGTTAATTCTTCAAAGAATCCAATTCAATTCACCTAAACCTAATAACTTACCTTGGAGACAGTGACGTTTCCTAAAGCTCTTAGTTGTTCTTGTTGTTTTACATATTCCAGTTGCCTAGATAGTTCCTTACTATTCAGGCCTACTTGGGACTGAGAGGAATTCATAACTGTAAGTTAAAAACTATTTTTGTTACACAGTGCTTCAATAACAATGGGCATTAAAGCAATATTTTAATACTTAATGATGTCAAAGCCCAACATTTTCATTATAATATATTATTATTATGACAACATTCCTGTGGAAAAATGTAGTGTTGACGTTTCCTGCTTCGAAAAAAATGAAAGATGGCGTCAAGGAATTTTCAATTTCTGCGCAGTGGGGCCACTACACTAGTATCAAAGAAAACTAAATAACCTTCCTAAAGCAAAACTACCCTAAAATTACCCAGGTGGGTTTCGTCGAGCTAATCACAGATTATCATTGAGAACAGGTGACAAAGCAAACCAAACACTATAAAAACCTCCAAATTTTCAACCTCTAGTGACTCAGCTATTGGGTTTGATAGATATAGCTCCACAACGCCTGAAATTTAATTGATTTTTAATTGTTTTATAGCGCGAAAGTTTTTTAGATGCTTCACCATCAATGTTAATTTTCGGATCGTTTATTTACTTATTCTTTCAACGATCTAAGCCAATGGATAAATAAGTTCAATCCGCTAGTCTTACTCTTAAACTCAGGAAGACTCTCTTAGACTCAGGAAGCTTTGTGTGGATGCCCAACTGGTACCAGCTGGACAAGGAATGTGTAGGAATGACAATATAACCATAAAATTTATGGTCCGGGTCGCACGCGACTCCGGAGCTCATCACTCCGCTGGCGCGGGTTCGATCCCCGCAGTCACCACTTACAATTTGTAATGTGACTATGCGGTGACGCTAGGTAAAGGTCGAGGTTGAGTGGTAGAGAGGACTTTGTAGTCCTAACTTCGCCTCGTCAAACAAGACAAACTTTACCTTTTTTATTATTTTTTATTTAACTTTATACTTTATTACTTATCGCCTTGACTTTAAATGAAAAAAAAACTAAATAGGCGATGACAGGTAATTAATTTCAGAACTCTTCAGAACATACTTGCTTCTATTGAGTGAAAACTGGATGGTGTTCACTATAGTACTGTTCAACTTTTGGTTTAAGGCACTTATTGTTTAAGCTGGCAACGATGTTGTAATTACTAGCATGTTGTAATTCCCAGGCCAGCCCCCGCACCCCAGCACACCACCAGCCTGCCAGTAGTCATTCATCCCCCAGTGCGCGATGTTCCGTAGACGGCCACCGGACGAAAAACCCGCGTAGTGCGTCACCGCGTTCGCGTCCCCCTGTGTATAAGACAATAATTTAGTGTAAATAGTGTACCATATGTTTTAGTTAAGGACAATAAGTGTGCCGACGATGCCCCACAAGCGGGGCGAAATGCGCATCCACATTTACAACAACGGTAGGATCTACAGGCCTAATACAAGGTAATTAATAATTGATGTTGTAATGTTTTCGTCTCCCAGCCGTTGGCACTACGTATGACTTGGAGGCTAATACGTATTGTCTTACCATTTTTAAGGGTAATTTTAGGAAAATCAACTTGGAGTTCTTAATTTAAATTGTATGATTTAACCCACCGGTTGAATAAATTTTGTTGGTTTATCCATAAATATTGATGACCAGTGAAATATTCTTTCTATATTAAAAAATAATCTATGAGATTTTCAGGTTTAGGGTAATTTTTTGTTGTTCAGGTTAATTATTCTGATTTATACTAGATGAAAAGTTTGTTGGCAACATTGATTCATACTAGATTTTTTTCTTGGAATATTCGTTAAAATTTGAAAAAATCATCACTGTCAGAGTTGTACTTTTTTGTTGGGTTAAGTCCTGAGTCTTTGTACATTTGGATCTATATTTAGTAATTATTAAACTAAAACAGTCTTTAGTTATTCATTTAGATTCACAAAACAGTACTTTTGAAATGGCTGATCCAATGGTTGTTTTGAATGAGAAGGTAGCCTATGCCAAATACTTTCATAATTATGCGTTTAGCCAGTTAGTGTAGCCTAGTCCAATAACATTACTGAAATTGAGGTGAGGCATGGGCCGTCTGATGAAGAGCATTTACAAAATAAATAATAGAAGTGTTTGTTTGTTTGACAGGAGCTGTCCAAAAAGTTAAAGCGAGAGTTGGAAGGCTGGAGAGAGATCATACTTCACCTCCACTCAGTACTTGTGTGGGAGAAGACTTGGTACCCAGGAGTTATTGTTGGGGTGTCAACAGTATTGTTCACGTAAGTAGCTATGCTCAATCAAGAATAGAGAACGTCGAATCACGTTTGCTTGTTCACTGAGCTAGCCTTCTATGTTGTAGGGTCCTGTGGACAGTGGAGCCGTCACTACTGAGTACAGTGAGTGTGACACTGCTGCTTGTCACTCTGCTGGACTACCTGGTGCCTGCACTGAGTGCTAGTCTGTGTGACCCGACTCACTGGACTGCTGCCAAGGAGAGGAGTTACGAGCAGATCTGTGCAACTGTCGCCCACACTTACACTGTCTCAGTGCTACAGATCCGAGCCTTCCGTGAACTTAAGATCTCAAGTCCTAAACTGGTAAGTTTCTGCCATTCAGTACCCTACTTACCTGAATACCCTAGACGCTTACCGCTGGAATAAGACTTAATCATTTAATGTTAAGCCTCTGATTGCTTGTATATTATTAATGATGTAACTATGCTTACATCTTCAGTAGGGACTTTGGTAAACCAATATTTACAAACTTCTATGGATGGATTTTATAGAAAATAACTATTGGTTTTCCTAGGTCCCAACTGAAGATGGGAGTTTTAATCCTGAAATCGATTTTGAAGGACAGAATCTGGATGATTGCTAAGGTGAGCATTGTTACATCTTTGACATGTAACTTAATCATTGAAAATGTAAAATGTCCCCCGAAACATAGGACCGATTCTTCTTTAGAATGTAGCCCAGTTTCATTCTCACTGTAAGACAGAATTTTGGTTCTATGTGATTTTTTGGGGGACAATCAATGATGTGAAAGCTTGTTATTTTCTCTCACTATTCAATATTGATGTATGTGTATATTGCAGTACTACGCTGTGACGCTTGTGTCTCTCTCTTTCCTGGCTTACATCGGCAACAAGATCAACAACCTTGTCCTCACATACTTCCTCGGTAAGCAATCGTTCCTCTGTCAGTAACAGTTAACATTTATGTGCACTAGAGATGGATATGTATTGAAACGTTCAAGCCTTTTTCCAGCCATCAGGCGGGAAACAAATTTTTCCAAGAATGTATGTGACAAAGAACTTTTGGTAAGTGAGTTTTAATTGCTCCCATCAACTGTCAAAACACAGAATACTGTCTGTGCGATTTCCTTTAACAATCTCATACACTTTGGTCACTTGATAGGTCATTAATACTACTTATATCTAGGTAGAAAATAAAATGGCTGTAAAAAACATAGCTAGGTTATTTTGTGCTAAACTTGAGCAGATTCTTAAACTAGAGTGAAGGTGATCTGAAACTGATTGTGTTTGGCCGAGGCCACCACCCTGTGACCGATGTTTATCGTATCGTAGCTTGTTTCATATCACATGAGCGGTACAATGGTCTAATTCAGTGCCAAAAGTAATGGACAGAATTAACCATATAATTGGTCCAGTTATAATGCGCTGAGGTTAAATCTAATGGATAACTATCGAAGAAAGCAGGCCAAAAAGTTGTACACCCTGCTGGTTTTTTATCACATTTTTATAATTTAGGCGATCTAAGTAAACTAACTCATTGTGTGTGTGTGGACAGTGACACTGCTGCTAGCGCTGCCTGGACTCAACAAGACCGGAGCACTACACAAGTACTACCAACTGTTCCTGCACAGTGTCGCCAACCTACTCAAGAGTCTGCACAGTCCTGCCAACCCTGACAAGTTGAAAGTGAACTGAGCAGTGAAGCACCTCCCCACTTCAAGCTTTAGTATTCTAAGTTAACTTTATTTCCGACGTAGTGGATTCAGCATTTGTAGGCTTAGATATATTGGTAGCCAAAGACATTATAGCGTAGTGTGGTTATATTTTTCCAATGTTCAGTATAAAACGTAAATGCTTATGATGGAATCGTGGTGGTTTCTAATTGTGGTGTGATTCAAACGAACAAAATGTTTTATTTTGTATACAACATAAAACAGACATGTATATATCTAGAAACACCACCTTTTGATATTTTTCAATTTTATGTTAGGTTTTGCACTTATGTTGATATAACATATTTTCGCTGTGAGGCATGGTGTCCAAGGTTAAGAAGTGTTGAACCTAAAAATGTGCAATTATTTCAAATAATGAAAAACAATATTAAAGTACATTTTTTCTACCACTTCAAAACCATAGTTTGATTTAGTTTCATTCTCTTGCTTAAACAATTTAAGATGCGTACTTCTCTTTTTCAGTCTCTTAAAGGTCTCCGCTCTTTTTTTATAGTCACATGGACACCATGCAGGCGCAGGGTTAGCAACAGTTGCGAGTGTTTAGAAAAATGGAAGAAAAATATGTTTAAACAATCTGTGATGTTTGTATTAGACTGATAGTTTCTTCTGGTTCTATCCTTGATGTAAATATGTTTCACAATGAGAAGCACACTGTAACTTTCATTCTTTGCCACTTCTGTATCGAGTTCTACTTCTGTCAAAAGTCAAGACCACCTCCGTAATTGAGTGGTTCTGTGGTTCGATGGGTAGGCAACTCCCTAGCTCTGGAGGCGAGGGTTCAATCTCTGCAGTCACCGCTTTGTTGAGTGGCTATGTTGTAAGGCTAGGTAAAGGGCGAGGTAGTGCGGTAGAGAGGACTGTGAAATCTTAATTTTGCCTCGGTAGAGAGGACTGTGAAATCTTAATTTTGCCTCGTTTAATAAGACAAACTTTACCTGTACACTCTGTTATCGTCCAAGAAGCCTAGTTTTTTCTTGCTAGAATTTACAACCAGTGGGAGTAACTATGACTTTGAAAGGCAGCCAACTTTAAAATACCAATACTTACTTTAACTTGTTTCCTTTATCTCCTTTGGGAGCATTGAGCACGCAGAAAAGCTCACCATCCTTCTCTGTCTCCAGCTTTCAGTTCTCCCCAGATCTTATAAATTATATCTCTTTCACTCCTTTTGCCAATGTCCTCTTCCAGGTTTCTCTGGGTTCCTCTCTGTTTCTTTACTGATCGAAGGGTTTTCTTTCTTCTGACTCAGTCGGTTTCTTCAATTTCTGCTGACCAGTCGGTTTTCCTTCAATCTGACCAGTCGGTTTCTTCTGACTCCAGCACGGGGTTCTCTCAACTGCTTTTGCTGACTCAGTCGGTTTTCTTCTCAACTGCTTTTGCTGACTCAGTCGGCTTCCTTCTCAACTGCTTTTGACTCCAGTCGGCCTTCCTCTCAACTGCTTCTTGCTGACTCCAGTCTAGGGCCTTCAACTGCTTCTTGCTGACTCCAGTCTAGGGCCTTCCTCTCAACTGCTTCTTCAGGCTTCATCAATGCATTCGCTTTTTATTAGTTGAAAAACACTGGTGCGAAAAATAGTCTAGTATCATGTACTTAAAAGCTGTTTTGTGAACTAGACAGGCAAAAGCTAATAAATGTTTAAATACTACGGATCAGTATGATAACTACTGCAATGCTACATTGGGCAAGCAACGGTAAAATAACACTCCCACTACTTCGAAGTTGCTCGCCAGTTTCCTTCTTGTTTGTTGCAGTAAACTTTGCTAAGCTGTGAATATATGTGTTACCTATACAATGTAATGTTACTTGTATATAATGTAATTACCTGTATTAATTTATATGTGGTAGAGAGAATATAATTTAGCAGCTTCTTGATTTTAAAGTTTTTAAAAGTAGGAAAATTTTTCAGAACAACGCATTGATGAATATTTGATACAGAAATGCTTCCAAACTGTTGGTTGCAGTGTTTTATGTTTCAATTGATTTTTATAGTTTTAAGATATTTATTACTAATAATCCACCATCTTGTGTACTTTTACTGTAACATCAATAAATTGTGTCACGAATGTTATGTTTTTCTATTTCCTGCTTATAAAAAGCAAACCTCATTTTTTAGTAGAACTTTCTAATAATAAATTTATTTTACCTGTTGGTAGTTGAAATAATAGAGCTACTATTCTTTTTCATTATCTGATAAAGGGACTAAATCACTATTCGAGATGCTGACCACTCTCATGAGGGAATTTTAAGGCAAATATGTGGTGATGGATGAGTTTGGTGAGTGGTAGTAACGAGTTATGAAGTGTAGTCTTTTTACAAACTAAGGCAGACTCTTCCTTAGAATGAGTCACTAATTAATAGCCCAATGACCAATGGAAATACAAGGACCAACGGCTGAACGTGACTTCCGAACCACGCAGGTGATGGTCTGATATGTCTAAACGATGGTGGGAGTTGATCCGGGTATCATCAGATGATCACTGAGACTATCTGAACCGCTTTAGATCTATATCATCCCCAAAACCTGACCTCCATGAAGCTGGATTACAGGACCACGCCCAGGTCCCAGTCATCCGTAGGACTTCCTAGGGGACTAGGGACCTAACCAGAGATGGTGTTTGGCTTAATGCATCTTAAGTACAAGGTTTGAAAAGTGGAGGTTTTGTCTGGGCTGGAGTTCTTGGGATCCTTTTCTTTTGTATTTAATGATGCAGTCCATGTTGAGTTTATTTGCTACTTTATATCGCGTTTGGGCTTAAGTAGGAGTAATTAAATTTTTAGAGGATGATATACTTTTGTGCATTTTACTATTATCCTTTTGATCGTTCGGTTTATAAAGGGTTTGTCTAGACGATAAGGAAGACCTAGTGCCATAATTTTGTTGGAATTACAGTTAGACAAAATAGCGTTCAAACTAGGTTCTATGTCATAAACTTTATTAATAGATACATCATTTGCATCTCCAATAAAAATTAATAGATCGTCCATTTCCATATGTTGAGTAATTATAAGAGTGCTATGTGGGCTGGCAGTAGGAACTGCTAAGCACATCCTATTAGACTGTCCCTCTCTGGAGCTTAGGAGAAGGTAACTACTTAAGGGGCGTAATTGGGATGAAGTTTACTTGACTGAGCTTGGGGGAGTCATCTTCAGGCTTTGTGGTCCCACGGGGGTGGGTCTCCTAGGCTAAGATAACCTGGGCAGTACAACAAACCTTTGATTGACATACAACTGGTACACTACTAGTCTACTTAATCTAATCTAATTATAGGAGTATTATCAACCAATAAATCCAAGTTAGCACTAAGATAGACTTCACCAGTTATATTGTAGTCTGGGAGCTTGTGGCTTAGTAGCTCTAACAATCTTCGACCATGACTGTCACTTAATATATTTATTCTAGGTTTAACAGAATGTTCAGATTTACGTATTTATTTATTTCAACGGCTATGAACAGATTGATTCTGAGACTTGCGGACCCAGTTCTCCCCGTGTTCTTTACACTTTATAATCGACCCCAGTATTGAAGCTCCTCAGCCTTGACGAAAAAAGGCACGGAGACCATTAAGTCTAGTGCAGGGCTCGAGACTAAGGAGTTAGTTTACTTGATACTTGAATTCTTCGTCTGTGACACCGAGGGGATTGACTGCGGTCGTATGTGCAGTATTTAAGATTGCATAGTTGAAAGCGTGGGTCTCACTGATTGACACACAAGTACTTATGATCAGTGTCAATCACAAAATACTAGTGTCAGTAGCTTGTGTTATGGTGGCTTCAGTACTCAAAATAACCGATGGTTGATTGGTTACCTTTGTCTTTGAGACCTATACTTTAAGAGGCCGTTAATTTATTACATGACGCGTCAACGTTGTTTCGGTTATGCGAAGTTTTAAAAAATGATTTATTACTTTAAACGTGTTTAGAACACCAAATCATAACCAAAATATGAAAGGGGCTTTTATTTTTAAGTAAAATTAGTAAGCTTTACGGGGGAGGAAACGGGGTTATCACATTAAATTATTACCTTTTACTTGGAAGGTGGGACGTCCAAAATTCTCTAAAAATATAATTATAAAATGTATGGTGCGCGTAAATTATATTAACTAGTTATCAATAATATGGATAGCTCAATTCTTTTAAATTATTTAAACAGTTATTACATGTAAACATCGTAGTATATCACGAATGAAAATTTTACTTCGGTTTGTACACAAAACGTCAACAATCGATTATTGAACAACTGAGGTTACTTCTACAAGCTTGTAGTTGATGAAAAACATCAAGTGCGTTTCGCGATAAATTTGGGTTATGTTTATTTATTTATCTTGTAAAATGTAGTGCATTCGTCTGATTAATTATTAAATTAGTAAGTATATTATAATTGGCGAACAAATAAGTACATTTAACTGTAGTTGTTACCTTTAAATTCTTGATTTCGTGTGATGCAAGCGCCATTACGCTTCCGAGTCCTCTACGATTAATGAGGTTATGGCTCTTGCCAAAAAACATATAGAAGTTTTGTGTAGTGTCAATATTCTACCAATGTTTGATTTAATTATAGACCTTTTAGTAATTCTTTAAATTTTAAATCCATATATGAAGTGGAATGTTCGCGGTTTTCTTTAGTAATTGCAGTTTTAAAGTCAAGCACCCACAGCTTTGTGGAGTACCTGACAAAGTGATTTGAAGTAGGCTTGATAAGTTTCTACTCCCAGTTTGGAATCATAGATTGTACAAATAATTCAAAGATTTAAACTGTTTCCTATTTTGCTTAAATCAATTTGAGTTAGGTCACAGTGAGTCTGTTAAATGTTTGTATAAAATAGGCTACACATATATATGGCTAGGGAAATGCAGGTGATATTGTAGTAGGCTCCAACTAAAGGTAGTCTAGGTTTAGTCTATGTGGATGTATGTAGGTAAGTAATTAATTTATTTTTGTTTTATATGCCATACATAATAATTAATTCCATTGCACTAGCTCAATTTGTTAAGTTAAATACCATTTTCCTCAAACAAAGAAACCCCTTGTGAATGTAGCCAATTCCTTATCTACATTTAACCAGTGCTTGGGGGTTTTAAAAGTGTTGTAGGAGCACCCGAAACAATATAAATTTAGTGATAAGTAGTTTGATTTTTAAGTTTAAACAAATATTATTCCATAAAATGTTCGGTTTACAGTCAGAATATAGTTAGGCCTACCTTATATTACTGTTGGGTTTATTTTTGGCTTCATGCATAAGAAAGTTCTAATTTTGTTGAAGCATTAAAGTAACTGTTATTAAAAAATACCAATTATACTTTGAACTTCTGAGGTTCATTCTTGGTATTTCATAACTAACTTTTGACATTTTTCAATGACATATATAGGTTTGTGAATACAACATTTGGTTTATTATTTTCTTTTGAACCGGAACCAAACTAGAAGATAAAGTTGGAACTTATTATTTTTTTACAAATTAAAATGGAACACAACTGAGATTTTGAGAAAGGTTGGCTGAACTAGTTGATGACACTTTGTCCGATAGGTTGTTACTAGCTGGTTGTTATCAGGTGGTGTGTTGTGTGTCTGTAGGAAGATGGCGGTGGTAGTGAAGCACAGCCAGGACGACACAGAGTTGATCTGTGGAGTGAGCAATGACTGTGTCATGTTAGAGCCGGCTAAACTCGAGTCCGAGCCTGTCAACTACATCAGTGTGCAGAATGGCATGTACGAGGCTGACCTGTACACAGAGCCCACGTACCAGACACTCTCTTCGTACCCCCCACGGAACACTGGTGAGCTGGACATGGAAGTGACGGAAGAGGTGGCTGAGAGAGCAAATACAGAGATCAGTGACCACTCGTCCTCCACGCTGTCCGTGCCTGTGCAAGACTACTATGAGATACAAGTGGCAGAGGAGGAAGTGGTCAGCGACAACTGGGGGGTCGACCATACAGAGTGAGTGAACTACCATCGCTGATTACATGGCTAGGCTAAACTTAAATTTGTTATAGCGACTCTTTTATATCTTTGGACGATTTTGTTTCCTTGTTACTTAAGGCTACTTAAAGAAATGTTGGTAAACTGTGTCTCAGAAAACTTGCAAACCCTGGATTAATATTATTTAAAATTTGTTTTTGTATGTTTAAAATTTGTGTTGGTATTTAAATTTGAAATCAACTTTAAACCAGGTCACTAAACATACCTTTGAGTAAAGCAGTATCACAGATTGAGGCCCAGTGACAATATACAGGAACAAGTGGTGTACTTGCAGAGTCGTGGTGGAGAACTCCAAACCGATAAAAGTGGAGAAGATCGAAGATGACTTGGAGATTCCTCTGCCGGAGAACCAGGACATGTACTCACACTTGCATCCCTACCCTTGCGACTTCTGTAGCCGACGCTTCAGTCATAAGTCCAGTCTCATGAGTCACATGATTTCACACCAGACCGAGCGTCCTCACGGTAAGTGAAACAATCAGAAGTCACGTCAAGCCGTTTGTCCATTCCATCGATTGTTGGGCTATTAATCAATGACCCAATCTGGGAAACAGTCGACCCTAGTTTTTAATACACTTCATTATCTATCAAAAACACTCATTACACCACCCCATCATCCCATATTCACCTTAAAATACCCTCCAAGAATGGCCCGGTGGTTCAAAGCAAAGTAACTGAGCAGCACGCTGTATCTGAGGTGTGAAATGTGAGAGAATAACTTGCAATGTGTGTGATAGGATGCAACCTGTGCGGCGCGCGCTACCGGCGCAAGAACGACCTGGTGAACCACATGAAGATCCACGCGCTGCCGCCAGTGCGCAACCATCTGGACGAGGAGGGGGGAGGAGGCGATCATGCCAAAACAGGCGCAAGAAAGCGCAGTCGCTTGCGCCCAAGCGCAACAGCTTCAGCAGCAGCGAGTTCAATGAGTTCCTCGAGTTCAAAGAGGACAAAAAACCATGTAAGTTACACATCACTATATGCTTGTATTGTGATTTTACAAGCTAGCTTTTCAAGTCATCAAAGTAGATTTTCTGAAAACTTAAGAAATCAAGGTTTAGCATCACGTTTGAAAATTTAAAATCTTTTCTTTGAGCTTCTGCTCAGCTGAATCAAGTTGGAAGTGGTTTGATTTGCTGTGGGTACTCCATGAAATTAACTCGTGTTGTTTTGTTTACAGCAAAGAATCGACTGTTGAAGAAAGGTCACAAGAGTTTGCCGGGCAAGATGAAGTCTCACATTGACGATGACTTGAGAATGTTGGCAGAATTGTCTCGTAACTCTGATTTGCTGAGTCAGGAGCCACGGTGGCCTGTCATCGACCAGTCTCGACCCTACGTGTGCCAGCACTGCGGGGTCGGCTTCGCTAGGGAGAAGGTACACAACATATCAAGGCGTTTGTACAGCTTTCAAAACTGCAAATTAAAACTGATATTTGTCACTCTATCCAGAGACAAGATTTATTGATCAAAATCAACATTTAGAACAAAATTTTAGCCTGCTTTTTCAGTGCGGTAGTGAACTTGTTGGCTCTTGATTATCATGGACTAATTAGGCGTAGATTTCAAGAGGCTTCTTGGAGAGATCTCAGGGATCTTGATGAGAATCTCGAGATCTTCACAGATTTGTATTGTTTGTTTGAGAGGCTGGATTTTGTTACATACATACTTAGTTTCCAGTGAATGGTTTGTAGGATATTCACTCTCCTGGTGAAATGTCAAGCAAACTGATTACTATGTTAAAATATGACTGATTTTATGAGGGATACTTAAAGGTGTGTTTAACCCGATTATCAGCTAGATGATGTGTGATTGTAGGCGCTAGCGTCTCACTCGCGTATCCATGGTGGAGACTCTCCGTTTGAGTGCACAGTATGCGGTGAGATGTTCTGGAGTGTGGTGTTGCTGCGAGAACACTCTCGCTGTAAACACCCGCACCTGGAGACAAGTTCCAGCCCGGCCGACCCGGTCACTCCCACCGATGAGTACCCGGGCGACGACCAGTTCGGGACCTTCTTCTGCGAGACTTGCGGCATCTCCTTCTACCGCCTAGACCTACTCCGCAAACACCGCAGGTACCTCCAGCAAAGATGATAGGTAGATGCCGAACTGCTGAGGCAGGAAAATTAACATAGTTGCGGAAGCCCAAGCACCAGGTCATTTCCCTCTGTCTCTCTTTGCCCTTGGCACCACATGCTCGAGTTTGTCCGATGCCAATGATATAAATATGACCAAACTGTGCGGTTTTTGGGAAGGAACAGGGTTGCACATGCATCAGTAGCTCTACTTGAGAATATTTTAAGAATTCCCTCGCAGCGCTCTCTGTGCTAAGACTGCTGCAACTATGTTGATTATCTTGCCTCAGCCATGCAAAATGTACTTACCATAACATTATCTGTGGTACTGGCAATTTAGAACATTTTTAATTTCAAGGTATTTAAGGGTAAGTTAATTATCAAAAATATGCACTAATGGAATATGACGTATAGTTGGAAAGTTTAGATAATTATCCCGATCTGAATTCTGTTTGATGCATTCATTTCATCGATATAGAGTGTTTCATAAAACACTGTTTTCGGCAGCTACTTTGAACTAAATTAGCGAATTTGAGCTCTGTGTCTACAGAGATAAAACAGGCTTTCAATGATGTATAACAAATAAAAAATATTTTATTGCTACAAACAAAGGAATTGTGAAATCAGAAATCAGATATTTTATTGTCATTAGGCATAATACAGCGATAGACAAAGTCAACATATACAATTACACATCATTACAGCCATTCATATTGATAGTCATATTGATAGTCATCTAACAAGAAGTATAATGATAGTGATCATTGGATAGCCATTAAGTTAATCAGTGCTAGTGATTAATGCTAGTGATTAAGTCAATATAGTGGTCATAAATTCACAGTTGCATTCACAGTTAACAAGATATTAGGTAAATGCACATAATTAAACACTGTGAATTTTGTATTAACAACTATAATTTTGTCTACCTTTAACATTGAGATTCAAACTTATAATCTAAAGCTTTTGGTAAACTCTAAAAACAAGAAACCAGAAAGCACTGGATTTCTTGTGTGCAATTTAGTGGATATAAAATTTAATCATTGAGATTCAAACTTATAATCTAAAGCTTTTGGTAAACTATAAAAACAAGAAACCAGAAAGTAATTTTTCTCTGGATTTCTTGTGTGCAATTTAGTGGATATAAAATTTAATCCAACTTTCTGGAATTGTTTTGTCATTGATAGAAAAATAGGATTAGTTTGCTCATTATCCATTTGGGACTGCTTATCGTTGTCACTCTGTATAGTTTGATTCTTTCACTTGTATGTGCACGTGCAGGTGTCACTTCAAGATAGAGGAGCCGCTGCAGGAAGTGGGGGATGACGATCACGTGTGCATGGTGTGTGGCCAGTTCTTCGAGAATGTGTCAGAGTTGCGCTCACACACCGAGACACACCTGGACTCAGCTGAGACACACCGGTGCGTCGTGTGTGGCGTCACCTTTACGGACGCCGGAGAGCTGAGTGAACACGTGCGCACCAATCATACAGACCTGGCCACCGACAACACCTGCACTCTCTGTGGCAAGGTACATGTCCAGCTAGACAGATGATTCATTCAGTAAGTCAGAGGTTCAATATGGAAGCATGTTTGCCACGTCTGATTGAGAACGTGAATGGAAGTATGGGATAGGAAGTGGAATGAGACCGGCTTCTCTTACCAGAGACTGTCTTCAGCAGAGGAAGCGACAGGCAAGCCGACTGATATACAAACAAACACTCTGAGGTACCTTTCCCCAAGATTTTACCAAGCATATCCTGCTGCTGGTGCCTACATCATTGACATGTTTCTTCTCCTGCTGAGATTTCGTTTTGACAGTTAGAAATGTGATTCAATA
Organism: Matsumurasca onukii; assembly: GCA_018831715.1. NCBI lineage: Eukaryota > Metazoa > Arthropoda > Insecta > Hemiptera > Cicadellidae > Matsumurasca > Matsumurasca onukii. The sequence goes on from CM032059.1 coordinate 730,468, forward strand.
TGTGAAGCATGCTGAGTCAGGAGCTTATAGGGCCCCATACCTCGTTCCGGACCTTGGTCAGCCTTTGTTCAGCGATGAAACAGTCCAAACAAATGGTGTGTGTGGGCGTTTGAGCCGAGCCGATCCAAAGACAGTCCAGTCAGCGCGGGATGCGTGAAGACCTTCTGCTTGTGGATGTGGACTGGACCGTGAGTCAATTTCCAAAGTGTGTGGTGATCACGGTCGGGACCGTCTCTCCAACTATTCCCCTACCCTTACCCACTATCAGACTACTATCCCAGTTCAAAAAGCAATATACTTCGGCGGGTGCTGTATGCAACTCAGTGAGCGATAAAATTATAGCAATCACATCATAATTGTCTCCGTTTAATTTACGTAAGGACATATAAGTCGTATTTTTAAAGCAACAAATCCAGGTATGAGAGTCTAAAAACCGTTTTTCTGCGGTATTAGGACTAAGGATAAACTTTGTGAACATTTCTACAGCCTTTAATTTTACGTTGTGGCGCAATGAATTTTTTATGCTATGTAGGTTATACAGTTATGTAACCGATTACTAAGTTTTACACTGTTCACTTTTTTTTAAGTTGTTTGTTTTATGAACCAGTGCAATCTTGAAGCGGGTGGTCATTAGAATCAGTGCCATTGACTTAAAGCATATTCATGAGTTCAGATTTTTTAACTAAGTTTATCGAGGAGTATGGGGGTTTTCCTTGTTGGAAAGTGAAAAGTGCAAATACCGAATCAATAATGAAGGACCTAAGCTTGGGAGTATCTGCTTCAATCACAAAGGAGAAAATCCTGGCACGTGACACATGAACTTTCTGAAGAAAAGGGTAGATAGTATTCGGGTAGTTTTAGAAAAGAACTAAGAAAAATTGCGGAAACTGAAAAGTGGTGCGTCCGCTGATAAACCCAATGCATCAACGCTGTGGTATTTGAACTTTGTGAATTTACCGTGGTGAAAATTTCATAATTTATTTCTTTTTGCTTTTTTAATGTAGAGGACAACAATGTTATAGCCAAATCATGTTACTTTTCATCGCAGTTTACGCATCACACCGATGAACTGTAGTATTAATAATATTAATGTCATTACCCCTTATTTGAAGATAAATATTTTTCATATTTGTCATCAGAACTGCTCAAAAGTCAAACTAACGCCATCAAGCACTATCACTGTCGCTGCAACTTGAATCGACGAACTCATCTTTCCAACTGAGCAACGAGGTGAAGTGAGGGAGTCACTGCCCGACCGTGGAAAGTAATACAAGTGTAGATGCGTCTTGTCCTCGGATCATGTTTCGACCGCGCCGCCAGGACAAATGTCAACTGTAGTGTATGGGGCCCTATCCGATGACGAATGTGGTTTCACTTGTGTAGGTGTGCAAGGACCGGCGAGCCCTGGCCAAGCAAGCGTGTATGTCAGCAGAGAATCGCAGCTTCCCGTGCTACTCGTGCAACAAGCGCTTCCACAGTCGCGCCCGACCCCGGAGGTAAGTACACAACATCTAGACACTGCTAACAACATTTGCTGAGATGATCAATTTGTCCAATATAACATTCCAAATCTAACGTGGGAACTAAAATGTTAATCTAGGATCTTGGTTTAGTGTAAAAGTTTCAATTCCACTGTTTTTTGGACTGGCTGAATTTTAATGTAAAACGTAGTTGAGGGTTACTACTTGTTCTATGTCGAAGCCTGTCTAAAGAAGATGTTTTATCCAATGTCTCTGTGTGGAGGATTCCACTAATGTCGTCCTCAGCTTCTAGAATCTAGTTGACAGACAGAGAGTGATGTATGTTACAGACACATGGTGTCACACCGGGACAAGGCAGTCTCGTGTTCAGACTGTGGAGAGGAGTTCCCGGACGGACGAGCGTTGATGAGTCACAGACACAGTCACAACTCCAACAATCACCCTGCTCGCAGCTTCCCTTGTCACGACTGCGGCAAAACCTTTGGATCTCGCAGGTAACCTTCATCTCAGTCTACTGTAGAAACTGTGAAATGTAGGAGATGCATACAAAATTGAAGCAACCGGCATATCGGCAAGGTGTTCGAGAGTCTTCCCTCGATACATTCCAGCAATTTTGGAGTAAAATTTGATGGTTTATTAGTGTTTTCTAACTTAGGATTTGACCCACTAATGCTCTCTTTGAATATTTTCTCGGTTTGCACACTTTGTTACCCCGCAGTGTGTGTTTGTGTCGATAGCTCGCAGCAGATTCACGTGAGGATACACACGGGAGAGCGGCCGTACGGTTGTCACTACTGCTGGAAGCGTTAAGCTGGCGGAGGAACCTTAATGGCCCGGCGGATACACACCGGAGAGAAGCCCTACGTGTGTCCTGTCTGTCCTAAAGCCTTCAACCAGCGGGTCAGTACACTTCACTCCCCGGTGTTGCAGCTGTACTTTATTTTGCTTTTTCCTAACCCAAAGTCAAAACAACCTTTATTCATCATTTGCACATGTTTACATATACAAATACGAAATGGCGTCAAGTTCTTCCTTACATCAATGAAATAATGTAAGGAACACTTTTCTTCTTTAACACTTTTCCTAGTAACCCATTATTCTCGCTTAAAGACTATTAATTTTTGGTTCCCACCAAAGAATTTAATTTCCTCCTGTTTCTAAATTAAACTTTGGAATTGTCTTGGTGTTGCCATTGAAATAAGGAAGGAGAGTTGAATGCTAAAGTGTGTGTGTGTGTGTGTAGGTGGTGTTGAGGGAACATATCCGAGCTCATCACTCTGGCTCAGACTCTAAGGTGAACTCATGTTACGAGTGTAAAGTGTGCGGCTATCTCTTCTCCTCCTCCAGCGAACTCTGTGTGCACCTGGTAACTATACACCCTAACCTAACTTAGCACTCGAGGTCTAAAAGCCAACTCTGGGGTCCTGAAAACGAGGGCTCGCTCAATAAAATATAAACATTTTGCAAGAAATCTCATGCTTCAAAAAAGCTGTAAGAGAAGACTTAGTTTTGAAAAAAACTTGGTCGCAGATCTTGAAACATGAAATTTTTAGTAGAGCCACGAGTAAGTTTTGTCTAGAAAAACTGGAATACGTAAAAATTAATTTTTTAGTCCATTAATATTATATTAACCCAAATGGAACTTGTCAAGATGAAGGTTTTAATTAATATTTTTTCAGGTTCAACACAGTGATGAGAACACAGCCAAACATCGTTTGCCAAACATGGGACCAAGAAAGTACAAACGACGCCGCAAACTTGGTGTCCCCGCCCCCAAAGCTCCCCCCTCCCCGCCTCGAGACTTTGAGTCGACGGATTCCAGCGACTCCATGATCGAGTCCAAACCTGCGAAGAAGATAATCAAGAAGAAGTTCAGCTACGATTCACCATCACCTAACCGAGAACTGGAGCGCAGTGTCGTCGAGTCTTTCGAGAGTGCAATTGACAGCATCCAATCCATCGTCAAGAGTGAGCCCAAGAAATCAAAAATTGACAAATTGATGATGAAGAAACACAAGACGAAAGCTCTGTCAAAACTGAGCAAGTTGGCTCGCATCGAGAAGCGAGCGAAAGCGGCAAAACTGCTGAACAACACGAGTTACGCCTCTAAGTACGTAGTGTCTCGACCAGAGGAGAAGCTGTTGGACGCCCAGCGGCCACGGACAAAAAATGTCACCTATCCGAGCCTAGAAGACAGTCTGGAGACGATACTCAACGGATCGGACGCGTTCCTTAACCGACCGCGCACAAAGAATGTAAACTATCACAACCTGAAACCAACCAAACTGGAGCCGGCGACGTTCCCACTGAGAGGATCTAAGAAGAAGACACGAGAGAACAAGAAGAGAACGTATGTGAAGAAGGAGAAGCACGCTAGGAGCAGAAGCGGAGAGGAGGTGAACGGCGTGGAGGAGAGTTATGTGAGTGAGGAGAAGCTAGAGACGTGCATCGTGGACGACTTCAACATTGAGGGAGTACATGCTGAAGTCAAGCCGGAGGACATGCCTCTCCTGATGGAGCAGAAGATGGAGTCAGTGGTGATCAAGTCGGAGATACTCACGTGTGAGATGTGTGGCGATGGGTTCGCAGATCGTGCAGAACTTCTGGCACACATTCGCGTGCACATATAGTGGCACGCCAACGCTTAGACTGTGTCATATTTCAACATAAAGAATCTATTATTTATGTTAACCCTTGTAAAGTATAATTGTACATTTGTCCCCGAGATACCCAGATAAATATATATATATATATTGAGAGAAATAATTATGTGAAGATCTTAGATTGATTATTTATTGTAAGAGATGTTTAGAAGATAAAGATAATGTCTTAAGATATTTTTACATCGTAGAGTTGTCTATGAATTGTATAGTTAAACGTAATATCTCTGATTGTTAATCTGTGAAACTGTTAATTAGTCGAGTTTATCCACGTTTTTATAAAGTTGACGGAAGTAGACGGACTTGCACCCGGAGTTAGTCTCACACTTCTATAGTCTTCTCGTCATCAGTTGCTGTTCTTCAATCGTAATCTATGTTCTGTAATCAATTACCGTATCAATAAATACATAGTTCAATCATGTTCCTAATTATTTTATCACTCGTAATTAGGTTAAATTGTTCAGTCAGTGTTGTTATGCTGACGTTAAGAGTTGAATTTCTTATCATTTTCATTCTAAAGCTTTACTTCTTCAAGCCGTTTTTAAGTTTTTTTTTGTAATGTTAAAATTTTCATTCCCTCTGGTGTTGATTTTTTTATGTATTTGTTGTTTACAAGAGAAATAATTTATTAGAACTCTTACAATTTTGTTTTAGTTTGTATTTAATGAATAAATGTGTTTTCTTAGTTTTGTTTTCTGTTTCCATTATTGTATTTCTAAAGCTGTCAGGGCTGTCGAGAGGAGGTCTGGGCTCACCTGAGAACACAGTATACTACAGCTATAAACAAAAACTTTATTTATGTTCAAAATTTTAAATTTGTTTTTGTTTTAATTCTCTGGTAGTTATACAATTGACAAAACAACCCTAACCCTATCATTTTACTTCTAAACACCCCTAGCCCTCTCATCTCACTTCTAAACGCCCCTAGCCCTCTCATCTCACTTCTAAACGCCCTAGCCCTCTCATCTCACTTCAAAACAACCCTAGCCCTCCTCAAAACCTCCCTAGCCCTCTCATCTCCTTCTATACTGGCCCCTCATCTCACTTCAAACTTCTTTAGCCCTCTTATCTCCTTCCTAAGCACCCCTAGCCTCTCATCTCACTTCAAACAACCTTTTCCTCTCATCTCACTTCTTAACACCCCTGGCTCTCATCTCCTTCCTAGCATCCTAGCCCTCTCATCTCACTTCTAAACATCCCTAGCCCTCTCATCTCACTTCTAAACATCCTAGCTTTGTCTCATCTCACTTCAAAACATCCAACCTCTCATCTCCTTCAAACTTCCTAGCCCTCTCATCTCACTTCTAAACATCCCTAGCCCTCTCATCTCATTTCTAAACATCCTAGCCCTCTCATCTCACTTCTTAACACCCCTAGCCCTCTCATCTCACTTCTAAACATCCCTAGCCCTCTCATCTCACTTCTAAACACCTCTAACCCTGTCATCTTCCTGCAAGACATATTGTAAGACGTGGAATATTCATTGAGTTTATACTCAGTCTCGGGTGCACACCTCCTCCATGGCCTCAGAAGCTGTCATCGCTGAATTTCCCTGAACTGATATTGTTTACCTTGTACAGATTAGACACTCTTGTTGATGTTTGTTGTTTTATCTCGCATGTTGTAGGTATTTGAAGTGCATGATGTACAAATGTTTTATTTTCCAATACACAAACTTGAACTATTTTTCAGTTTGATTTCAATCAGTGTCCCTGTTCTATTCTTGTTAAGGGTTTATATTGGGAATGGACAAGATAAGACTGTTTTTAGTTTGAAATAAGAAATTGGAAAATTTTAGTGAAAACGGTATTTTGAAGCAAGAGGCCAAAATAAGAAAGATTTTACATGAGTAGCACAAGTGTTTTCTGCAGGTCTAGTTATCATGAAACTGGATTAATACACACTCTAAGGTCGATTCAGGAAGATTTTTGTCTACATTGCTCTATTGAATTTAGCCAGTCCAATATTTCACTTATTCAAATGAAAATTCAAGTCATAGTAAGCTATCTTGAAAACATTCAAGCTGCTTTTGAGACTAAATATTGTTGGTGGAATTTCAATTCACTATATAAACAAGAAATTTGAAGTGCCATTTTGTAATTTATTGAAGTTTGGTAGCAGTGACTAAATACATTTGTAGTAGACCAAGACACATGCTATTATGCATTTAATATTATTTTCCCCTTCTTAAAGCTTTTTATTCAACCTTTTTTGAAGTTGGTTCACTTTTTTATTATCTACAGGGTTAGGCAAAAGTGTAAAAACGCCTTTATAACTTTTTAACCAGTGTTTTCAGCGCAACTGAATTCGGTACACATTACTAGAGGAAACCAAAATACCTTTTAATGCATACTGACACTTTGCCCCAGTTTTCAAAATGGGGATTGGGGGGGTAGCCCCATAATTTTCATTGGGAAGCTCCATCGAGAGACACCTCATTTTGAAGGTCTTAAAAAATCTTGATGAGTGCTGAAAACTAGAAGTCTCTATCTTAACCCAAAAAGAAATGGCGTCCATTTTAAGTTACACAGATTTGTATTATGCGAAAGTGTGAAAACACGTGAGTAAAGGGTCCTGTCAATTAAAACCAAGCTGAACTTTAGATCAATGTTCATTTCTATTCACTTTTAAAGGTATTTAACATTTTTATGAGATATGTCCCTAGTTAAATTATTCATTTTACATAGCTCTAAATTACATTAGTTAAGTTTCTGTCATTTTATTTCTCGTGTTACAGTCATGAGCTGGCTCTTTCTTTACATTCAGGGCTGCCACATCTCTTCAATCAGGGACCCCTTAAGTCTTTCCCCCATGCCCAAGAGGTAATGTAAAAAATGTACATTTTCATGCGATATTGAGCTTCTGAACGGAACCAGATGAGTAACAGGGTTTGAAAATTCAAAGAAATCCCTGACAAATTGTACAGTCTTTAAACTTTTCTTTAGGACATTTTTTATGTTTAAAATTTAAATTGCAAAATTATTTAATTTAGGGCCACGCAATCTGTAAATAATGTAACAATTATAGAAGAAAAGTGCCTGGAAAAAACGACACGCTTTTAACGTACAAAAGTGTTAGGGTTGTGGCGGTCTTGTTTTGAAGGAGCTTTCTTCTTAATACTGATTTTCGAAGATCTTATGCAATTAAATGTATAATGCGATTACTTTTAAATTTAATTAATATTCTCATTTTAATGTTATTCTTTTTCATGCTATTTTAATATTCTATAATTATTGAGATCTGTGTTCAGCACGTCAAGGCGTCTAAAAAATGTACAATTTGTTAGGAAGTTGTTGAAAAATGTTACAACAACATAAAACAATAATTTAAATAAAACTAAAGACATGTTTTAAAGAAAATAATGAGTTGTACAGTTGTTATATTACTTGTGTGTACTAGATAATAACAATATTCAAAGGGTATTCAAGCGGTCTTTTTTGAAGGTGCTTTCTAAGTACTGATTACTAAAGATCTTCTGCAATAAAATGTATAATGTTTTTTTTTATAGTGTGTTCAGATTTTGGTACACAATTTGTCAGATTTTGAAAAATGTTGTACTTGGTGACTATATTTGGTATTGTGCATAGAACTTTAACGGTTCAGCCTTCAACCGAACTTCATAGATAGTTTGTTTAAACTGAGTTTAAGAAGTTTTAAAATAGCTCATATTGTTGAATAAATCAACCCTAAAGCATAGTTATTGAGTAAGGAGCAGGGGCCCAGAAAAATATTTTATTATTTTTCAAACATTTCTTTTTTGTTAACAGGGTTTTGAAGATTCCTTGTACTAACATAGTCAGTGACAACTTTCCTTACAACTACACTTGTTACTGATTCTTTATTCTTGTAATCATAAAAATAAAACAGTGGAAGTACAGCGACTGTCACAGTATACCGGGACTTGATATTTGTAAATTCACGAACTGGAGGATGACTATTTAATTGACGAGCTTTGTCAACAACTAAATTTGATGCATCTTCTTCTATTATGTAACTGTCCACAAACGCTCTAATTAATTCATGACTGAAATCTATTTTTGATATGCTTTGAACACCTTTCTGCAATGATTCAACTTGGATAACACCTTTTTTCATCATATCTTCTAAGAAATTGGAAAGTTTCTTGAATGAAGTTTTCTTTATATCCAACGTTTCAGTTTTTGGACAAGCGGGTAAGATGTGAAGTTTGTAACAATTGCTGGTCAAGAGGGGAAGTGAGACTTTCTTGATTGATGTTGTGAGAGATTTGAGAAAGCAGTAGTGTAGCAAGTCATCCATCGATGTGGTATTTAATGTTTGTTGTGTACTTACTTCTCCATTGAAGTTGTAAAACATTTTTTTGGTCCTTAGAGTTCTGATGAATCTTCAGTTTTTGGTCGAATTGCTATTTTGTTTTGTAAACATGGCCTGATGTTTGTGTTATGCTACCTGAGATGTTTTAGCCAATCGCTCATACCATCTGCATGTATGTACACATTGTATACTGGCATTTGACGTAAATAAATAAATCTATCAACCTGTGGTTATAAACAACGATGAATAGAATAATTAACTACGTTACTTAATCCAAATTTTAACGATTACTACTGAAATAATCTTTAACAGTATTTCTTGTTTTTGCTAAACAATAAATGTGTGTTATAACCAGTAAGGAATGCGACGGTTGGTTATTTATCAATAACGTCAAACGCCAATAAAATTGCAGCTTTCATGACAATGATGACAAATACAATTTCTTTTAGATAGTATGCAAAATATGTATGGTGTTCTGCAACCACGTAAAGCTTTCTTTAGATGAAGTCTTTTCTCAACCGATAGACATGACTTTTTTTCAAGAAATCGTATGTTACTTTTTTTCAACTGTCAAAAGGTTCTGGAATTCGTTTAGTTGTTTATAGTTTCCCCACCCTATCTTAACCAATTATTCCTTTTTATTTTTGTATGAATATCAGGTTAAATTATTATTAGAGCTAACTTTAATTAAATATAATTAATAAATTGAATGTATAAATTTAATTCTAGAATATTATATTAGAGTAACTTTTACAAGTAACTTACCTTCTTATATAATGACGTCTACAGAGATGAATACAATCGTACCTGGAATCAACGATGCTTATTTTGGTGTAGCTTTAAGTTTTACTTTATTTATATGTAACAATATTTGGATTTTACCTATGCTGGTTCCCAAAAGTGCAAGGACTTCTCAAAGGCAGATGTGGAAATGGCGAAACATAGCCAACTCTTTTATTCATTCGTTCATTACAGGGTGTGGTGCATGTATTTGGTAAGTAAGCCTAACCTAGTATTCCCTAGCCATAATTTGTATTCAATATCCTGGAGAACTTTACTTTTAAGTGTTAAGAGTTTTAAATCAGGTTCTTTATTTGTTTATGACAAACGAATTCCCTTACCTCAATAATTCACCAAGGAAACTTCAACCCTTTTGACATCAAAAAGGTTATTTCAATCGACCTCTTTAACTCGTTTACTGTCATGAACATCAAATAAAACATGAAAATTGTATTTGTTAACATGTAAATTCAGAGTACAACAGAAATCTCCAATATTATCACTAAAGGTTAGGTTATGTATATGGATAGTATCCTCCAAGGTAGACTATCTTGTAACTCTATATAGGACTATAACTTCATGATAAACTTATTACTATAGTAAATTGGATGAAAAAATAAATAAAGGCAAGTAAATGTAGGTTAGCAGTCTTCTGTCATCAGAACAGGGCCAGCCCTAATCTCGTCTATCACATTTTTTTATAGCAGGCTCTTGTAATCCTATGTCTTGTCTAATATTACAAACTAGTGTCATAAATCTGGAAAGCAAGAAACCGATGTTAACCATTTCAAAGAAACAAATTTGACAATCTAAGGATCAACTTCGTTGTTAAGTGACTTATATAGATTTTGACATAAGTCGAGGCTGAAACTGATTTTTGTGCTAGTTGACAATAGCAAGTGGGCTTTGCAAGTAAGCTATTAATTTCTTACGCTAATCTTCATATTATACATATATGTACAGTTTGGCATTTAATAGTTTAATTTGCCGTCCGTTTTTGGACGCCTGATTTTTGGTGATACCTGATGAGCTCGGATAGCTGCTGAATCTGACTTGTGCTTGATGTTTGGTGAGACCTGATGAGCTCAGATAGCTGCTGAATCTGACTTGTGTTTGATGTTTGGTGAGACCTGATGAGCTCGGATAGCTGCTGAATCTGACTTGTGCTTGATGTTTGGTGAGACCTGATGAGCTGGATAGCTGCTGAATCTGACTTGTGCTTGATGTTTGGTGAGACCTGATGAGCTCGGATAGCTGCTGAATCTGACTTGTGCTTGATGTTTGGTGAGACCTGATGAGTTCGGATAGCTGCTGAATCTGACTTGTGCTTGATGTTTGTTTCAGCTTTTACCAAACACCTGAGATTAGCAGAGACCTGATCTCCAAGTGGACGGTGTCTAGCCACTGTCTGCTCGCTGTGTCTGTAGGTCAGTAGTCAGCACAAGTACCTCAGCATGGTTAATGCATTAATAATATTGATTCATAAGGATTACTGTTATTTCAATTTTAAACTAATATGATTTGAATTAAATCGGCTACAGGAAATGGGAGCTGACATAAAAATATCTCATTGTTGTTTCAGGATATTTCATATACGACCTGTTGGACATGATGTTCAACGACCCCAAGTCCAAGACTTACGAGCTCATTGTTCATCACATCCTGGTCAGTATACCACAAACACTTTGTAGTGTTCTAGTCTGCCTCGTTCAGCCATGGTTATAGAGCACTTAAATCTTAGGGAGTGGGTGTATTAAAATCTCCTGAAACGATCTATCAAGCTTACCCTTAGTAATAAATTATGGAGCCATGAAAAACTTTATTTCTGTGCTGTTTCAACAAGGTTGTAGTGAATTGAGTGAAAGCTATAACATCGTAACTCAGTCTTTTGATGTTTTCTTTGTTTGTCTTTTGACATAGGGTAAGGTAAGAAACAACCTATGGAATTTAGAAATGTTTAGTTAAGAATGAATCACAGTAAGAACAAAAGATAGTAAATAGGCCAAAGGCTTCTGGCTTGCAAAGTCACATCACATTTGGTGAAACACAGCAGTTCAGGGGTTAAGACAAGAGTGAGGGTTGAGGGGAAGTGTGAATTGTGACGGCAGTCAACTCTGACAAAGCTTATCTCAGCTGATTTCCATTATCTGCTATTCAAACGTGACGCAATTTGAATTTGTAAACTAGATCCGAGTGGTATAATTAGTTTCTAGGTCATTAGCTTGTTTCCAAACGTTGATTCAAATCAATTTTTTTTAAGTGTTATTTAAACTAACATAATTTATTTGAAAACCTCTTAAAAATATGATGATATTTAAAAGAATTTTAGTGCAAAGATTTATATATTTTTTCCAACAACTGTGCTGATTTTGAGAGAATTGTATCCAAGTGTTTCATTGTACATTAACTCTTAATAATAAACTCATAAAGCTATAAGTTCAAACTTAACTTCGTCTACAATATTCTTTAAATTAAAAAACTAGATTGTTAAATTATTGAATATATAACAACATTAAGATTTACACTGGGCAATATCGTCTCTGGTAAGCAATAACAATCAATAATCTCAATCTTGATGTAATTTTCTGGCAATTGTAAGCTGCATTTTTTAAGTCAAATTACCACTTGTAGCTAATGTATTTCTTATTGTTATAAAATAATTTTTTGTTATCAATTATTTACTATTATTAGTTATTTGTTGATATACAATTATCTGGAAAAAGGTTATATGGGTCAAAATAAACAAAAATAAAAGTTTTCTAAAGCTTATTTAACCAGATATTTGCCATTTTATATTTTTCACTAGTATTTATGATCTCCTGTTTATTGGATTTGACTCAAACTTAACATAAATTTGTATCTAAGTAAGCATTTACTGAAAAAATTACCAGGATGATCTAACTTATCATTTTTAAGCGATTGGCTATTTTATAATTTAAGGGCATTTTTTTGGCGTTACACCTTAAATAGCAATAGACGATTGTGCTTAGCATAAAATGTAAAGAATTCAGCAGCTTTGTAGTGAATTTTTACCTATCTGTTTGACTAAAGTCATAAAATCTATTAGGAAATGCGGTTTAGGGAAAACTATGGCTAAAACAGACAACTTTCCTTATTATCTTGATGTTTGCCATGGTTTCCCACTGTAGCTTTGATTCTTAGTGATTTTTTGCCTTGGGTGTCCAAAGATAAATAACAAGAAGATGCTTCTAAATATTTATTTTACATTTTTTGTCAAAAGCTCGAGTTGATACACTATTTCATTAATAGCATCAAAATTTGTTTGTACATAAAATAGCCACCGAAAACTATAAGTTGGACTCATTCTGGTAATTTTCCATAAACTGGTCTTTGTTAGATACACAAACACGCTAAGTTTGAGTCCAGAGCCGATATAACTATGTTGTGTGTCAACAAATAATTAGTGACCAAATACTAAAAGGCTCTTTCATTTATAAGCTTTTGAACAAGTGGTATTCATAATTTTATTTTTATTTTGACCCATATAACCTGTTATATAGTCTGGCTTTTACTTAGGGACACCCTGTATAATTATTTATTATAATGAATGTTAAAAAAAAATAGTGTTTAGGTAGTTTACTCTTCCAATTTGCAATATAAACATTTTTTAAAATCATCCAACTCCATTAAACTCTTGTTTAAGGTTTAATAATACATTTATGTTAATATTAATGGATATTATTTCTTGATAAAAGAAATCATGAAATGAAAGAGAGGGAAGTGCTTATGCATGAAATTGAGCAACTGATAAAGCTAAATGAGTTCATAAGCAATGTTCTGCAGTCACCCAAGCGATTTTAAATGTCTGTCAAGTCGCTGAAAAACTGACTTGACTAGTGCTGCTAAGTGATAATTAACTTGTAAATGCTCCATTGGATAACATTGGTCACTGCTTACACTAGTCAGCTAGATCGATTGCAGTGTTAACAACCTAAAATGAATCTGTAAATATTCCAATAATACATTGTTGTTATTATTTTATGTAAATTCTTATTATTTGTTCAGTTCTTCAACACTAACAAATGTTTGCAGTCAGCTGATTGATTCTTGTAGGAGTAAAGGTGCACCACGTTACTTACTTTTGACAGCTGGTCACTGCAATAGATTATGTTCCTTACTAACCAAATGTTTACACAAGGTTATATTTTTTAATTTTTCCAAGGGGACACCCTGGACCCCCTTGTCTTGAGGGGTACTCCATACCCCTAGACTCCCCAGTATGTTCACCCCCTCCCCTGGAAGATACCCTATGAGCGTCCTTGCAAGGTGTGATTACGTTAGGTCAGGCAGTGATATACTGTGTGTGCTGTGCAGGTGATATGTTGTTTCTCACTTGCTATCTGCACGTATCACTACGAGGGTTACGCCATCATGGCTCTGCTAGTGGAGGTCAACAGTGTGTTCCTGCACATCCGGCAACTCATGATCATCCAGAGCTTCGACCGCAAGGGTTTCCCCTACCGACTCAACAGTTCACTCAACCTGGGTAAGTAGATTGTGCATAGATGCCTCATGGCTGAGGCAGGAAAATCAACATAGTTGCGGCAGCTCAAGCACAGATAGCGCTGCCGTCTTTCTCCCCCCTCTGCTCAACATGCTCGAGTTTGTCCGATGTCGTTGATTTGAATGTGACCAGATTGTGTGGTTTCCGAGAACAAACAAACTTGCGTGTGCGTCAGTGGCTCTTCTTGAGACTCTTAAAAGAATTCCCTCGCAGCGCTATCTTCCACAACTATGTTGATTTTGCTGTCTCAACCCTGTGGATCAAGGCTTGTGTTTGAGTGATAAAACTGGGTAACTAGAGAAAGTTGAAAGAGTTAAGAGGTCGATGCAGATAGTTTGGACGCTAATGAGATTCTAAAAATTGCTGCTGACTTCCACAAATCACATTTTCCGCACCTAATATTGCCAGGAGTAACTATGACTCTCTAAGGACAGCATTTTAACATTGTGCATTTAAATGTAAATCAAATCCTAATAGTTGAATAACCAAACCACCAAACTGGAAAATCGGCAATTGAATTTGGGTGTTCCAGGTCCATGAAAAATCCTGTACTGTAAAAAATCATTCAAGTGCTCAACGGAATCACTGAATGCAAAATGTGTAAATACTAAGATTTACATTTGTGTAGATTGCTTGTCCACGGGTACCCGCACACGAGCCTCACTTTACTGATAACCTCACTCACACACACACAGTCAGCATATCTGTGATAACCAGTCCGATAGTGCTGGCAACCACTACATCTTGACTTGATCTTTGTCCGCCACTCATTAAGCTTACACTTATTCAATAAGAATTGTGAAGAATCTGAAATATTTTTTGAAAAATGTAATTGGAATAATCAAATTAATTAGAAGAGTGATAAAGTATTGAGCAAGTGTTCTCTACTAGGTTTAAAATAATCGTGTTTCAATAAAATAAAATGTATTGTTGAAAAAAATTGTTTTACAGTCACATTGTTAAACATGATTGAATAAGTATTACCTAACCTATATACCATGGTAGTTATGTAGAATGAGTACCAACATATCCTTCCCTATGAAATTAGATGTCAAAGAATGTGTGAATTTTATTACATATTGATAAATACAGAGAATGTTTTGTGATGTAGCAACTGCATGTTAGTTTTTACTCGTACTGGATACAAGTGCTACTCTGGTGTGTTACAGGCACGTTTGTGGTGTTCCGTATACTGACCATGGGTTGGATGACTCGCTGGCTGATTCAACATCGCAACGATCTCACCCAGACCGCCTTCAACCTGGCTGGAGTCTGTGAGTATCTATATGTGGGTCGGAGGGTTAAGCCGAGTCCAGGATGTCCAAGAGCTGAGTCAGGAGACTTCTTTGCGTTGAAGAGTCTCTTGACATTTGCAAAGATAGTTTCGCAAAACCCATTGCAAAAGGTTTACAAGGCGAGTTTTGTGCAAGTGACTTGCCAGTATTATTGATAGGTTCTAAACGAACAGACTTGATCCATGCTTATCAGGAATAGGTACTTTTGTATTGTTTGCCCTGAGAAGCCACTTACACCAAAGAGAATGTTACGGTAAGTAGCTGCGCATAGATGCTACATGGTTGAGGGAGCAAAATCAACATAGTTCAGCAGCCCAAGCACAGATAGCGCTGTCTCTTGCAGTCTTTCTCCCTCCTCGGCTCCACATGCTCGAGTTTTTCTGATGTCGATGACTAAGCTTTACTTAACTAACAAACAAACTTGCCCATGTGTCAGTGGCTCTTCTTGCAGCGCTATCTGTGCTTGGGCTGCCGCAACTATGTTGATTTTCCTGCCTCAGCCATTCAGAATCTATGGGCTGCGCTGTCTACTTACTTGAGTGCTACATCGTTGACCGACATTGTCGGATAGATTGCGTCAAAACTAAACTCAGTGATGACACTGTGTGTTCCAGCCCTGGCAGTGATCATGGTGATGAACATCATCCTGCTGTTGCGAGTGTTGAAGTCTGACTACAGACAGTGTCCGAAGCAACAGCCGCAGGAGCTGCTCCACACCAAGGCAAGCTGAACACACTCCACCAGCAAATATCATTTACTTACTTTTAGGAATAAGCGGAGCTAAGGCTCTTAGGTATCTCCCAACAAAAATAAAAGTACCGATTATTGGACGGGAACTCCCAAAACAGGGATTTTTCAGGCAGGGTGTTAGTTTCAGGAGAAATCTTTGGCCAGATAGGGTAATTACGGGGGAAATGTTTGTCAATAAGGTTATCTAGAGCAAAATTTTCATGTCAATTTTACCCTAATTGCCATTAATATCAGTTTAAAAAAATTACAGTAAACATTGTGGATAAACTTTTAATAAACTACTTTTAAATTATGTTTAGTGTTTACTTCATTAGAGTAAAGTAAATTAGAGTTTGTCAAATTATGGGAGAACTATTCTGTCCCATACACAGTTTTGATGAAAACTCATGAAAATGTTTTGTTGGGGAAATGCCGAAATGTAGACTTATTTGTTAAATCTGTCGAAGCTAGACAAAATTTTAAACTGTTTATTTTCAATTAGTAAAAGTTGCGTTTAGTTCCGCTCTAAATTCAAGTAGAAAGAACTGTTCCTGTGATTCCCTATTTTGCAATCTAAAGTTTCACCAAGAGATTAGAGTTGTGCTTTTATTTCGGCAGTGAATTCTACCAAACAGATTAAAGACGTGGAAAGGATGAAACTGACTCAAAACACGCTCCGTTGTGACTATTCCTCACCGATTGTGAAATCTACAATGAATATGTTTTGTTTCTATTTAAAAACATAACATACGGACTCGTTCATAAGGGAGTTAAGTTAAGCTTTCATATACTGTTGTAGATGTTAGAGTGGCTAGATTGTTTAGTTCAACAGTGAAGAGACTGTTTATCGAGAAAGGTTATTTATATTGTTTGTAGTCCAGAACATAGATTAGTACATTTTATTTTTCTTCTTTGCGTTAAGCTGTAACTTAATATTTCCGAACACACCTCAGTTTCTTGTGTGTAAGGTTTTAACTTGAATAAATAATTGCGCACAGTTCACAACTCAAAGTACAAATCACAACCGACAAGAAGTTCACTTGATGTAACTATTATTTATCTATACAATATTTATAAGTAAAACTTAAGTTAAAACAATCAAATAGTGAAAAATATTGAACTTACTAGAAGATAGTGATAATTTTTGTTACAAAGGCACAGACATACGTGAGCGTAGTGAAACGGAAGTGTATGTTGATAGAACTGTTGTGTGCAGTTTACTTGTGTTGTTAGTGAACATGATTGTATAATCTACTGTCAACTTGAGATAGTCATGGATGGATAGAGATTAGTCAACTGACCTTGTCCAAGGGCCAACAGACAGCTCGCTGGAACAAACACAAAAGTACCCAAATATCTCTTCAAGAGTTAACCACAACTTTGTGGCTGCTGAGCTAATTCAGGGTTAAAAACGACCCAAAGAGAACAACTTTTTGCACATCAATCGTTCAATTTTCAACATTATCTGAAGGTGGGCCTTTGAAAACCTTCCCGTTTCACCAAAGTGTCAAGTGAACACGCAAGTACGTGAACGTTAGGTTAGGTTAGCGACAAGGTCAAGTTGAATGTAATATTTGCTTAAAGTGTGTTGTGTTTGGGTAACAGTTTATTTAAAGTTCTTGAAATGTGTATTTTGGGAACCTGAAGTTTTTATATATCACAAGTCAATTTACGTTCAGGTACAGCTAACAGAGTTTTGTACAGGGTAACAAATATTTTTGAAATAAATCTTTTTGTAGTTTTGTACAAAAAGAGTAATTTACATTGTTTCGACCAAAGAAATGTGCTTGCTTGCGGCACAAATCATTCTTTCATGAAAAGTATTTCTAGCTTAGTTTGAGTATAATAACAAATGTACAAATGTTTCAAGCTGTGTAAGGTTTTCTATTCATTTACTGTATAATATTGTATTTTGATATCTTAATCTACTTAATATATATTTGTGTATCAATGCTTGTAATCTTTGTCTTGGGTTATTCATCCTGTAGGACCCCCACTGTATGTAAAAGCGTAAAGCTTTTACGTGAACTGACACATTTTGTCATCCTGTTCCTCTTTTTGTTTAACAACAGTAATTTTGGTTTTCCTCCTGTGTTAATTATATTTTTTTACCTAAAGAGGACTATAGTACCTAGTGAAAATATAGTGATTTTTGTGTTAAGAGTGTTTTTCTTGGTTTAATTAGAAGAAGGGATTTTGCCAACAGTTTTAAAGTTTAAAATATGGACTTACTTTCTTCCTCATCGTTCAGAAATTCATTTGATTTACTTCATAAGTTCATTCCTTAGTCTAGGTTATATGTGTCTGATAAAAACCCCAACCAAACAACATATCAATATACTTTATTGAAATATAAATACAAAATAGAACAAGACAACAAACACAGAAAGATAATACAAGACGATACATGTAGATATGAACCGGAGTGTTGGTCATAACGCGTCGATGAGTTCCTGGAAGTCTGTGACGTACCACTTGCTGCGACTCTTGACCTCGGGTCTGATGACATTGCCACCGTAGCCTGCAAACATAAGTGAGAAGCTGCAAATATAGATGAAAGTTTAACAATCTTAGTTATAAGCCACAATCACTATAAATTCACCTCCGACTTTTAGAACTGAAATTCTCGCAGCAATGCTTTTGATATTCACCAGAGATGCTTCCACCACTCCACAGGAGTGAACATTCTCTGTGTGTTGAGTGTTACTAACTTCAGATTTTGGCAGCCTCTGGGCTCAAATATAAACAGTCGATGTACTAACTACATCGAAGCTGTAAAGGGCTAAATTATATTTTATTCCTAAAATAGAAGAAGCGGAAGGTACACAGATTCTCAGGTTTTTGGCTCATGCGTAGGCCATTTGACTAACAAACAGAGAATCACCAGGAGGTAAACTCCGTGATGTGACCTCTGGAAGGATAACTATGGAGCATGTGTGAAGTTGTGCAGTTACTGACCGATGAAAGCGTCAGCAGGCGGGCAAGCCTCTAGGTCGGTGGCTCCGTCCCCCACCATGACGATATTGTTGTAGCCGTGCTCCTTCTTCAACAGCTTGATGACAGTAGCTTTGCCTCCGTTCTGTGACGTCGGCTCTGTCTCGTCAAACCCAGCGTAGTCTCCTGTAACACACATCCAAGTCTCAGCATTGTCTTCCTGTACCTTAAGTTTCTTGGTCACTATTTTATAGAGAAAACCCATGAGATCATCTTCGACTTCCGCAATCAAACTCTTCCAGTGATTTTCTTTGCTCGTCACACACTGGCTCTAGTACTCACTGTTGAAGTAGAACGTGAGCCTGTTGGCGTAGATGTTCTGTAGAGGGATGTTGCTGCTCGTCACACACTGGCTCTAGTACTCACCGTTGAAGTAGAACGTGAGCCTGTTGGCGTAGATGTTCTGTAGAGGGATGTTGCTGCTCGTCACACACTGGCTCTAGTACTCACCGTTGAAGTAGAACGTGAGCCTGTTGGCGTAGATGTTCTGTAGAGGGATGTTGCTGCTCATCACACTGGCTCTAGTACTCACCGTTGAAGTAGAACGTGAGCCTGTTGGCGTAGATGTTCTGTGGGGATGTTGCTGCTCGTCACACACTGGCTCTAGTACTCACCGTTGAAGTAGAAGGCATGAGCCTGTTGGCGTGATGTTCTGTAGAGGGATGTTGCTGCTCGTCACACACTGGCTCTAGTACTCACCTTGAAGTAGAGGCGTGAGCCTGTTGGCTGATGATGTTCTGTAGAGGGATGTTGCTGCTCGTCACACACTGGCTCTAGTACTCACCGTTGAAGTAGAACGTGAGCCTGTTGGCGTAGATGTTCTGTAGAGGGATGTTGCTGCTCGTCACACACTGGCTCTAGTACTCACCGTTGAAGTAGAACGTGAGCCTGTTGGCGTAGATGTTCTGTAGAGGGATGTTGAGCTCCAGAGCGACAGGGCCGATGAGACAGCGGAACCCTCCTGACACCAGGTACACAGGGATACTCCGCCTCTGCAGGCAACTCACGAGCTTCCTCAGGAACCACACCCACACGTCAATGAAAATAATCAATAAACATTGCACAAAACATTAGAAAAGCAGATAGCCTTAAGTAATTAGTGTAAGTTGACCAGCTTCAACACACTAGTCAGCTTCCCTGACTACTTTAGGCTAGCTTCTTTCTCATGCTTTCAAATTATTATTATTATTAATGTTTTAAGTTAGCTTTTCACTTAAGGACGGGACCAGATTCCAGATGCTAAAATGTTGTGTTTTCCTTGTTCACTAACAATTGATTTCAAACTCAGAAATTCTTCCATTGTCAACAACAAACTTCAAACAATGAAAGGTTTCAGAAGTAGATCCAAAATAACCACTTTAGATTATTTGCCGAGACAAGTTTTCCAGTCTTTACAAGATAAGACATATAATCATGTGATATTCTGTACTAAAACAAAGCATTTGATTGTGTGGACATTAATATTCTTACTTGAAAGTTAATGTATTATGGCTTTCATGGCCCGCTCCTAGAGTAAGGGGTGCTGCAAAGGCAGACTTGGAACTAACAATTACAAACAAAAATCTATATAATCTTAGCATTGTTTTGATGCTTTTACGGTTCAGTTGATGAGAGTAACCCCATGTCTGTGGAAAGGAAATGGTTTGTTCTCAACGCTCGTAGGTGCAGTTGTCTACTTACTTAATACCTGGAGTGAGAATGTGGGGCCGAATGCGTGTGAACTCTCGTATCTGTGTCATGGAGGGCTGAATGATGGCTAGCCTGGCTGCCAGAGCATCTCGGAAACACATTGACCCCCCATCGCTCGCTTCGTCCTACAAACCAAACCCACGCAGCAATCAAGTTATGAGTGAAATTTTGTTTCGAACGGTAATTGTTCTCTCTGTTTATATAGGTGATATTTTGCTGTTAAAAGCGTACACTTTGTTGAGTAGTACTCACATGGCTTGAACTTCCGCTCCCTTGCCACAGAACTTGGCCAGTTCGTCAATACCTTCCTCTTGTATGACGGTGGAGTCTACATCAAAACACACCGCCTCCGCCTGCCTCCACACTGCCATCACCTCCTCCATACTGCAACATACCACCAATACCAAGTAGTACCTCACGCTAGCGCAGGACAAGGCAACGAGTCTCTCACTGGTGCAGTTAGAACGCATCGGTAGGATGGTTTGTCTCTGAATTGTCCAGGATTAGCATTGTTAGATCTAGATAAGACAGAAGTTAAAATTTTGATACTGCTAGGAAAACTCTGAAGTTTTAAATTATTGACTGGCGACAACATTTGAAGAGTTAGAAGGTTTTGAAATAATTCACATAAAACAGTTCATAATTGTATCACTTAAGTAGACATGTAAGTCATTAACTGGTTGCTTCATGATAATTACAAGCCATCAGCCAACTAAAATTATTATTTATTCAAATAGTTTTTCAAACAAGAACATTTACACAAAGTTTGTAAATTTGTGAGCTCTTTAAGCTATTAAAAGAAACACTTCAGCGTTTTGGTTGTTTTATGGTCGGTTATCATATATTCCAAGTTAGATTTAGGAAAAATCTGAATTAATTAAGAAAATGATTAAAATATTATTCCTAGTTGATGAGGAAATGAGCAAAGGGGTAGATGATTGAATGAAGACTTGTTGTGTACCTGACGGGAGAAATGTTGAATCAGCAATGACTGAAGTGAGTTAGCCTGGGACATGCACACTTGATGCTACGATATCACGCAGTGACCATCTCAACGATTCAACGACCTCCTGATAACAGCTGATAACAGTGGAGACTGGTAACACAGTGAGATCAGCTGATGTAAGCCTGGTTATGTAAGTACAACTCACTGTCTACTCTCTTCTCGAGTACAGAGGTTAATCCAGTCTGTGGAAACGTTGAGAATCCACCTTCGTAAAAACATCGGTTCTACTTTTTTTCACGGAAATGTGGAAACATTCAGAGTTAGGATTGCTAAGTTACATAACAGAAATAAAAGTTACTGATAAGATATTTAATGATTGAATTATATAAGGTTTGATTTCATTCAGTTTGATGATTATTGAATGCTTCAGAATTCAGTCAATGGCTAGATAATATATCTTGTCACTCTTTCTTGAGAAGCCTGCAGTTGCTTTCTTTTTTATTAGAAACTAAAATACCGGTCAAGTATTTCTTAGTCTCTTATTTAAATTTTAGGTAGCTTTGATTAAGATTGGTTCCCAATAAATTCCTTAATAAAAATTAAACTAAATATTACATGTTAAATACAGGACTAAGACATACAATTAACATGCATCAAGATTAAAGTATAAACGCTTTTTTACTGTGTCGTAATCATTAAGAATTTAATCCTTTGCTGGTAATACTTCAAAATCTATAGATTAAATTAAACAATGTGATTTCATCCTAACTACAATTTAATGTGTTGCTCAACCTAGATTTAAACTGATGCATAATTTGCAAACACAATTACATAACATCTTGACGTAAACCATTTAATAAATGTAAACACAAAGCTATTATGGAGATCTGTATTGTTTGTTTGAGAATATTTCATAATCATTAAATGTAAAACAACAAACACACATAACATGGAAACTTATGCCAATTGGTAAGTTTTTATAAGGAAGAAGATTTGTCTTTTAGTCGGAATATTCTACAAATGTGGTTTGAGATACAAAGAAGTCAGTGATGGTTGCGAGCTGTTTATCAGCCAAGCATCTCATAATACCATAGTTGATATTGGTTCTCTGCAACTTCGTACCCAGGTTCAAGGTAGGCAGTTAAGGAATTACTAACATTACATGTATTTGTCACCGAATAAATTTAATACAGTAGAAAGATAGATGGCTCTGGATTAGTCATCAGGTAATAATAACCCCCTCCCACTCTGGAAAGATGCCGTACAAGACCCTCTCTCAAATAAATGAGGAATATTTCCGCCACACTTAAAGCCTTGTAAATCCCGAGATTACAAGCATGAAAAGCAAGAGCAGGAAAACAGCATAAAACGCGCATACGTTAAAATAAAGTAAGTAAATCTAGCAAGCTGTCAATCTTGTGACACTCATGTCATCAGTGATAGCTGTGAGTAGGACTGGTTTAAAGTCTTATTAATTTCCACAAACCTAACAAGAATTTGTCGTTATTCTATAAAAGAATAAGAATGTTTTATTTCCTTTTTTTTACATAAAATACAAACCAAATTTGCCAATTGCCAAAAAATATTAAATTAAAATAAAACAAAATATATTATTATTGCCTAAAACTTAGAAGGAAATTTAGGGCCTCCAAGGAAAATACCTGATAGGAGGTTCCTTTAAACGTATGAAATCTCAAAAATCAGCAGCAGCCCGGACTTTAATACATAAATGAAAAGGTTGCTTGTATGCCCTTACACTGATTCTAAAATAATTAAAGATAGTCCTATATTTAGTTATATATACAACACATCCAATGTAAAAAATTCAACCCAAAAGGCTTTGGCGTTACTCATTCTAAGGCCTACCTGTTTGTCATAAAGTATTTCTCAAAGTATGGCAATTGGCACCATAGGCTAATGGTGGAACTAGGCTAAAGAAGTTTATTGGAACAAAAAACAATTGAAATAATTATACGTGGAATGACTGGGTAGAATATTTCATTACTATACTTTGAAGAGTCTCATTAGCCAATGGTAATGATTACGGCTGGAAAACTACTTTCAATTACAACTTGAAGAAAGTCTCATTATCATTTATCAACATCATTCCTCATTATTTTCTTCTTGGTTATGTCAAAAAAAGTCTAACTGTCAAAAGCAGCTGTGTACTGCCTGGGCAGCAAGGCCAACAACCTAGCAATTACAATAATTATTGAAAAATAAATCTTTGACTTCTATTTCAGTACTATACGAATATTTATTTGTATACTTACACTTTTAGGCTGCATCGGAGACTGGTTTCCCAGCATAGATGGCGTCAATTTAATATGGCCCTGATATCTTGACCTAAGTAAGTCTTACGGCCTCTATGAAATTGTAGAAAGGGTTCTCAAGAAGCCACTAGTGCACACGCTGGCTAAAGCTAATAAGACCCTGGCTAGAACTCTCAGAACTCATCTCTTTATTTTCACAATAATAATAATATTGTATAATAGCGTCAGTTTACACAACAGTCTTATAATATAGTACTAACTGATAAGCTCTTACTTTCGAATGGAAAATCAATAAATTCTTTGACACTATAAAATGAGTGTTTCAACAATAGCTTCATGACCCCCTTTCCAAAGCTCACACGGTCTTTTCAATTAGAGGTATTGCGGAAGAGCATTAAATAATGAAACACCATTATATTTCAAGTGCGTTCGAAACTAATAAGTAACTATCACTTATTACTTTGAAGCTTGCAGGCAGGGCGTTAAAAAATCTCATTCCGGTATATAAGAAGCTGTTTGGACTTTTGAGAGCCTTAGAAATGGAATATCAATCTCTTCAGCGTGCCTCGTATTGTAATTGTGATAGGCTGAGCGGAGGTTGTAGTTGGTAATATTTTCTTTGATATAAGTGACGGCTTAGAAAAAAGTTATGAGATCCGTACTATTTCTAAAACTATTCACCAGTTATTGTGTTGAAACCTGCTAGTTTTGTATTATTCAGCAATCGAGTTGTTTTGTTATAGTGTTTTATAAGAATATAATGTACATAGATAAGCTATTAAAGAGAATACTCAGCAAAGGCTATTTTCCTTTTACCTAAAACACGAATTACTAAAGTCGATTGTCCTAGAATTACCCTCACTTTAGTTAAATCAGTATCAGTGTCGCCAATCTTAACAACAAAAGTCCAACGGTCCTGTAGTTAGTGAATACCTGCTGGTTTTCAATTTAAACAAGCATTTCCGTTCCTTTAGAACGAAATAAAATTTTAATTTATTCCCTGTGGAATTATTAGTACTCTTTATTATAGAGGAGTGTGTACTTAACTTAATATAATTTTAAGGAAGACATGTTTTTAAGTATGCGGTTGTACTTTGACGAGCGTTTACTTTCAGGTTTACTTTGAAGGGGCAGAGTTCCTTACTTGCGTCGGTTGTGGTGGAAAACGGACGTCAGTGAATTTCTTGATGAGTTCATTGTCTCTACACATCAATTTATGATAACGTCAAATTTTCACCTTGAGCTCTTAAGAAAGAATCAAACTCGTGAACATTACTACTAAAGGCTGTAATGATACTTTATAGTTATGGTATACTTTAATGGGCGATGATCAAAGGAATCATCTTGGTAGTTGGTGTTTTTTTTTAAAAATTGCTTTGTTTCTGTTTTGCATTTTACTTAGATCGAAGGTCAGGCCTAGGAAGACCCGGTTATTTAATTTGTACTGTTTTAATTAATTTGGCTCGACACAACAACCAAGCTCTTGTTTTGTGTGAGTGAAAGCTTTAGATTTTGTTCGTAGTCATTATCAGATTTTTGCATACAATAGATAAGACCAGACCCTATCCTACACCAACCAAGCCTATCATGGTTCACACTTTACCAAAGACTACGTGCAGTGCCGGATTTAGGATTTCCCGCGGCCTAAGCCAATATTTTCCAAACAACCCCTTTTTGTACTTTGTTGTCCCTCTCTGACCCCCCTTCCAACTTCACGATGTTTATAGTAAGAATTAAGGTCTAGAGCCAGCCTTGTCGATATGATATTTTTCATGTTTTGCATGTTTTTCTTGCCAGCTTCAAGCCCTAGGCCCATGACCTAATCACTAGTGGTAAATCTGGCACTGACTACATGTAGTCTTACCTAGTTAACCCTTCCCGAGCTGGTAACGGATATATCCACCTAGCTTCCTTCGCTTTGTTTATTTCTGGCACTGGTCATCACTTAAAAATTCTGATTTTAATCGTTATTAATTTTAAAATGGGCTCTATATACCCAAAAACATATTTAATTTTTTCAAATATTTTTTAAAACAATATAATTATTGTATATATTTTATACGGTATGTACAGTATAGACGCCTATGGTGGTAGGTGCGTAAAATGCTTGATTGGCAACTGGCGGACGGTGTTGTAGGACGCCACACCCACCGAAACGAAAAAACCCCAAAACACACTTATACAAATATGACAGATTCATCTGTTGTATGCTTTTGAGTATCAAAATGAAATGCGGATATATCCGCATGCTGCTTGCATAAATAAAAATAGTCAATCTGATATATCCGTCATACACTCAGGAAGGGAACTAAATTTTAGAAAAGTTCAAGTTTATATTGAGTACACTGTTATACCAAGTAAACTTTTTTCAGTATCCAAGAAATGGCTCCAAAGTACAAAGTTTCATATTTTGGAATTAAGGCGTTGGCGGAGCCCATCCGACTAATATTGACTTATGCAGGAGAAGAATTTGAAGATTTTCGTTTTGACCATGATCAATGGATTAATGGCATCAAACAAAGTAAGTAAGCCTAGCATCTAAATTAATGCAAGGTAATGTAAACTATAACATTACAGTAACTTTTCAGATTGCACTGTGTAACGAGCCTATTTTGCCAGGGAAACTATTTCGCTAAGCTTAGGTAAAATGGGCATATTTACGTACCTTACTTAGGCAAGCGAAATTGTTTCCTCGGCAAAATAGGCTTGTTACAAACTAGAATCAAATCAGTAGTCGCAATATAAGGTTAGATTATAATTGCACTCAGAAACAATTGTGGAACTATTTAATACAATTTGTTGTAACGCATCGCTGGATTAGAAGTGCATTCTGAATATTAGTGCAGGAATGAAACAGCACTTTTATTTTGGCCCCTAAGAAGACTGTCTTTAACTATAAGCAATTCATGGAGGTGTAGTTATTTTGGAAGAAATAGCCTGTATATAATTTTCAGCAAGTAAATTTTTCTTGGGAAACAATGTTTTCTTAACAGAGCCAATTGAAAAGGACTGAGTGATATACTTGTATTTGCAGCCACTCCGTCCGGCAAGTGCCCGGTGGTGACAGTGGACGGGAAGGACTTGTGTCAGACCAAGGCGATCTGTCGCTACCTGGGTCGCAAGGCTGGGCTTGGGGGCAAGGATGACTGGGAGGATCTACAGATTGACATTATGGCAGACACCATAGATGACATGAGGATGGGTGAGTTCAGTAGTCATTGTCTGCGCACTGCGTCAGTAAGGCTATACATGATTAAGAGTTGTTTATTATTTCAAATCATTCTGCCTTATTATTTGCAATAATTTTGCTATTAATACAATAAGATTTTCTACTAGAAATGTATTTTATTTTTGATTCTAATTTGTACAAATGCTTAATAGTGAATTTGCTACTAAAGAAATTTGAAGACAAAATGTGTGGACCGAATTGGGACTCGAACCTGGGTGATTATTCTGACCACTGCACAATCAGGCCCACGTAGTTATGCCTTCAAATTTAGAGAAGTACTTCAATCTAAATGTTTATTCAAAACATGTGACTTAAATTTTATTTTGTATGTATATAAATGAGAGTGTCTCACCAACATTTATTTGATTATATAAAATGCAGAGCTGGGCAAGTACTACTGGTGTCCAGACGAGCAGTACAAAGCTGCGCAGAGGAACTCAGTGCTGACAGAGATCACTCCCGGCTACATGAAGAAGATTGACGCAATCGTCAAGAGCAACAACGGCTTTCTGGCCAACGGCAAGGTGAACCACTGCAACTGTTAGCTTTGTGTAGTGGTAAAAACTGATACTTAACGTCTAACTTTGAAGAATTGGAGATAAAGTTTGTAGTCCTCTGCCTTTTTTGGGGCTAGCTCCAAGTTACGGTCTTGCAGCCACTTATTCACTTTTCTGATGGACCGATTCTCTCGAGCTCTCTTTCGGTATGTTCCACAGACACCAATGCCAGGTCATCAGCATACTTAACCAACCAGGTTTTATCAAGGAGGGTAATGTTAAGAACAATACAGAATGTTCCACAATGTAGGTCCAAGAATGGAACTTTGTGGCACAACTGCAGAGACATACACTTGTGATACCTCCGCACCTCAGACAGTTCAAGATCAATCTCCAGGAAGCACTGTTGTCTCCACTACGGGTATTTATCTGGTACTTCTAGTTCTATTTGCAAGCTTGTACTACATGGCACTTGTGTTTCAGTTGTCCTGGGCGGACCTCTACCTCCTGGGTATCAGTGACTACTTGAGCTGCATGATGGGTTCTGACATCGCTGCAGACTACCCCAACATCAAAGCTCTCCTAGTCAGTGTCTCTAATCTACCCAAGGTCAAGGAGTGGATAGAGAAGCGTCCTGTCTCAGAGATGTAACCCGTCTCACATGTAAACTTCAAAGGTCTTCCAAACACTCAATTTTAATATTGTTATCACTTAAATGAAATAATCTCTATTAATAACTTTTGGTCGTATACGTTTTACATTAGCCCCATCTTTCAACCTGTTTCAAATAACTATGGTAGTTTTATAAATACTACGAAGTTTGTAAGTTACAACCGAGGCCGCCACATCTCTGGGTCCCTTTAGCCGACTACACACTATCGAACTTTACCCCGAGCCGAATCCTGTCGTGAGCAGGGAGAGAGGAGGAGCGAAGAGGGTTTTGAAGGATGCAAATTTTTCCCGCTACATTGGTTTACAAGTCTCATGACTGTACGGTAACTAGTAATGAAAACCCAAACATTACTTAAGAGACGATTTTATTAGATAATATTTAAAGTACAAACACAGGTTAGAGTGAGGGAAGAAGTCAGGCGTCGGACTTGACAGTCTTGATCTGATTGAAGAGTCTATCCTTGACCATCTGAGCCATCAGTCCGTGGATGATCTCTATCGTAGTCTTGCAACTGTCCTTGGTAGCTTTCTGCAGCTTGTCCTCTGTGCGTTTCTCTGAGTCAGTGCCTCCCAGTCCGACCATCAGACCTCCTCTCCCCAGAGCCTCCTCGGACTGTTCCAGCTGTAACACACAACATTAATTCATAAACTTATCTCTTAGGCTTTCGCGACAGGTGTCACAACTATAATCTAGTTCTTCCAGGTCAAAACTTCATAATTAGCCTGAAATATTTTGGTCTCGTTGTGGAGTACCATCTTAATTCTTCAGTCACTGATTGGCTGAAACTGAGCTACTTACTGTCTGCTACCCTAGTGGAGGCAGGGCTGCCAACCGTCCAATGGAGCCAGGATGCCAACAGCTGTCGAGGTTGTCATTGGCTGACTTTCAAGAAGATGGCAACCAATCCTGAAGAAGTCTTTTCGATAGTGTCACAGCCATTGAGAACATCGACAGTTGGCATCCCTGCCACCAATAGAGTAGCAGACGGCAAGTATCTCAGTTTCAGCCAATCAGTGACTGAAGATGGTACTCCACAGCGAGACCGAAATATTTCAAGGAAATAATAATGATGTCTTGACGCGGTGTGAACCGAAAGAACTAGACTATAGTACTAACCTTGTCCTTGCCACTGTCTGATGTGAGTCAAGGTAATAGTGTCGAGTTAGTAGAGGGAAATTTGTCAGGCATGCTATGATGAAATTATCTGACCAAGACAATATTTCTAACACGTTGTAAATGATCATATGAGTAAAATCAAACTCGGAAGCCATTACAATTGGCACGTGGAAGCAATGGTGGAGATGAAACAGCAAATAGGACGGTTAGCCAAAGTAACTAAAACTCTCATAACTATGACTACTCAAAAGTACCAAAATGATTTTTTGAACATGAAAATTAGTCATTTAGAGAGTGAATTTTACTTTCAGGGTTCAATGGACACTGGGATAGTGTGTTGTTTGCTTAACAAGTATGGACTGAGTTACCTTGTCGCTGAGGTCGAAGATTTGACCGGTCGTGTAATCTGCGTTGGTGAGGAGACTGCTGGAGCTGAGAGTGTTTACCCAGTACTTGTTCCACAGTGAGTCTAGCAGACGACGGTCCAGCGATGACTTGAAGTACGAGACCTGCCAATAACACACAGTGTAAGCTTGACAGCACTACATTACTATATTCTCGGTAGCTGCTGCACTCTCGTGGCTTTCTTTTCAACATTTTCCCTTGTGTACTTATTGGATCGAATGATAGCAAAATCCTAGCTTTGGGATGATCAAGTGTGTGTGTATGTAGGGAGGTTTTCACACTCTTAAACTTTGATTTGATTTTTAATTTGCACATTTCTTGTACAGGTTCGAGTTTGTAGTTGAAGTCGATCGATTTTTCCTTTCCAAATAACAACAATGTCATGGGCAAAATTCTTAATATTTTCCATACGCTTGCCTTGATTTATACCAAATTTGAGGGACTAGTGTGAATAACCATGATTTTAATAAACATAAGTATCAAAAGTTACAGCTTATTTATTTTGAAATAACGGACATCTTCTGAGGATTTCTTAAATATACCAAATTTTCTAAACAATTGTTCTGATATGTTTTGGGAAACAGTTAGAACAAGACAAAACCTTTAAGAGAACTTAAAGCCGAAGGCCAAAGCAAGGAAGCTCACAGCTTCGTATATCCATTGCATGTTTACCGAGCCACGTTATGCGGCTGAACTAGAGGCTAACTTCCTCAACATTTAGTTGTAACGTATCCAAGTGAGAGTTACCTCCAGGGAGTAGTATTGTTTGCAGTGGACTCCAAAGTCCTCAATCTTGTTGAGAGGAATAGTCTGATACTCTGATGGCTCCTCATTAGCCGGCTTGTAGCCCTGGAACACAAGTATTGTGTTATGTACAAGGGTTGTGTCATGTATTTTAATCACCATTCAAACAACGACGCTTAAACTAAACAAGTCCTAAAGTTACAGTTGCCTGTCATTTTATTTTTACTTACTTAATGGTAAGATTTAGGAAATAGAGAACTAGGCCAGGAAAAAGGAATAGAAAGGAGAGCAGAATCACCTGGATAAAGTAGAAAGACATAGGAGAACACAGACTTTCAAATTTTCAGCCCTACTAGGGCCTTTGTCAAGACCAAAAAAGCGTTGTGTTTCTACTTTATCCAGATGAGCCTTCTCTCCTTTCTATTCCTTTTTGATAGCATTACTAAACGAGAAGCAGAGGGAGTCCATTACCAACCAATTATCAATTGAAGTGTGCTCTTTTTATAGTCAATAATCTGGTCGCATGCTAAATGTCGGGAAAGCAAGTAGGCCTACCTTGGGATAGGTACGGAAGGCACCAAGACACACTTTGCCGGCAGAAATGGTGCGCACGGGGTCGATGACGATGGCTACAAAAGGCTCCTGGAAGTTCTGGTTCAACATCTGCGTGGACACGTCAATGCCGGAGAGCCAGCAGCCGTAGCCGGGGTGACTGTGGTACCAGCCGATGGCGTTCTCCTGCCTCCCCACCTAGACACACACCAGGCCTACTTCTTCAGTAATGTTTATTAACTCCAACCCACTTTCCTGTGACTATTAAATTCAAGCCAACAACTGTGGTCCCGCTGACAATACCGAAACTACATATTAATTACAGACTTCTCGAGTTACCTGCTTGGCAGCCTCGATGTAGGCGGTCATGTACTCGTAGGCTTGAGCCTGAGCGTTGACCCGTGTCTCTGTCCCCTCCACGGGCAGAGCAAAGCTGTCCATGACCAGCATGGTGTTAGCGTCCACCTTGCCGAGCAACAGTCCCATCACCTCGAGCGTGCCGCCGGAGCGAGCGTGCATCACCATCTTCAGCAGCTCTAGCGCAGAGATCTTGATGTCTTTAAAGAAGTGGGGACTGAAACCAATCAACACACAGCTAGCCACCAGTCACAATGTAAAACCAATTGTACACAGTAAAGCGTAGTTGGTTGTATAGAAATACTTAATGATGATAGCCTTGAAGTTCTATGACAGTCGTTTCAGAGAGTAATTTGTTTTTAGATAAACAGGAGAAGAAAATCCAGACTGCCACGTCTGAATAGATTTTTGGTATTAGGGGGAATGACAGCTTTACAACATGGTGCAACTGGGTAGGGTAGACAAAAAACACCTGGGTGTTTATCTGATATCCGATTTGGATAATATTTTGATTTTACCCAAAACCTATCAAGAAGCACCTTGAGTTAAAGCTCTTTGCCCATCTAACATAAAAAATGAATGAGCTAAAGGTTGTCTTGTTTTGCAAGGCGCAGTTAGGACTACAAAAACCTCACTTTATTTCAAAGTCAGTGTTAGTGCAGGAATAAAATCCGCGCGAGCGGAATGATGAGCTCTGGAGTTGTACACAATTCTAACCTGGTTATATTTTTGTTAGTTACTCACTCCTTATCCCATGGTTTGGCAGTCAGGATGTCTTGCTGCTGTTTGCGGTCATATCGGTAGATCTCGTCCACAGAGCTGATAGTCTCGATGTTGTTAGCCATTTCCCAAGTCTTCTGCGCAATAGCAGCTTGACTACCAGATGTTGAAGCCATGGTCTGCAAGTTAACAGTCAAATTTTGATAGAGTGATAATTAAAATATACAGCTAACTTTTATTCATCCTTTGTGCTCAATGCTTGGACCTAAAATCAAGCATAATTTGCTCAAATCAATAACTAGAGCCAAACATTTACACTAGTTTTCCTAACCTAAAAGATGATCTCAGCTTAATAAGTTTAATAGGCCTATATTTTTGAAAGAAATTTACTTGTTAAGAAAAAATACTTATAAATCACCACTGTAACAACTACTTTTTTCAAACTTACCTGGGTTAATATATGTAAGCTTTGTGTAGCTTTGCAAGTACCTAACAGTTTAACTGTTTTTGTCAGTGCTTGACAGAAAACATATGGATTGAAAAAGTTGAATCTTGTTTTCTTTTTTAATTATTACTTCAGTATGAAAATAATCCAACCCAAATCCCATTGTATCGTGAGTAGTGCTATAAAAAAGCAAATGTTACAAACTAAGTTTTAATGTGACAATTTACTTGAATGGGCAAATTAGAGCGGTACGGAATGTATACATTATACTCAAGATCTTTATTGTCAATTATCAAATAATGCATGACAACGTCAAATATTACAAACATGTTTTATAATTTTGAAACAAATACATTATTTGTTGTAAAAAATAAATAAACCATATCTTAATTTACACTATTCAAATTTAAAATAAATCCAACCCTAATCCCATTGTATCGTGAGTAGTACTGTATGGATAGCTCTTGGCTATTCGCAATATTTTACGTAGTGTGTAATTTTAGCTGGGGTTTATCGTTACCATAATTATTATAGGATGTGATTGTTGAGATATAATTTACTATAGTTTATGGAATAATGTACGTCTTGATTGTATTTATATTGTTTGAAAAATGATGATTGTCGTAAATAAATAAGAAATGAAAGGCTTTGCAAAGCGTGGGTCCAACTTCAAGGAAAATTGGTAGCGCGAACTTGTTACAGCCAACGCGTAGTGTGGAAACACACAACATATTTATCGGTACAAAATGAAGTACTAAAATTCTTTCTATTTCACCTTTGTTATTAACTCTTTTGGTTTTTATACATTTGGATAAAATGCTAGAGACTGAAATTCCTTGACAATCGTCAAAGTCGTTAGTTATCTAAGGCAAAGAAATATTTACTATTATTTATTGTAGCATAGTGTTGTTTTAGTTAACTTGTATCATATAATGCCGACCAAGCCCTTAATTAATGTGTATATTGTATATTTATACAAGCTCAATAAAATCATTGAATCATTTAATTGAATAATTAAATGATTTATCTGTGGAAGGAACCACACCTTTTCAGGGTAATTTAAGGGTAAAAAGTTGGTTAGGGTTACTTTATTGTTGCAGAATGGAGGTAGTACTTTTCATTTCCCTACATTTTAAATATTAATTATGTGTATTTCATTACCTATATTACACTGTTTAGTCATCGGGCTTCCTCACAAAATGTGACAACAATAATTACTTTAATTAGGTAACAATGTTCAAGGGTAATGATTCTAGAATTTAGGGTAATTCTTTAAACTTTTTTAAGGTAAAAGAAAAGGTTTGGTGGCAACCATGGAACGATGTGTAAACAATAGAATGGAATTTTATAACCTTCAAATAACAAAGGAGGCCGGTTTCTTAAGTCGTATCTTACTGAAACACGTGTATGAAATATACAACATGTGGATGATTTTTGTAGTGTACTGTTAATTTATTATTTATTGGCTCGCTTAAAAAGAAATAGACCTTCTTGTTAGTTTTCAGCTTTTTCCAAGCTAGGGTTTGACATTTAACATCATGTGTGTCACTTCAGATCCCAAGGTTTGTTCCCTAGTTCTCGAAGATGGAACAGTGTTAACTGGATACACCTTTGGTGCAGAAAAGCAAATTGATGGGGAAGTTGGTAAGCATAGCTGTTATAATGACTGAACAAGTCATTGTCTCTTCCATTTAACCGTTGTAAAAAAGGAATAGAAAGAACTATGATAAGCCATGCCACACATTTTTGTCTTAGTCTTCATGTGTAGGGTATATTACAAACCTAGTTTAAGTTATTTATTGTTAGAGCTAACGTTATGCTTCTCACTAGAGTCGGTTTGAGTTCCATTGGTGACGTCGGACAGTTCTAGGAACGGCTCTTATTAGTTCAATAACGGACGACACGCAAGGAACCGGCCCCAGTTAGGCTGGTGTTCCTTTGGTGTCATCCTTTACAAAAAGCTAAACAGGCAAATTTACATTCTTACCTTTCGGTTTGGCCCGTAGATCCCATTATACAGTTGTTTAAATCAGATGCGCCTTTCGTAGTGGTTGTGCTACATCATCAGTGAAAGTCTATTTACGTAATAAAACAAAAATTGGTATATTATACACTACACAGTCACTTCATATCACTATTTACACTCACACTCGTTCACGGGTCGCAGTCTGCGAATAGGGGGCAAGGTGGCATAACATCAACCAAAGGGGCTGGTTTGGCTTGCTTCTTCCACTGCTGTCAATTGTCTTTCTACTTGTTGTGCCATATGTGTCTATGTGCTTAAATATTTCGTAACTCTCATTGGCCATTGCTAGATTTCTGTTACTGACTGATTTTACATTTTTATTAATTTAGGAAATTTGATATTATGAGTTTCATTTTGTTTCAGATGCATTGCTTATTGATGATAGTTTTTGATAATGTCTTTTTGTGTGTTCATTAAAACGAGTTTTAAAGTCCCTGTTTGTGTATCCAAAGTATTGTTTATTGCATTCTGGGTTTTGATTGGAACATGTGATCTTGTAAACAGATTTTTGTTTGCTTATATCAAGATTGTTTTTAAAGATTTTGTTTTTAGGAACTGCTTGTTTCCTTAATTTGTATGCTGGATAATAACTGGATTTTTTAAAGAATTTCCATGTTTCTGATGTTTTTATCTACATAAAACAGTAATATTTGTT
This sequence comes from Matsumurasca onukii, assembly GCA_018831715.1. Lineage (NCBI taxonomy): Eukaryota > Metazoa > Arthropoda > Insecta > Hemiptera > Cicadellidae > Matsumurasca > Matsumurasca onukii. The sequence goes on from CM032059.1 coordinate 765,552, forward strand.
TCAAGTCTTTGATGCAGGTGATTTCCAAAGTACTTGAAGATAATAAGATAATAATAGTATGGTGAAATAAATTAGATCTTTATTAGTGACGAAGGGATGAAGCAAGGATGTGTGTTTTGCAGTGTTCCAGACAGGTATGGTGGGATACCCGGAGTCCCTGACTGACCCCTCGTACCATGCTCAGATCCTGGTCCTCACTTATCCTCTCATCGGTAACTATGGAGTCCCCAACGATGACAAAGACGAGTTCGGTCTTCCAAGGTAAATAAACTCACACATGTCTATCTAATTATTTACCCTAGGAAACTACTTGATAATCTTGTTGTTAAAAGTTAATAACTATTTAACAATTTACTTGCCATTTTTACAACATAAAAACATATTTAAATAAAAACAAAATGATCGTCAAAATAACCTGTTTTCAGCCTTGATTTTCTTTGACTCAACTGATTTTGATCATTCTTATATCAGTGAATGGGCATCAACATTTCTTAGCAATCTTTTGCACCCTCACAGTTTTCCTACTTATTAGGGTAAAATGTCAAAATTACGTAAAAATGGAAACCACTTTAAAATTTTTAATGGATTAAGCTGGTAATTTTTTTAAAAGTGCACTTAATAATAAATAAAAATACAAAGTTTAGCCAATTTATTTTAAGTGGTGTAGGGGATAAATAGTAATTAGTGATCTAAATAAAATGTTGGTTAGCGGTCAAGTCAAGTATTTAAAACCTTTGTTCATTGGATCCTATTTCATTGTTTTCAAATATGAAATCAACCCCTTCAGTTTAATGCCCTACTTCTGAATCAGTTAGTGTTTAACACCTGAATACCTTGCACTAAAGCTTGTTGTGTTGTGTGTAGATGGTTCGAGTCGCGGCGTATCTGGGCGGCAGGGCTGGTGGTGGGGGAAGTGTGTGAGACGCCGAGTCACTGGCAACAGTCGCGTACGCTCGCGCAGTGGTTGTGCAGCCAAGGTGTGCCTGGGATACACGGGATTGACACGCGCGAGCTCACTAAGCAGATACGCGAGCGTGGCTCTGTGCTGGGTACCATCGTGCAGGGCGCCGTTGTACTGCCCTCCTTGCGCAACTCTCTGTCCTTCTCCGACCCCAACACTCGCAACCTGGTCGCCGAGGTCTCCGTCAAGGTCAGTCAACACCACTTCCTGGTAAACATCGAAATCTCAAACATTACAAGAGTTATCTGAAACAAGAGTTTTTTTGCAAACACTCAACTTTTGCTTGTTACAGACTTTTAGTGTGATTTTAGCAGCTTACCAGCATCACTTTAATCCCCATTTGAAATTACCCGGGTCAAATTATAAAACCCCTAAAACTTAAAAAAAAACTTGATTTGTATAAATAAAAGAAGGTTTAAAGCTCGTCTAATTTTCAAAGCAATATAAGGACTATTGAGTCGTCTTTTGTACTTGACTTTAACTTCATGTGGCACTAACACCTAGCCACTTGGGTGAGATTGTCAATGGTGACTGCGGAAATCGAACCCCCATCAACGAGTTGGGGACCACTCTGACACCTGTCTCTTCACTGTACACTAAGTTATACTCAAGTTTTGTCTGGAATGTTACAGGAGCCCGTGACGTACAACGCTGCAGGGTCGCCACGTATCTGTGTCGTGGACTGTGGCCTCAAGTACAACCAGGTGCGCTGCTTGGCGCGGCGCGGAGCTCGCGTAGACGTGGTGCCGTGGAACAGCGTGCTGGACCCGGCTCAGTTCGACGGCTTGTTCCTCAGTAACGGACCCGGGGACCCGGGCATGTGTGGGGAGACTGTGGCGCAAGTGCAGCGTGTGCTGCGTAGTGGCAAGCCTGTGTTCGGTATTTGTCTGGGACACCAGCTGCTCGCCACAGCTGCTGGCTGCACCACCTACAAGATGAAGTGAGTCGGCATTGATCAAGACAAGCATTTTATTTCACTCTGCAGTCCTAAATTTAAAAAAAGAGTTAATTTTAAAATTCATGAACATTATTTTTAAAGCTTAAGGTGGTGTTACTGTTACTAAAGTTCATCTAGAATGGATCCCAAGACATCGAGGTTTCTTGGGTAACAAGAAAGCAGACCACCGCAAGGAGGGGAGCACTGTCCATCTTTAGTGGACCAGAACCGGCAGTTGGTATAAGTCCGGCTTTGGTTTACAAGAACTTGGGGGATAACGTTTAGCAGTAACTTTATTTCAACTGTGACACGGTGTTAACGGGAAGCCTTAGATCTTAGTGATGACACCGGCCGCGAAAGCTCAAGAGTTAGCAGTAAATCTTCGGTTGACGTACAGCTGTTTTATTACTAGTTCTACTTTAAATTAATCTAATTAACTACTTGAAACAGCGGCTGGTTTGTATTGTCAGGTATGGAAACCGTGGACACAACCAGCCCTGCACTCACCACGGCACGGAGCGTTGCTACATGACCTCACAGAACCACGGGTACGCAGTGGACGCCACGAGTCTGCCTGCCGGCTGGGCCCCTCTCTTCACCAACAAGAATGATCACACAAACGAGGGCATAGTGCACACTTCTTCTCCCTTCTTCAGGTAACTCTACTGCGCTATCACTTAGATTTAGGAAATAGGACACTAGGCCAGGAGAGCAGTGTTACCTGGATAAAGTAGAAAGAAACACAAGACTGTCACTAGGGTCAACTATAAACAGCTCTCTCGGTGGGTGCTGAGTGTAGTGAACAGCCCGACGTGACAGGGCATGTGAATCTGAGGTGAAAGGTCAGTTAGCATCGTCGACCACTGATCGGCTATTTTCAGTGTTCGAAAATGTTAGTTTTTCCATCAGGAGCACTTGTGACTCCTGTGATTCCTGTTAGTCACTCAACGGACACTCTTCCCTTTTCCGTCATCTACAAATATTTTTTTCAGGAGTTCTCGGGGCTCTTGAGCTTGCTGTGCATATGCTATAAGGACCAGTCTAAGTCTGGTTACGGGGCGTCATGGGTTTAGCTTGCATGTAATGTGTTGACAGTGTACAGTTTCACCCGGAACACACGGCAGGACCGCAGGATCTAGAGGAGCTGTTCCAAGTCTTCCTGGACACAGTGGCGTCACACAAGAGTGGAGTGAGTGTGAGTGTGCAGCAGTGTATCACGCAGCAGCTGCAGTACATTGTCAACTCACCGACACCTCACACTACACCTAGGAAAGTGTTGATACTCGGTAGTGGCGGCCTCTCCATCGGTAAGTTACTTATCTGTCAGCTCTTAATGTATAATGAATAAATAAATAGTTCATTGCGAAAATATATATACATGCTACGCAGTTGTCATTGATAAATTGAACTAAAATTTTCCGTGCATTCTGACATGGAGGTCCCATTCAAATATCAGTTTTGTCCATTCACTCTCTCCCATTCGTTCCAGGTTCCAATCTACCCCTATTATACTTCGGTAGGTTTTGCAGTCTCCCAGTTGTGTGTCATAAGCTCGCCTGTATTGTAAAACCCTTTGTGACCAAGATTTGTTTTAGACAAGCTTTGAACGCCTTCGGCGTTTGGGTACTTTTATTTGAATTTGGCAAATGGTTGACTAGTTGAACTCCTGCCTGAGAAGGCAAACGTTCTTGAACTATGATTCTTTGTCTCTCAACTTGGTAGTTCTACCTGCCCCTTGTTTCATTATAGTGATTGTCACTTCCTCTTTCAACATGTACCAGATGTGGTGTTGTGTTGAACTGGTATTGCCAGTAAGAAGTTTAACTGGTAAATGTGGTGTTGTGTTGAACTGGTACATGTGGTGTTGTGTTTAACTGGTACATGTGGTGTTGTGTTGAACTGGTACATGTGGGTGGTGTTGTGTTGTAGGTCAAGCGGGTGAGTTTGACTATTCAGGCTCCCAGGCTCTGAAGGCTCTACAGGAACACGGGATCCAGACTGTGGTCATCAACCCCAACATTGCCACAGTGCAGACATCCAAGGGCTTGGCAGACAAGGTGTACTTCTTGCCACTCATCCCTCATTACGTACAGCAGGTGAGCAAACTGTCACACAGCTGATAATCTCACTACGTTACACCACTTTTCAAGCTGTCAGACCACAGATTTCTTAAAATTAAATATTGTCTAGAAACCTCTGAGATTAAAACATTATCTTGCTTGCTTACTTTTGAGTGATCGCGTACGCGGACATTAAGGGATCAGGAATCTGACCCGGTCTTCAGGTGAAAAGTAACCTTAAACATAACATTAGTACAATAGTACAACATAATATTAGTAAAAACATTAGTAAAAGAGCTAGCCTAAAAGTAATCAGCGCAAGCTGACCGGTCACCCACCACCAAGCAACCTTAACTTCTTTTCCTCCTTTTTTCTTTCCCTGTTAAATTTGTTAATTGTATAACAGCTAGCCTAGAAAACATTACAACATGTACAAAACCTTTACAAAATTAAAAAACAAATAGAGAAATCAAGCACATTCACAGCTAGTGACAGCTGCACTGACCAGCCTGATTCAGTTCATTAAGATATCATTAGCCACTGAGAGAACACCAAAGACCATGCACAGCCAATGGAAGGCATGGGTTTTTTGTGTGTGTCCCTTTCCATTGGCAGTGCATAACTAGGTATTTTTGGTGTTCTCTGTTGCAGTTGGTCGGTCTGATTCCCGGCTGTGATTGGTCTTTCACTGCTCCGGGCCAGCCAATGGGGCTATCTGGACAAAACTCAAAAACTATTTGTACCATTTAACCAACTAAGAGAAAACAAATTGGGAATATTGTCAGGAGTTTGTATCACACATGAGAAGAATGGTCTAGACAAGACCCTGGTGACGGCTTAAGTGTTGATTGTCACCAAGGTCTTCCAAGGATGGTGAGTAGACAAATCTCTGTAGAATTGGTTGAATGAAACATTTACGAGGGCCGATGGATTTCTTACGAATGACAAGGGTGCGGTGAAAGCAAACCTGGAAAGCAAGGGAAAGTCAGCATTTCAATGTGTCTGAAAATGTCAGGGAATTTGGGGAAAACATTCAATTTGTCAGGGAAAAGGTGAACGTGAGAATTTGTTAAGTTCTTCTAGGAATCCAGTACATTTCGGGTTTAGACAAAATGTATACAAACAAGTTAAAGCCATTCAATTCCATAAGACCTTGTACATGTATGATTCATTTAAAATGTTCTAGACTAGTCACGATTATTTCTTTTATTCCTTGATTTATTTCTTTTTCCTTAAATGTCATGAAGAATTTGTTAAACTTACAATAGAGCTTGTATAATGGCTGCAATGTTCAATGACTTGGAAAAGTCAAATACTTTTGTCTTCAATTAATAAAGGTTGACAAGAAAGTGTTGATGTGTGTGTCAGGTGATCTGCTCGGAGAGACCGGACGGGATCTTGCTCACATTCGGGGGTCAGACGGCTCTCAACTGTGGCGTGGAACTGCAGAAGATGGGAGTGCTGGACAAGTACAACGTACGAGTGTTGGGCACTCCGATACAGTCCATCATAGAGACGGAGGACAGGAAGATCTTCTCGGACCGGATCCAGGAGATCGGCGAGAGAGTGGTTTGTCACAACATCACTGAGGTACACCTCCCCGTCCTCCCCAACTATCTCCCGGAAATCTATCAAATCAATAACTATATTTCCTAAAAATAGCTAATTTTTCAGGCTTGAGAAATATTTAGAACTTATTTTGGACCAGGAGAAGTTTTAAAATTATTTTCTAGCAATAGAGATTTTGAGGGTAATTTTCAATCAAAAGGATTTTGAGGGTAATTTTGCCCAACAGGCGCTGGAGGCTGCTGAGAAGCTGGGCTACCCGGTGCTGGCTCGAGCTGCGTTCTCTCTCGGCGGTCTCGGCTCTGGCTTCGCCAACAATGCAGAGGAGCTGCGGAAACTGGCGCAGCACGCCTTCGCTCACTCCAGCCAACTCATCATCGACAAGTCACTGAAGGGGTGGAAGGAGGTGGAGTACGAGGTGGTCAGAGACGCTTTCGACAACTGCATCACTGTAAGTACAGATTACAGTGGCATTGCAATCAGTTTCTCTGATGTAAACCCATCACTAAATCTCTATCTCCTTCAGTTGTTAACCATTGTACTCATTGTATAAAGAACCTCATGTTTGAGTGTTTGTGTTTGCTGTGCAGGTGTGTAACATGGAGAACGTAGATCCTCTGGGGATACACACAGGAGAGAGCATCGTCGTGGCGCCAAGTCAGACCTTGAGCAACCGGGAGTATCACCGGCTCCGCACCACGGCACTCAACGTCATCAGACACTTTGGTGTAGTGGGAGAGTGTAACATCCAGTACGCACTCAGTCCCACCAGTGAGGAGTACTATATCATAGAGGTGAGAAGTCACTCATTACAAGATCGACTCACCAAAGTTTTTCCTTTCTAAACAAATCTTTCAAGTCCTTGACAAGATTCCTCTTCAGAATTTTCAGTAAAATAGATTTCAGCACCTTGGGGAAAAATGCAAGATATTAGAGTCTTGAAAATGTTCTAAATATCCAGATTGCAATCTAAAATTATCCTATAAAGATTTCATAATTTTATTTATAAAATCCTGTTGATATTTGGACAAACAGTAAGGTGTGGTTTTGGTTACTAGGTGAATGCCAGACTGTCTCGTAGCTCAGCTCTAGCCAGCAAGGCTACCGGGTTCCCGCTTGCGTACGTCGCTGCCAAGCTGTCTCTGGGTCTAGCTCTGCCAGACATCAGCAACTCCGTCACCATGACAACCACTGCTTGCTTCGAGCCAAGTCTGGACTACTGCGTGGTGAAGATACCTCGCTGGGATCTCAGCAAGTTCTCTCGAGTCAGCACCAAGGTAACATAAACGCACTTGGACAGGAATCCGAGACCGGAAATTTAAAATACTGGGGATTTTTCGGTACGAGACAGAACAGAGTAAGCCCCAAGTATTTCATAAATAGTGTTTCTACTTGACAACTGGGTTAAAATATAAGATAGTCATAATTACACTTGGCAGTTTACCCCCTGTAGTTGTTAATAAGCAAGTTAACAATTATTACAGAGGGTTTGCAATCATTAATGAGTGTAAAAACTCTTTGTGCGGTATTGACGAGTATACACGCGTAGTTCGTGTTTGCCGGAAGCGCTAAGGACGCCCAGTTACGCAATTCCATTAATCTTACAATGCAACACTGGGTAGTGCTCGGATTCTTCGCTAGAATGCAGCAAGTGATGCACTCAGTCCCTCTTTCAACACACAGTGACATATCAGCTGTTTCCCGCCAAATATTCTGGCAGGAAGGGAATATTACTGATTCACAGCGCAAGCACGGTGTGGTGCTCAAAATTCGGTTAACAACCCTCATTTGTAGTACGCTGTCATCATCTTTTCAGAAACTATAGTTGTGCTTCAAAATAATAAAAAAATAGAAAAGAGAGTAGGCTCACCTGGATAAAGTAGAAACCCAAAAGAGAACAAAGACTGTCAAATCCTCGGCCCCACTGGGTCCTTTTTCAAGACATAAAGAGTGAGTCTTTCAAAAACAGTCTCTTTTTGTTTTGACAAAGGTTCTTGTAGGGCTGAACATTTGAAAGTTGTGTTCTCCTATGTGTTTCTACTTTATCCAGGTGAGCCTGCTCTCCTTTCTGTTCCTTTTCGATAGCATATCCTGGCCTAGTGCCCTTTTTCAGGTTGGTTGAGTGGTGTGTGTGTGTGTTATTGCTAGATCGGCAGCTCCATGAAGAGTGTGGGAGAGGTGATGGCGGTGGGACACAAGTTCGAGGAGGCGTTCCAGAAGCCGCTGCGTATGGTGGATGAGAACGTGACCGGCTTCGATCCGTACGCCAAGGCGCCGTGTGACAATGAGTTGGAGCAGCCGACAGACAAGCGCATGTTTGTCCTGGCCGCGGCACTCAAGGCTGGCTACTCAGTAGACAGGTGATGAGCTCAGCATTCCATTGTGTGAAAGCCTGATCTATGATTGCATCTGTAGCCACTTTCCTGGTTACAACTTTTTTTATGTTAGGCCTACAAATAAGATTCAACGGGTAATCTGGGGTGACCTTGGCTGATATTTCCCAATTCACATTTAGCTTGACCCGTTGAATCCCAACAGAATTATTAACAGTCATACCGTTGTTGGTGTGTAGTATTGTCAGGCAACCACAGTCATTTTCCTCGGGGCCAGGAGGCCCTTGAGAGGCCTCTTCTACAGGCTCATGATTGGCAAGAGTTACATCTATTCCTAACTGGGCAGTGTGATCCTCGCTTTGTAAGCAAACAGGGGTGGGGTTACCTAAGTAGGAGAACAGGGAGCCAGCACAATAAACCAAATGGTTGACGTGCGTGGTCTCAACCACATTCCCAAATAATCTAATATAATCTACTGACAGGTTGTACGAGTTGACGAAGATTGACAAGTGGTTCTTGCACAAGATGAAGCACATCGTGGACTACCAGGCGTGCTGGAGCAGCTGACTCAAGCAGAGTTGACACCAGATTACTTGCTGAGAGCCAAGCGGCTCGGCTTCTCAGACAAGCAGATCGCCGCTTGTGTCAAGAGTACAGAGTTAGCTGTACGCAAGAAGCGCGAGGACTGCGGTGAGACAGCAAGCACACTGCACATTTCTCAACCCTATTTCATATCAATTACTACTTTTAGAAAGTCTTAAATTTAATTTAGCCAATTTAATTGGGAGTATCATAAAAACAAACGTATAAATCTTCAAATTCTACACTTTTATTAGAGTCCCAGCTGATATTTTCACTAGTCGAGCTCGACCACTATGATTGCGGCAGCCATGTTGGATTAAAACGGAAATAACTAGGTAGTTGTTGGTTATGACCTATTCTAGTCCTCTGCATAGTTTAATATTGACTAGGCCTAGATAATGTTTGTATTACATTTAATTGCTGACAAAAGCCTACGGCATTAGTTCATATACATAAAATCCTCATAAAATTCCATTGGTAGCATAATTTTTATGGGTTAAAACATGTAAACAATTAACTCATTTTGAAGCGGTTATACTAACACCCCCAATTTGGATTTAGAAGTAAAGGTAGTAAAGTGATAGTGATGGTGCATGATGATGTGATGGTGTGTGATGATGTGTTGGTGTGCAGGAGTGACTCCATGGGTGAAGCAGATAGACACTGTGGCAGCCGAGTGGCCGGCGTGTACCAACTATCTCTACCTCACCTACAACGGCTCCTCCCACGACATAGCCTTCCCCGGAGGCCTCACCATGGTCATAGGTGAGTGTACCATTCAAACTTCTTATGCTTCACATCTACACATAAGAGGACAGATTTTGAAACATTTGACTCGAGTGAAGATACATGTGATATGTGTGTTGGTCAGGCTCTGGAGTTTATCGTATCGGCAGCTCGGTGGAGTTTGATTGGTGCGCAGTCGGGTGTCTACGTGAACTGCGCAAGCTGGGGCGCAAGACTATCATGATCAACTACAACCCGGAGACTGTGAGCACAGACTACGACATGAGCGACAGGCTCTACTTCGAGGAGATATCTTTTGAGGTAGGTTCAATATCCAGACTCAGCTGTGCTTTTATTCCAAAACTGTAACCGGATTGGACCCCACAAGTAGAGTCGCTAAGAGGTGACAAAGTTCCCAGTCCTTTCATTGACTCTGGTTGTTCTAGGTTTCAACTTGCCACTCTTAATCCTGACGTTGATCGTTATGACAAGTCAAGTCAAATTCGTAGGAGCCCAACCATAGCCTGCACCATTTCTAGGCCTTACCTCAAGGCAATCTTAGCCCGAGTATAGCCTACGTTTAAAAGAGGTTAAATCACAGACATTCATTTACTTGCAGTAAAGGCCTAGGCTAGCCCTGAAATATTGTCATTGTACAGGTTAGGTCTTATGTCCGCACCTAGCTTAGGCTCTTTGTGGTCTATAGGTAACATAATACCTTATCAAAATTACATTGCTCAATAAAAAAAAACCCTAATGGCTAGAAGCACTCCTGTTACCTATCGTCGCTTTGTATTGAATGAGCCGGTTTCTACTGTACTGATTGTGCTGTGCAGGTAGTGATGGACATCTACAATGTGGAGAACCCGGAGGGAGTGATTCTGTGCATGGGAGGACAGTTGCCTAACAACATCGCCATGGACTTGCACAGGCAGCAGGCTCGTATCCTCGGCACTTCACCGGAGTCCGTGGACGGAGCTGAGAACCGGTTCAAGTTCTCCCGCATGCTCGACCGCATCGGTATCTCTCAGCCCAGGTAATCTCCGTTCCAACATTTAACTGACACAAACTTATAATTAGAAATGTATTTGAGTGAGCGGTTTGTGTGAAGGTGGAAGGAGTTGACTAACCTTGAGTCAGCAGTGGAGTTCTGCGAGCAAGTCGGCTTTCCGTGTCTGGTGCGTCCCTCGTACGTGCTGAGTGGAGCTGCCATGAATGTGGCGCACTCTGAACACGACTTGGCTAATTATCTGCAGTCTGCCAGCGAAGTGAGCAAGGAACATCCGGTCGTCATCTCCAAGTACCTGCAGGAGGCCAAGGTAGAACCATTATACTATTATCCCTTCAGAGTAGTTAAGTTATTGAGCTTCACAGGGTAATTTTGCTGGAATTTAGGGTAGTTCAGGGTGATTCCCCGTGGCTTTACAGGATAAAAGTTGGAAGGTCGGAGGAACAAAATTAAGTTTTTCTGCAGAACAAGCCCTCTCTGTCCTTCACTAGAAGCCACAACCTACACACAGATAAACTCACTGTTTGTAAGTAGATACAACTGTACCTGTTTGGTCTGGTTGCTACAGGAGATAGACGTGGACGCAGTGGCATGTGACGGAGTCATCCTGTGTATGGCAGTGTCCGAAAGCAATGGAGAATGAGTTCACTTGAGATGCTAGCCACACTCCCCGCAGGACATCAACCAGGAGACACTAGTCAAGATACAAGCCATCTGTCGAGCCATAGCCAGTAGCTTGGAGGTCACCGGACCCTTCAACATGCAACTCATAGCCAAGGTAATCCTGCTGCTGTCTCTAATCTCTGGTTTCCCCTTACTGTTTCATGAGGTTAGAGTTAGGAAATAGGGTATTAGGCTAGGATATGCTGTTAAAAAGGAATAGAAAGGAGAGCAGGCTCAGCTGGATAAAGTAGAAACACAAAGGAGAACACAGACTGTCAAATTTTCAGCCCTTTTAGGGCCTTTATTCCACACAAAAATAAAAACTACTCAACAAAAAATTTGTCTTAAAACAAAATAGAATTGAGAGTGTCTGTTGCTTGTTGTAGGACAATGTGCTGAAGGTGATTGAGTGCAATGTGCGTGTGTCTCGTTCCTTCCCGTTCGTCTCCAAGACACTGGACCATGACTTTGTTGCCATGGCGACGCGTGTGATTGTGGGGGAGAAGGTGGAGCCGGTGGATGTGCTGGCCGGTTGTGGCAAGGTCGGAGTCAAGGTCGCAGTGTTCTCCTTCTCCAGACTTGCAGGTGAACAAGTAACCGCCTTCGACACATCAGCCGTTAGTTCTGGGGTGTGAATTTTATGTATCAGAAATTCTGTGTGAATTTTAGGAATAATTGGAAAAAATACAACTTTTGGCTATTATATTATTTAAGGTACTTCTACCAGCGAAAAGAGCGCTAAGATTGATTTGTGGAAGCTGCTACACAACAATCTTGTTCCAGGAGTAAATAAAAACAAGAAACTTATCATGTCAACAACTTTGGGAACATACCACAAGCGTTAATATCACAAAGTGAATTTCTTGAAATGTATTGTGAGGATGAAAAGGCTTTTAAAATGCTGCATGGGAGTAAATTGTGGGAGGAAATAGTACTCTGAAATAATTGCGTAAGTAAAGCGGCCATCAAACATATGGTATGTTAAATCATTCAAGGCCTTGAACGTGAGAAAAAATCAGCATAAGAATTAAGAATGTCCTCAAGGTAACTTCAACAACAGTATTTTGCAAGTGGAAGACATCAGTATGAGATGCTGGATAGTGTTGTGTTGTGGACAGGAGCGGACGTGATGCTGGGAGTGGAGATGGCGTCTACTGGAGAGGTTGCTTGTTTCGGAGATGACCGCTACGAGGCGTACCTCAAGGCAATGATGTCCACCGGCTTCCAGATGCCCAAGAAAGCGATCCTACTCTCCATCGGCAGCTTCAAGGTAACTCAAGCCTGTCATCCTACATTTCCTACAGTTCTCTTAACAAATTGCTAAACAATTCAAAGTACTGTAAAAAATGAATAACTCTAAAAAGCATTTTAAATAATTTTATCAGCCATATTCATTGTTATTTTTAAACAGTTGAAAGAAAAGGCTCAACTTACACACAAAAGAATTTACTACTGTCAAGTTTGGTATTAACATACTTTAAGGCTTAATAACTCCCTTCACAAAAATTATGAATATTAAATTCTTTTGTGATGTTTGTTTGAGAATTATTTCCTCGTACTGAGTGTGATGTTGTTTGTGTTGCAGCACAAGATGGAGATGTTGCCCAGTATCCGCTCTCTGCACAAGATGGGGTTCAAGCTGTACGGCAGCATGGGCACTGCTGACTTCTACAACGAGCACGGTGTTCAGGTATGTGCAGCGGCAACATCAACTGTTCACACAAAACCATTCATTCCTTTAATTGATCTGGCACCTCCACAGTACCGATCTTCATCAATGTGCGAGGGCTATCCAGAAAGTAAGTTATGTTTTGAAATAAAATTCTAGAAGAATAGGAAAAATTTTTATTATATACATTTGAAACCACACTAAAATACTACTTTTCTACATAATCATAAAAAATTTAGGCAATTATCATACCGATGGAGACTTTAAAATTTCTTTGTCATACAATTCTGCCGCCTGTTCCTTCAACCCTTTTGTTACTTCTTTCTGCAATCGTTCATCATCGTCCAGAACGCTGTCGCGTTGCCAACCACTTCTTCATCGTTAGAACAAGTGGTATCGCTTGGTGCAAGATCGGTTAATGCGGTGAATGAGGAAACAACTCCCCTTCCTTGCCGGTCACCATAATCTTCTTATCGACATTGTTTGCATTTTTTTTTTAGTTTCTGAAAAGAAATTTGTGTCCCCACTTCATGGCTACAATTTCGTCTCACAGTTAACGTGTTCACCATGTTTCATCACCAGTAACAATCCGATTAAGTAGTGAATAAGCCATATTTGTGGTAATGGTCCAAAAGCGTTAACGCTGCACCGATTGGCGGTTGTGTGATTTCACTAACTTTTCCGCAAGTTCGGCGATACGCCAAGCTGGGTCTTCCACTCTAGCTTTTAAGCGTGCATTTGTTGACCATTTTAGCGAATGCTCATTGACGCTTTACTCAACTGGTGATCAAGGTATTGTCCCCACACACTTCACAAAGCTGCCGATAAATTTCAATCGGTTTACAGTTTTTGCAGCCAATCCTTAGGACTGTTTGAATAATCTTTGTTTTGTTAAAACACATGTTATTTTAAAATACCAGTATTATTATGATGTTGATAAAATTGTAAATAAAGAGTTCAGAGTTGTTTTGAAATGAAATAAGTATTTTTTAAACATGGCGCAGTCGTAAAGTTAACAAATATTAAAACTGATACAAAAGAAACCATGGAATTCAACAAACCAGAGTACTGTCGTTCAATGGTAATGTAGCTGAAAATTTCAAAACATTTAAAGAAGATATTGACAACTACTTTATTGCAACTGAAGCTACCAAAAGTCAAACAATGTTCAGGTTGCTCGCCTTAAGAATTTAATGGGTAAGGATGCCTTAAAGTTTATAACACACTACCTAAAGAAACAGAATCTGATGAGACAGTGCAATCAATTCTTACAGCATTAGAGAAGTATTGCATTCCTAAAAGAACGAAATAATTGATGTTTTCAAATTCATAACATGTAAACAAAAGCTTGGAGAACCATTTGATAATTTTTTGCCAATTTACGTTGTCTCGTAAAGAACTGCGATTTTGGCGACCAAAGCCAAATTAATGAAAGCAAATTGCTTTAGGCATATCTGCTCGTCAAACCCAAGAACGTTTGTTAAGAGATGCTACTCTAGACAAGATGATTTCTTACTGTAAGAGTGTTGAGCTTGCAGAAACCAACATAAGTTTGATAAATGAAGGAAAGGATGCTTCTGATCTTGTTCAAACCTGCCAAGTCAAGCCATTTACTAACAATTCGTCACTGCTGAACAAACCTACAACATTAGGGCTGAAAGAATGTTTCAAATGCGGTAGAAATCATACTCGAGATCAAACTTGTCCTGCACTTGGGAAAACGTGTAACTGGTGTAAGAAGATGAATCACTTCAGCAATGTCTGTTTGCGTAAACGGAATCAACATCGTCAAAATGATGTTCAAGGTCAACAAAAACACTTTCAACCTTTATACAACATTCAAGAGGAAAAACATCCTGACCAACCAGGAGAAAATACAGTCGAAAATATAGACTCAGTACATTTGGTTAGCACAATAAACAAAAAGGTATGGTACAAACACATCCTGATAGATGATAATATAAGAGTAGAATTTAAACTAGACACAGGAGCTGAAGTAAATATTTTGCCCTATCATTTAATTAAAGAAACTAAGCTAGTAAGTAAACTTCAAAAAAGTAAAACCCGACTAGAAGCATACGGTGGTTTTAAAATAATACCTTTAGGGGAGTTGAGTGCTCAAGTAGAAACCGACACTAAAATAGATGTCCTCAATTTTATAATTGTGAAAGGAAATTCAATACCGATTTTAGGACTTGAAGCGTGTATGAGACTTCAACTGATACAAAGAATCGATGATGTGTCCAATGTAAAACAGAACACTGATGTTGTTAATACAAGTAAGGAGCGTTTGTGCAACACTTACAGAGATATTTGATGGGCTGGGCTGTTTCCGGATCAGTGTTCAATAAAGTTATCTAACAATGCAGTTCCTCAAGCCAACTCAGCAAGGAGAATTCCGTTGAAAATTCATGACAAATTCAAAATTAAATTAGACGATCTTGTTAAAAGGGGTAATTGAACGAGTAAATGAGCCCGTTGAATGGGTGTCTAACGTGGTAGTAGTAGAGAAACCAGATGGATCACTACGCCTCTGTATTGATCCGCAAAACTTGAACAAATTTATAGTTAGAGAGAGATTTCATTCCAACTATTGATGAAATCAGTCCTAAACTAGCAAAGAAAAGTTCTTTAGCATTCTGGATATTAAAGATGGATTTTACCACATTAAACTAGATGAAGAATCAACGAAATTGTGCAATTTTAGTACAGTATTTGGTACATACAGATTTCTACGCTGTCCCTTCGGCCTCAGTAATCTGCCAGAATTGTTTCATAAATGCGTTGCTAGGTATTTTGAAGACATACCTGGAGTTACAGTTTACTTTGACGATCTATGCATAGCAGCAAACTCCATGGAAGAACATGATGAAATTCTTACTAAAGTTCTAAACAGAGCCAGAGAGTTGAATATTAAATTCAACAAAAACAAATTTCAGTACTGTTTGCCTGAAATAAAATATTTGGGTGTGATATTCAGTGAATCAGGCATGCTGATCAGACAAAGTGGCGGTAATCAAAGCACTGAAAAATCCTACAAACAAGACGGAATTACAAAGTTTGTTGGGTATGGTCAACTATTTGAGAACATTTATTCCTAACTTATCACACATGATATCACCACTAAGAGAACTACTGAAGAAAAATGTTCACTGGGAATGGACTAATGTTCACTCCACAGCACTTGCACGTATCAAAGAAGTTGTGTCTAGTGATCAAGTAATAGCTGCTTTTGATATGAATTCTCCCATCGTCATTCAGTGTGACGCTTCACAAGATGCTTTAGGGTGTTGTTTACTGCAAAACAAAAAACCTGTCTACATGGCCTCCAGATCTTTAAACTCTGCTGAGGTAGGCTATGCTCAGATAGAAAAAGAGTTGTTAGCCATAGTTTTCTCATTTTCGAAACTACATACTTATGTTTATGGACAAGAAAAAGTGGTTGTGCATACAGATCATATGCCTCTTGTAACCCTCGTGAACAAACCAATAAACAAAATACAAAATAACAGATTGAGACGTCTCAGGTTGAAGTTATTGCCATATCAGTTCAAATTGCAATACTTGGCTGGCAAATACATGTACGTTGACTATTTGTCTAGGTGCGGTGTCAAAGCACGAGAAAATAGATGAAACAATGACATGGTACATTGTGTTAGTGAAACCGGAATTGTCAAGTTCTCAGACGAACGTTTAAAAGAATTTAAAGTAGAGACCGATGACATGCAAAGTTTTAGAATATTACCAGAACGGATGGCCTGCTACAATAAATACTGGAGGAGATCTTGTACATTACTTCAAAATAAGAAATGACATTGAATTATCTGATGGTTTACTGTATTACCAAAATCGTATCATCATTCCAAAGTTAAGACATTTGATCATTAAGAGACTACATGAAACTCACTTAGGAGAAACTAAAATGAACTCGATCGTGTCCAATTTCTACTATAGGAATAAGAGCTGCAGTGAAAAGTATCGTAGAAACGTGTACTGTTTGCCAAAATTTAGAAGATCTAACATTAGTGAACCCCTTTGCCATGAAATACCAGATGTACCATTCCTGAAGGTTGCTGTAGACATCGCCGAGTGTGCTGGCAAAATATACCTCGTATTGGTAGACTACCATTCAAGATGGTTGGAAGTGATCAAAATGAATAACAAAACAAGTGCCTCTGTAAAAAATGCGTTGATACAAATATTTTCTAGACTTGGAATTCCACAAACATTAGTGGCAGATAACATGCCCTTCAATTCATTTGAACTTAGGGAGTTTGCAAAAGACTGGAATTTTACAATCAAAACTACAAGCCCTAACTACCCGCAGTCAAATGGGCTTGCTGAGAGAAAGGGTAGGTATAGCAAAGAAGCTAATCAGAACCTCTTCAGAATCAGGTATTGATCTAAATTTAAGCTTATTAAACTACAGGAACAGTGTGGTTGCAGGACTTAATTACTCCCCATCACAATTACTTATGGGTAGGGTCTTAAGATCAAGACTTCCAGTTCCTGACAGATTGCAACCGAAGATAGTTTCACGAGAGTTCATAACAAGCCAAATGAAAAATAATCGAGACTATCAAAAAACCTGCTATGATCAAGCAAGCAGACATGAGGTTATCTTTAAAGACAATGACCCTGTGTACATCCAGGATACGAGAACAAAATACTGGGAACCAGGTGTAATAAAAGTACAACTGACGCTCAAGGTCTTACATTGTGTGCACCGACAGAGGCACACTTTCAGAAAAACTCATTTTCATCAGGAAGAGATACTAGTTTCAGAAGGGGAGATGTTTGAATAATCTTTGTTTTGTTAAAACACATGTTATTTTAAAATACCAGTATTATTATGATGTTGATAAAATTGTAAATAAAGAGTTCAGAGTTGTTTTGAAATGAAATAAGAAGTATTTTTTAAACAACTCAGGACTACGGACTTTACAAGCTGGCCGGGACTTTCAATTGACAAAGACATTTCAAAGCGACACTGTAGCATTAAAAGTGCGACATAGACCTGTGAGGTTGACCAACTAGATGCAGAATGAACTTTGGGAACAACCACATATCAAGATGGCTACTTGCGTAGCTAAGCGGAGGTAACCCGGCGTAACTTACTTTCTGGATAAACCCCTCGTAATGTATGCGAGTTTGCAATTTGGTTATGCTACTAACAATAATGAATAGAAACAAAGAGCAGGCTCTTAACGGATAAAGTAGAAACACAAAAGAAAAGAGGACATCACCTATGTGTTCCTACTTCATCCAGGCGAGCCTGCTCTTCTGCTATTCTGCTCTCCTGCTCTTCTGCTCTTCTTTATATTCCTTTTTGTTAGCATATCCTGGGCCTAGTGCCCTCTTTTCTTAATCTTTCAATTAGTTTGGTTAGTCAAAGAAGATTTGCTATTAATTAGCAAAGATTATTTTATGGTAAGTAGGTTAGGCATATATGCCACATGGTTGAAGCAGCAAAATCAACGTAGTTTGGCAGCCCAAGCACAGATAGTGCTGCCGTCTCTTGCCGTATTTCTCCTTCCTCGATTCCACAGTGATCAAATTGTGCGATTTTCGAGAACAAACAAACTTGCGTGCATGTCAGTGGCTCTATTTGAGACTCTTAAAGAATTCCTCAAGCACATATCGCGGCGAGGCCAAACTATGTTGATTTTCCTGCCTGAGCCATTCGGCGTCAATGCACAATCTACCTACCATAACATAATCTTTGCTATTAGTCTACTCCTATACGTTTGTAAAATGGTTCTCTCACATCACTATCAGGTGGAGTCGTCACACTGGACATTCGAGAACATCGGTGAGAACATAACGAGTGGGGAGTTGAACAACCTGACTGACTTCCTGGCCAGGCGAGACTTTGACCTGGTGATCAACCTGCCGATGCGTGGTGGTGGTGCGCGCAGAGTGTCTGCTTCATTGTCTGATTTACAGAGCGCTTAGACTGTGATTGAGTACTCTGTACCTCTTGTCACAGACGTCAAGTGTGCCAAGCTGCTGGTTGAGGTGAGTTTAGAACAAATAATAGTTGTAACATTGACTGTAACCTAGTTCATCCCGTTTACACCGTGCCAAAACATCATATTAATTAGGTTAAAATACTTTAGTCTCGTTGTGAAGTACCATCTTCAGTCACTGATTGGCTGAAACTGAGATGCTTGCTATCTGCTATTTTATTGGTCATGGGGCTGCCAATGAACGGTTGGCAACTGTCGATGTTCTCATTGGCTGACCTTCAAGAAGCTGGCAACCAGTCCTGCAGAAATCCATTTGGTAGTGTCACACCCAATGAGAACCGGCCTGCTCCCATGGACGGTTAGCAGCCCTGTGACCAATAGGATAGCAGACAGCAAGTATCTCATCTTCAGCCAATCAGTGACTCCACAAGAACCAGAAATATTTCAACCTTTGATGTTAAACAGTGTGAACTGAAAGAACTAGATTATGTAATTATGTTTCTATATTGGCATATCATCCTTATCATTCGGATAAACTCCGAATCAGACTCTTGTTAGGTCCTGAAAATCTTGTATTGTCAGAGTGTTGTGTTGCAGGCTATGTTGAAGATCAAAAAGGAGCCTCACATGAAGACCCACACAGACTGTCTCTCGTCTCACCGCATGGTCAAGTTGCCAGGACTGATAGACGTACATGTACACTTCCGTGAACCTGGCGCTACTCACAAGGAGGACTTTGCCACAGGTAACACACACAGATCTCAGAACTGACCAGTGTTTGTACACCGGAGGCACAGGTGCGGATGTTCTCACCCGATATATTCACTATCGATTAATTCTACTGGTGATCTGATGCTACCTGAAATCTTTTAGCCAACCTGACGTGATGCAGAAATTCCCCAGGGTTTTGGGGCTTTGGCTATAAATGGTTGATTTCAGTAGGTTCAAGCAGGTTTAACAACATAGAAAACATATAGGTAGATTATGCAAGAATGTGTGCGATTGGAACTCATCGCATAATTAAATCGGTATTTGGACATCGCAGGAACTTATGAAGAAATCAACACAAGAAACAATAATTAGCTTAACTTTGTCAGTGACGAGCATCAATGCCTTGATCACCCTCTCTCTGTGACCTAGTGCTCTAACATTGTACTGAACACACAGGAACTGCGGCAGCCCTAGCGGGAGGAATCACGATGGTGTGCGCCATGCCCAACACAGCACCGGCTATCACAGACGAGACGACGTTCACACTGGCCAAGGAACTGGCTGCTGACAAGGCACGCTGCGACTATGCCATCTTCCTCGGCGCGACCATGGACAATCACAGCACCATCCCCGAGCTGGCCAGTCAAGCCGCTGGGCTCAAGATGTACCTCAACGAGACCTTCAACCAACTGCGACTCAAGGATCTCACTGACTGGATCAAGGTACCGACTGTCTCCTCACTCAACTATAGCTGTGCAACACTTCATTATTTGGAGATCAAGACGAGACTTTTTTTATTTCAAGGGTTCTACTTCCTGGTATTATTTCACAAAGAGAGCTCTGGTATTCGAAATGCGCCTTATCTAATTCAAGTCTTTTCAATGTTGGTTTTAGATTTTGAAGTTTTTCTCCTGACCTATAATAGACAAAGCAAGAAAAGATTGCTACCTTGAGATAGTCTAGATATTCTCACAGGTAGTAAATAATGAACATTAAACAATTATAAAGATTCAGTAATGCCTAGATTTGAAATCAAATTTCAATATTATATCTGATTCTCACTAAGTTTCCTCTCCCCTCTATAACAAAATCTTTCCAAAGATAATTTGTTATGTGTGGAAGGAAAATCAGAATCTACGTTACCTACCTAGTTTTACAATTGTACCAAACCTCTGTACCTTTAATACAGTTTGCCTGCCACCAGTAACAGAACTCTGAAAGTGGCTCTCCTTTGTAAAGCAGTGCTATTATTGCAATGTGAGATTTGCCAGCATTTCCTTGATTTCTGTATCCATTTCCTTAGCACATAGTCTACTCAATAACCATATTCACATATTACTTGCATCTCTATAAACATTAAACTGGCACCAGTTTGCATTGGCAGCTCATCTTTAACCAATCCAGTAGGTTTCATTCAGCCTTTCTTATTCTCTCGGTTGAGTACAGCCACGCACAACAGTTGTCAGTGTCTCTCGTAGGTTGTGATATATTGTTGATGTCGTGTTGGCAGCACTTTGACAAGTGGCCGACCAAGTCTCCACTGTGTGTGCACGCAGAGGGACAGACTACGGCCGCGGTGCTGCTGTTGGCAACATTGCACTCTCGGCCGATCCACGTCTGCCCGTCGCGTGCAAGGAGGAGATTCAGATCATACGTGCCGCCAAGGAGAAGGTGAGTGATAGACTCCCTAACATTGGCAAAGTGTTGGCAGTTACTCACATCAATGTCAGATAGGGCACCAAGCCAGGATATGCTATCGAAAAAAGGATTTAGACAGGAGAGCAGGCTGGACTTGGATAAAGTAGAACTGTCTCATCCCGGTGCGCCCGCACTCCTTTCAATTCCTTTTTGATATCATATCAATGTCATCAAGATTAAGATTTAGACGACAGACAGTCACGCTCTACACTGGGAAAATCCTGTCCAGGGCGACTCCATCTTGTGTGAGTCTATAATATAATTGAAATAAGTTAAATATTTTGGTGAAATAGACTTGTAAGTATTTTACAACTAAAGAAGTCCTTTTCTTATTGTCTGTCAGTCTTTACTTTGATATCTTGATTTGAGACACCGACCACTCCCAGCAGGGTTTAAGGGGATGAATGGTGAGTGTGATGAATGTTATTTGATGGGTAGTCTGTTACAAACTAGGGCCGACTGTTCTCCAGATTGAGTCATTAACCCAACAACCGATGGTATGGACCAACGGTTAAACGTAACTTCCAAACCACAGGAATTGGCCATAAAGAAAAAGTTTTACTGCAAAACCGGGAGTTAAATCAGTCCAATTTGGAAAGTCATCAATGTCCACCACCATGTAACTAATCCAGTACATGCAAGGCCAGTTCCCGTCCAGACCATCTTTTCTGCTCCATTTGACGCACTCCTTCAGTACCACTACTTCTTGAGGTTTGATAAAGGAATGGTGTAGAGTGACTGATCACTATAACGGTCCACCTTTTTTTTGGCAAAGATTCCGTGTGATATTTGTTGCTTTGAAAAACCGGGGGGGGTGAGCCTTTGTCAATCCAAATAAACTAACTAGCCTAGGTGTTTTGGACATTTGTTTGTTTAAACACTGGCGTTGTCGGCAGGGTCTGCCAGTGACTTGTGAAGTGGCTCCCCACCACTTGTTCCTGACGGAGCAGCACGTGAAGCAGCTGGGAGCCGGCAAAAGTCAAGTCAAGCCTGCACTCGTCACTGAGGAGGACAGACAAGCCTTGTGGGACAACTTGGACATCATAGACTGCTTCGCCACCGACCACGGTAAATAACTCACATTAGTCACAAGGTTTTACTTTGGAGGTGTTTAAATCTCTCCCGCTCACATTCCCACAGCTCGTAAACTCCGAGCACTTAAAGCAACCTTAACTTGTCTTTATTTTTCCCCGTTAAACTTATAGAGATAATAAATGAATAGAGAAATCAAGAATGCCCACAGCCAGTGTCAGCTTTACACTGACTGACAGCCGTGAATCAGGCCGACCGAACGCAACAGAGAACAAAACAAATACCTATTTATGCGCAGCCAATAGAATGGAAATTCTTTAAAGTTTTGATGAATTAATTAGGTTTTTCTAACAAAAGAGTTAAAATTAATTATTAACAACTTTAGAGAAATTCCTCCCTAGTGAGCCACCAAAACTGATTGGCCCAAACTGGTCGTAAAGTTTAAGCAAAGTGTAGCAAGGTGATTCCAGGTTGAGAATTAATCCTCTGACTCGAGGGAAATCTTGAAGTAGAGGGATTTTCATGAGTCCTTTTTGAGCCAGTGGGACTCTATAGAGAATGCTGCTAAGTGCTGATTCCAACAGCCCACTAATCTTAGGACTATTTCCATGCAAGATAATACCAACCAATAATAAATGCTTTGAAAATGAGGGTAGGTTCTGGACTGAGACACTTGCTGGTTGTGTTGCAGCTCCTCACACTCTGGAGGAGAAGATGGGAGAGAAGCCACCGCCCGGGTTCCCGGGTCTAGAGACCATGCTGCCTCTGCTGCTCACTGCCGTCAACCAGGGCAAGCTCACCATCGAGGTCACACCAACGTCTAATTCACTCAGTTCAACCTTATGTGCTATAACATTTAGGAAGTAGTGCACTAGGCCAGGATAAGCTATCAAAAAGGAATAGAAAGAAGAGCAGGTTCACCTGGATAAAGTAGAAACACATAAAAGAACACAGGCTGTCAAATTTTCAGCTCTTCTAGGGCCTTTGTTAAGACAAAAAGAGATAACTGTTAAGAGGAAGTGAACTTAACAAGCTAAGAAAGGTGAAAGGCTTTCGCCCTTACTACTCATAGAGATATGAATATCGTCACAATATAGTATTTTCTTAAGTGGAGAACAGTGTCCTCCAGCTGAGAGATTCGGCCCACTGTAGAAGGGCTGTTCTTGTGACCAGTTTTTGAGTTCTTTTGAGACCCTGTGTGGCTCAGTTCTTCCAGATGGTTGTTGAACATTTTGGCTCCCATGCAGGGTTTTCTGGCCGAGACAGAATCGATTCTGTAAAAATAATCACGATACAAATCAAAATCAAATCAAATAATCTTTATTCAAAAAAAAATATACAACATATTTCAATACATACAAATTTCTGAAGAATAAATTCCCCACAAGGACTATCGTCTGTGTGTGGGAAAGTCATTAACAATTTGTACAGCTTTACAAACATATATATCAACTAAATTTAAGAAAAAAAAATATTATATTAAATCAAATTATTAAAAGTAAATATCTAACTAAAAATAATGATTACAAGTCTAGGATGTAAATAGTACACAGTACACTCAACACGATTATCGGGATAAGTCGGGTTAAAGGCTTCCCGGATACAAAATCCGCAGATAACCATAAATGTCACAAAAACAGCTAGAATGAAATATTTACGATAATATACAGACTATCAACTACAGTATATTTAAGTAACAGAAATGTACCTATATACTTTTCGAGTCTAAGCGCACAAATCTAAGGCATCCATAAATGTCCCCTGAATATCACGGTAAAAACCTTACACCCTAGAGCATAGGACACCTTACGTTTTTTATAATGTCAACAGCTAGAGGGCTATGATTTGTCAGGCCCTGACCCCTCCTTAGCAACCAGTGATCGAATTGCCAGCTGCAGCTGACAGAAGAGATAAAAAAGTGCAAAGAATGCATCACATTGCCTTCCTCTCATCCCTAACCCCGCCCTGCTAGGTCCACCACCACGCCCCACACATACAATAAATGTTGTAAACAAGGGTCAGCAAGGAGGAGATAAGGAAGGCAGGTAGAGAGATAAAGGACCACCTGGGGGCTGGGGTTCTGAGGGACTATTTTGTAGGCAGTTATTTACTCATAATCTATGTACTAGACATGACGTAGTTTCATTTTTACTTCTGTTGAATTGTCAACACCACGCATTTGCTTGCTTTATGTCTGCACAATAACATAAAGACAATGCACTTGTCACAAGGTCACACGCCCACTTGTATACAAAGACGAACATGACCACTATTGTGAAGGGCCAAAGTGCAGATAGTAGGAGTGATAGCGAGAGCCAAGCTGGGGTGAGTGCAGTCAGACTGCTCATCTGTCTTCCAGTCTATTACACGCTCTATGCTATGGATCAGCGGTGTTATACTGTATGTTCACCTATGCTAAGTAGTGGATCGTGGTGATTTTATTTTTCTCTCTCCTGATCCTACCAAGTTAATCTACAACGTTAATCAGATCCCGGTTATCTGAGAGCAAGTGTATTGCACATCAGAACACATTGAGATAATATGATTGTGCTCGCCCGACCAAGGCACCTAAAGCGTTCTGGGCTGGACGCCAACACAGACACTGTCTTCAAAATAAAAGACAGTCGGCTTTTTCGCCAGTCTGCCACATACTGAACAAGAGTAACAAGAACCAGAGAAGCGAGCACAAAGCTTAAAAATAATACATATACGAAAAAAAATAATGGCTAAGTTAATAAAATCAATGATTAAATAACACATTATATTTACTAACTATAGTGAATTTGTCACCCGACAAATACTAAATTTAGATAATATCACCCTGTTTTGTCTGAGTTTAGTGATTGTGTATGGTGAATGTAAAAGCCGTCCGCACTGGTGACCACCAATACTAAGCAGCCAGTTTTGAAAGTTTTCTTTGTAACAAGCTACCAGTCTGCCTCCACAATATGAGCTGGCAGACCCATACTCCATGTGCCAAGATGAAAGAACTTGTGTTATCCATACCACCCCTCGGATCCCATCGAAATGTAAACGGTGTCTTGTTTGATAATGGTGTTGTAATTCAGAAAAATATATGCTTTGTTTGTACCAAACAGTAATAGATTTTGATAAAACAGTCAATATTTAGTAACTTTAAAATCTTGAAATAATAAAACTGAGGATAGCTTACGATCTTTTTCAAAAGAACTTTAATTAAAGAACGCTGAGTTTGGCAGCAAGTGTTCGAGAACAGAGAGGGACACTCCCCACGCCACAACACCGCATCAGTGCAAAAGACTGCACGTGAGGCGGCAGTCCTGCAATGCTCCACACAGCACCTGACCCAGCTGTGAAAATGCATACATGAGTTTTCTCAAACGCTGTTGTAAATATCGGATGTGTGGACCCCATCGCAGGTTACCGTCCAAAACTACCCTAGATAAGTGAATTGCTCCACACGCTCGATCACCACAGCCACAAATGCCCGACCGCGGATCATCACAGGAGTGCATTTTCAGAATCCTCTGGACCTGTGCACTAAGAGCTCTAGAAAAGATAGGAAGATATTTGGTTTTTAGCATTTACAGAGAGAATGTTGTAAACCACTTTTTTTAATTTACTCAGGTCCTCAGAAGCATTGTTGAATACATCGTCCCAGGAAGGGCCTGTTGATACTAGAGCGTGTCATCGGCAAAAGGAATAACTTACCCATAACTGGCAGCCTGCTTATTGTTAATATACACCAGGAATAGTGTAGGGCCAAGTGCTTCCTTGAATAACACCATAATCAATACATGTGACATCACTTTCAAAACTCTCAATTGAAACCTTCTGGACCCTATTGTGAAAGTAGCTTTAACCAGGTTAATGCGTTATTTTTACCCCGATAAATTCAAGCTTTTAATAAAATTGACCTGTCCACAGAATCAAACATTGCCAGACGAGAAAGTTTATCAGAACTTGATTATTTTTTGATTTTTTTCTATGACGTAAGAAATTATATCAAAAGAGCTGCTAGATGTTTTTTTATTTTCCTAAAACCATACTGCAATTGGAAAGACCCCCTCGACACTGATACCACTTGATACCTTTAAAATGGGCCTAAAATAAAACTGAGGTGATTATTATTGTGTTGACAGGACTTAAAGAACAAGCTTCACCGCAACCCGAGGCGTATCTTCCACTTGCCCGAGCAGCCGCACACGTACGTGGAGGTGGACATGGACGCTGAGTGGACGAATCCGATGCACCTACCTTCAGCAAGGCCCAGTGGGACTCTTGCCGGGCACCAGAGTCAAGGTGCATCGCTACCAGAACGCAAGAAGTGGCTTACGTAGAGGGTCAGGTCTGTATTCTGTACACTACGGTCGAGACTGTTGCCACGTGTGTACCATGTCCAGACTTGGGAGTAACGGCACAAAATTGTAATCGCTACTGCATCGCTACATTTTCCTGTAACTTTGTAACGCAACCGCTACATTCTAAACGCTGTAACTAATAACGGGTAATCGCTACAAATTGCCGGTAATGATTACATGTAACTAGTTACATTTTTCTTGAATCAAAAAATACGCGCTATTTCAAAGCAAGTATTTTAATATTAATTTCACTTTGATATATGTGCTATTAAGTGATTTTGTACAGTTATACAATATTTAAAATCGCTATCTATGGATTGTGTCAAGTTATTGAAAAGCAAATAAAACAAAAGTGATCATCATCATAACCCCAAACAACAATGTTTGAATGTAGTCGACTAGTGATGCTGTTTACACTTTTATGGGCTGTCTGCATTGTAATTTTGGTCGATATGAATATTAAATTCAATATTTATAATTATAATTTATAAAGTAATTCACGTTAGATGTAGTTTGAGTTAGATGTGATGTTTTGTTTTGCTAGTTGTTTCAGTTTGAGTAGATGTGTACTCATTTCAGTCATTTGGTAGAATTTGCTACCTGCTTAATGGCTATCACTAATAGTTTGAATTAAGTGTTAACCTTTTTCCGGCTTTTCCAAATTCCAAAACTGCAATAGACAATAACTACTTGACTAAATCGTTTAAGTTAACCTGCCTCATACTGATTTTAACACAGTAGACTAATCATCCTCTGGGGACACTCTACAGCTCATGGGATATATTGCTTCTGCAAAAGAGGGCAATAAGAACTATATCTAACGCTGGATACTTAGACCACTGCAGGCCAATCTTTAGAGAACTGACAGTCACTAGCCAATACGGGTATAATATACTTATTGATGCCCACAAGAAAGAAACATGGGAAGTTTTGGAAGAAGGGAGTTGTTCTAACTTAGGTTTTAACACTTAACTTTAAATAATAATTTGTGTCGATTTCGTCATACTGGATCTTCTCTCCGTCTATTAATGTTTTGTATGTCATCATTTATTGATATAGTATTTCAATGATCACTGTTAATTTTGTACTTGAAACTAAAGCAAATACAGATTTTTTTATAATTTATAACACACTGATTATTATTGTCTCTTTATTTTTCTAATTGTTCCTAGTATATTGTAACTACAAGCTATAAGTAACAAGATATAAGTATATTGTGATCAATGTAATCTTTAATTAAAGTAAAACAAAAACCAATAGAAATCTCTTTCTAAACCAACTTTTGGATGGAAATATTATCATTTAACATGACCGCGGAAGCCAGTAGGTAACTGAGCCCAATGTAACTTGTAACTGACCAGTTACATTTGGAAGTAACTGTAACCAGTTACATTGGGTTTTCTGTAACTTGTAACTGTAATCAGTTACATTGGGTTTTCTGTAACTTGTAACTGTAATCAGTTACATTTTATAAGGGGTAACTATAACTGTAATCAGTTACTGTCTGAGTAACTTCCCCAAGTCTGACCATGTCCCAGTGCTCATCACCTGGTGTATCTTGTGGCAGGTGTTGGTGGCGCCAGGGTACGG
The DNA here is from genome assembly GCA_018831715.1 of Matsumurasca onukii. Lineage (NCBI taxonomy): Eukaryota > Metazoa > Arthropoda > Insecta > Hemiptera > Cicadellidae > Matsumurasca > Matsumurasca onukii. Next base: position 793,398 of record CM032059.1, read on the forward strand.
ACAGGATGTCAGGGAGTGGCAGGAGAACAAGAAGTCAGTGTTGAAAGTGTTAAGTAGAGCCGGCTCCACTCTCGACATCACACTCACCGACACGGAACTGGACGAAACTCACACAGGTAACCGATACATTCACACATTCTAATATCCTTTTCCGCCTCATTAGTTTTATTAAACATTTGTTTTCTAACCACAACTTAGATTAACTTGCTTTTAAGGAAACATGTCTTCTTTTTAAATCAAATAAGAGAAAGTTATATTCACTCTTATGAAAGAAGGCAAGGAGAACTACGGAACTGCAACACAAGGTTTCCCAGCCCAGACGAGTTTATGGTACTTAACTGGGAGAATGTGGAAAACCCTGACTAACGAAGGGCTAGAAAAGAATAATTTGAATTGATAGGGGCGAGTAAATAAAAAGATGTATGTTTAATGTGGCTTAAAAACTTATAGATATAAATGTTAACCACATAGCAGGTAAATGTTTGGTTATTATCATCTGATGTTCCTGCTTAGATTCTCTGCTTGGCAAGCTGGAACCTCCAACCCGTCTGTCCCTGGATACTCTGGGCAGCAGCCTCGCCAGTCCCTCCTCACACTGCTGGGTCGGCCGGGTGACAGCCCGGGTCAGACTCACTCTCACGGACTCGCCGGGCAACACGTGCTCTCTGTGGACATGTTCAGCAAGGAACAGCTCAACGATGTGTTCAACCTGGCTCAGACCATGAAAGTGTACGTGCTCATGGATCGGCCTCTCGACCACGTGCTCAAGGCAAGTCTCTCTCACTCGCACAACTAACTCGCGTAAAGTCTCAACATAGATTTGGCCACTAACCCAAGATATGCTATAAACATAGAAACGGCGTACCATGGCCCCTGCCCAGAAGGGGCCTTTGTCACAAAAAAGAGATCACTAAAACAAGTAAAGTAAGCTTAAAAAAAACAACAAGCCAAAATAGGTGGTAAAAGTGTTGCACTCGAAAAATTATACATAGTAATAAAAAATCTACAAACTAAGCCTGGAGAACCTTCTTGGGAAAGGGTGTAGGCTATCTAAGGTTGAGGCTAGGTGGGACAAGGGATTTGGTCCCCCACTGTTACACAATCTCTGAGCAATAGACACTGACAGTTGATGTCAGTGAGTTGATTGTTCTGTGGTATGTTCTGTGGAGTTGATTGTTCTGTAGTGTAACGCAGATCTCAGAATTTCAAGATCGAGACGAAATTTTTTTTTCGCGACAAGAATTTTTATTCTAAAAAGTTTGAGACGAAAAAAATGAAAACGACAAAATTTGTAATATTATAAAATTGACTAGAAGTTATTTGAAACACGGTTTTGCTGTAAACTAGAACATTATTTCCAAATATTAAGTGCCAGCAGTTTGAACAACGTACTAGGTAACATCGATGTCCAGTAGCGACTGAGAACGAACGAGATAAGAGGATGATGCAATATTTATATAATGGTAAACAAGCTTATCAAGATGGCCGACACCACAAAATAGCCTCCAGCCGGGAAATAACAGCTAGCATACACACAACTAGTCACTAAATCGATAGTTACATACTCTCGCGTCGATAGTTGCAATATTTGTTATTGTTTTCTATTTGCAGTAATCGAACAACAGTTAAGTTCGAACGTTTCACTTTCGATCTATGGCAAACATTACTAACTGATTACTGCAACGCCATTATTAAGGCACGTCTGTTAGTACTTCGCTTCGCGGACTTGTCGTGGTAAAAAGCATCAAATATGATGTGGTTTATTAAGGTTTTAGAATTGCAATAAAGAAAATCGCCATAAAACAAGTTTTAAATGTAGTAACCAATCCAATTTTTGATCACAAAACGGAGAACGCTCATTTGTCAGTATGTTCAGAACCTAACCTCGACTATTATTTTTGAAAATACGTAAGCTCAGCTTGTTGATTTACTACTACTAAAATGAATAGTTATACAAGGTTTTTCAAACACTTGAAACATACCTAACGATATTTTACTGCACTATTAAGACTTATTAAGTTTATTTTAATGTTTTATAGTGTTCAGCCTAACAAACTCAAATTAGAACTCTGTGATTGTCAGTACAAGTTAGGGTAAATAGTAGGCCGGCTTAACTGAAACTTGATGTGGTAGGATGGAATAGGAACAATAATTAACAATTTCCTGAAATAATCTTTATGTCATAACCATAATATTTTAGTTTAATATTTTCTAGGCATAGGTTAGTTAAATTTTTAATTTGACTTGTAATGTTTTAGGTTTTATTGCTTGTGTGGTCTAGCTTAGGCTAGTTTAGGCCTACAGCTTGACATTATATTTTTCACTGCCTAATATACAGTAGTCAACATTTCCCGAAGTCAACAGCTAGAGGGCTATGATTTGTCAGGACCCTGACCCCTCCTTAGCAACCAGTGAGTAATTGCCAGCTACAGCTGTCAAGAGGTAAAAGCAGAACAAAGAATGCACCACGATTGCCTTCCCTCTCCCATCCCAAACCCCGCCCTGCTAGATCCACCACTACACCACTACGCCCCTCCCACAGCACAAAAATGTTGTAAACAAGGGTCAGCAGAAGGCAGGTAGAGAGATAAAGGACCACCTGGGGGCTGGGGTCTGGCACTAGTGTTTGCTTTGAATAGATGTGTATCTCCTTCTTGTATGCTACTGCCTCCCTTCTCTTCCTTCTTTTCCCACCAACCTACAGACAAGGAGGGAGGGGAAAAAGGATGGAGAACAGGAATGCAATAAGAAGCAATTCTGAGTCCCTTCTAGTCACAAAAAATTCTTTCATTCCACTCTTCAAAACAGGCAATGCAATACGCAACCCTGTTTTTCCTACCTCTCGTGGCCTATCTGAATGTTTTTGTCAATGTTTTGAGTGTTTTTGTAACTCTTCAATATTTTCATCCTATTGTGCGAGTCCATACGACCTTATTTTAGAGCCTAAAATATGGTAAATAAAGTGCGTCTTAGATTCGAGTATATACGGTATATACACGTATCATTGTAAGCATGCGTAGTACACTGCAGAGTAATGTTGAATTTACCCATAGTTATGTTTACGTTACAGTGCACATGTCCCGTGCTCAGTACTCTTATTGGCAACACTGACTCTCAAGACAACTTGTTTCTCTGATAACTAGCAGCGTTTGCATATCTCGGACTACCAAGACTCCTGTGTAGCCGGGTGTGGTGACCAGTGACCCAGGCAGGCCACCTCACAACACACAAGACACATTATCTCTGTTCACGGGTTATTTACTCCTGATATCAATGCACACAGTCATTATCTCTATATTATCTTTCTGGCCTACTTCTTTTATATTTTTCAACATGTTTTTTTCTGTTCAAAATTGAGCTCATCTCTTTTGAACAATCAAATCAACAGTTATCGCTTTTTAGTTTTTCATTGAACTTTTTAATCTTCTAAAATGTGTGACCAATTGAATTGAAAATCAAAGTGTCATTTGTAAAAAAAAACACTCAGAATAAAACAACTATTTTCCATAGCCGCTTTTAACCATAACATTATCTTTGGTATTTTTGAGCAGTGAAAGTTGACTTGAAACAAACATATTTCCCTGCCTTTCAAATTTTAATATGGAAAATGAAAACTATAACTTCAGTAGACTGCGGAGGGACTGCTGTTACTCCTGTATTGTGTTGCTAGTAGTTGTCTGATGTGTGTGTGTGTGTGTGTAGGCGTGTGGACAGTTTGTGGTGACGCCACAGTTGCTGACCAAGGCCAAGCGCAAGATGGTGGTGTTGCATCCGTTGCCGCGCGTCGGTGAGATCAGCCCTGAGGTCGACTCGGACCCTCGCGCTGCGTACTTCCGGCCAGGCAGTGGGTCTGTATTCGCGCAAGCTGCTTTTGCTATGGGTCCTGCCTAGGCTAACTCCACACTTTAATTAAGGTTTACTCTGATCCATGAGTATATTTTATCACGGCTCTCCTCATGTTTATGTCTGAGCATAATCTAACTTTGAATTAGGCATGTGCAAGTAATAATATTTTAGGTTAAGTTGAGTTTTTTTTAATTCATGAATGTAACTATTTTAAAGTTTTGAGGAAAGTTGTGGTAATTCAAATACAATTTCTACAGAGGTAATTATTTTCTAAACACACAGAACAAGTCCGATTTGCAGAAAGTTGGATACAAGCAAAACTCTCTGTAGGAGTCAAAACTTGGTTACTTTAGAGTTTTAAAATCTTCAAGTTCTGGCAAGTTTTTCAATGATTGACTTGCTTGCACATATTTCTATGATAAGTGTGAAAATAAATTGAACTGTTCGGTAAATTAAATAAAGAGGGTTTGGCCACCAATTCTTTGAACTAAGGGTTGTTCATGCCGTTCTCAAATACTATCATTGTTTGAGTTTGTGGACCACCCTGTATGTTTCACTGTTAGGTTCACGAGCAACAGTTTGTTTGCTAACATAGATAGTTTGTTAGGTAAGGAATCAGTAGGTTTCAATCAGGGAAGATTATTTTCAAAACTGTCTCATGTCAATTCAGCTAATGACTTAACGTTTTTAGTTGGAGAATAGAGTAGTGGGTAAAAGATTCCTCGTGTGTTTTATTTTCTTGCGTTTAATTTGTAAAGGTTTAGTTTGAATAGTTAATAGTTTCATAAAGAGGAGGAGTAGACATATTTTTGGACAGGCAGATTCTGTGATTATTTAGCATAACAGTGTGATAAGTAAACTTAATTCCTGAGTACCATAACAAACTTATCACATTGAGTTAGTAGAATTATCAGTAGTTAGACAGAATATACACTTTAACCAGCATAATTAGTTAATTACATTTGATTTACCTATGAATTACTTTTGATATCTTTATTTTGTTGTCTCTTTTTTACACAAGTTATAGCTATTTTTGTTGTTTTCTATTTTTATTATGGATTTCTATGGATTTACCAGATTATTGTGGTCGGTTGATTGCGTTGACCGACAGTTAGCACAGTTTATTTTGCATTTGTATCATGTTTATACGGGAAGGTGGTTGAATAGTATTGACCTAGAGAATATATATTGTATCATACTGTTGACAATAATAAAAGTGATAAAGGAATAGGACCCTTGTAGTTAACTTGGTTAAGTTACTCGTGAAGGTTTTGATTAGGTTCTACGTAGTTAACACTTCTTTTGTTTATTAACGTCAGTTTCAAAAGAAAAGGTTGCATAGATTTTGTAGGCTGTGATCATTATGAAAAGTATTTTGTACCTTGTCTTAAAACATTCCCGTAACAAAGTTAGAGTTGGTGTAGCGTGTCGAAATAATGTTTTTATTATCATTTGGCTATTAGTAAAACATCATCAACTATTTTTTGCTCACAAAGACATAAAGGGATAGGCATATCTTTAAACATTAGATAATCAATAAATTTGTTATTGTAAAATGTTTATAAATAAGTAATGTTTGCATTAAAGTACTTTATACTGCTGTTTGTTTATTTTATATCTGCTGGCAATTTCGCTTTATCAATTAAATCACTCAACTCACATCACATTCCATTGCATTGCATTGCTCAATATGAATCTTGTATGATTGTTTTGTTACACTGTTACATAGGATTTACATGATTGTTTTGTACTTGAAGATTTCTTTGTTCTAGATTATACAACATAATATTTTGCTCAGTTGTTGTTGTTTACTTATCCCTTGTTGTTTCTTGCTCAATCTCTGTGTTACAGTTAGGCGTAAACACGCTCAGATAAGTCTGTTGGTTTGCTGTGGACAGATGACGAAACGCTCGTTTCCTCGTCATGTTTTCGAGCTCTGTTTCTCGCAAGTTTATCTTCTAGCCTTTTCTTATCCGAGAGGAATGTTTTGATAAACTAATTGCTTCATAAAACCACTTTATCTAGAACTTTTAGAAGTAAGGTTTTTCTGCCGTTCTCGATAGATCTGGTTTGTTTTATTGTACTGGCAAGATGGATTCTTTTCTTTGTTTATCTTCTTGATGATTCCTCAATTGCATTTACTTTTACAGCTTGTGATTTGATTAGAAAGATTGAATAACGTCTAGAGGTCAAAGTAAAGTTATACTCGTCAGTTTTCATTTCATGTTAACAAAGACAACACCCCTGTGTTGATATATTTCTTAAAATTAGAAGTTGTTAGAAATTTGAAGTGTTAGAAGTTGCAAATATTAAATACAAATAGACATCTTCAAATATGCTTTATATTTTTATGATAAATGAATGTCTTTGCCATATTTTAATGTTCTACTATAAAATTCTAATTTGTGGTAAAGCTCGTTAGTGTGTACATGGAGGGATTTTGTTAATATTTCAAGAGTTTCCTTTTTATTATAACAAAGTCTCCACAATATTTAGTAGAGCATTGATAACTCAAACCTTGATAACTCGAACCGGATTTATTATTTCCCCTTTAATTCTCCATAACACTCGATGTTAAAAAACATATTTATTTCAAATTGTACAAAATCAGAAACTGGATAAGTTGAACTTTAGGAGTTTTGAGAAATATGAAACAAAACTCCATTTGTGCACTTCTTTTTGCAATGTTTTCACAATATACTTAAAATAATAATTGCTTCCATTTGAAAAATGTACATGTAGCCACATATTCCATTGTTTTTGATTGAATAACAAGTACACGACATTGCGGGATCTGGAATCTGACCCAGTCTTCAGGTGAAAAGTAACCTAAAACATAACACAAAACACCTGTGAAAGAGCTATAGCCTAAAAGTAATCAGGCAAGCTGATTAGTCACCCACCACCAAGCAACATTAATTTTTTTCTCCCTTTCTCCTTCTATTTTTCTCCTGTTAAACTTGTTAATTTTATAACAGCCAGCCTAGAAAACAATATGAGAAAAAAAACTTAAAGAAATTAATAAACAAATAGAGAAATGATGCATGGTCAGTGACTGACTAGCCGCGAGACAGTCCCATTGGCTGGCCCGTAGCAATGACCAATCACAGCCATGAATCAGACTGACCAACCGTAACAGAATGGGAAATTCTTCCATCGGTTGTTTGTGTTTCTTCCATGTTGTGTTCTCTGTCACGGTTGGTTGGTCTGATTCAAGGCTGTCATTGGTCGTTCACTGACCCGAACCAGCCAATGGGGCTGTCTGGTGGCTAGTCGGACAGCCAATCAGTGTGCAGCTGTCACTGGCTGTGGACTTGCTGGGTTTATCTATTTGTTTTTTAATTTCGTAAAGTATTTGTACATGTTGTATTGTTTTCTAGATGCTATATGGTTATTTGGTGGTGGTTGACTGGTCAGCTTGCGCTGATTACTTTTAGGCTAGCTCTTTTACTAATGTTTTGTTATGTTTTAGGATACTTAACATCTGAAGATGGGGTCAGATTCCAGATCCCGAAAGTCTTGTACTTTTTATTCAATGAAAAACGGTTTAAAACGTCCAATAATTATAATGTTTTAAACAAAAAATTTTACCATCATCAACGACAAACTTTAAACAAAGAATTTAGCTACATTTACAGAAGAGTCTAAATAGTCTCATTATCGAAATAAGTGGGAAATAAAAGTAATGACATAAACTACAACATTTATTTATAAAACAAATAGATTGTATGTAGGAGCTAGCTAGAACATATCCCTCGAGGAATGCAACTTATACATAGTATCACAGTTGGGTAATGAGATCAGTCGAATGTGTGGAACGATGTCGGGTAGTGTCCGGGTCCGGGTGTGTATCCGGGCAACTCCGGGTCTTCCTCTTCCTCCTCCGGGATGGTGACAAAGTACGGGAACTGAGGTCTCACCTTCGGGTACTTGGAGTCCGCCTTGTTCCTGCCACATAAAACAAAGGTGTAATGTATTGTTAGTCCTCTCAACCTTTACCTAGCGTTAGCGATACGCCACAGATCAAATAGAGCACGGAAATGTTGCCTTTGACATATTTTAAACTGAACTGTGGAAAAAGAAGGAGTTTTTGTTTGTTTTACACACTTATATTTATCACTATATCACTATTTGAGATGCCGACCACGCTTGTGAGGGTATTTTAAGGCAAATATGTGGTGAAGGGTGAGTGTGATGAGTGGTAGTAATGGTGAGTTATGAGGTGTAGTCTTGTTACAAACTAAGGCCGACTCTTCCTTAGAATGGGTCATGACCAATGGAAATACAAGGACCAACGGCTTAACGTGACTTCCAAACAACGCAGGTGATGGTCTGATATGTCTAAACGATGGTGGGATTTGTTGCGGGTATCATCAGATGATCACTGAAACTATCTGAGCCGCTTTAGACCTATATCATCCTCAAAACCTGACCTCCATGAAGCTGGATTACAGGACCACGCCACAAGTCCCAGTCATAAAAAAAAAACGTAAATATTTGTCTTAAAAACTCTTAATCATGTTTGCAAATTCAAATCTAAAACATGTTTGTTAACATTTTATTATTACTTAGCTAATAGGGCTTCTAAGGCTAATGCCTGATTAGAGGTTCCTCTTTTAGTTGTTATTTTTAGATAAGTTCTACCCATTAAAACTACCAAGATATTTAAAGTTCTGTTTTGGTGTCCTCTCAAAATGCTGTGGATATTTCAGCGAAACCAACTATCATTTCTCTAAAATGTTGAACTTATGATTGAAAATGTGTTATGTTTAGAGTGACACGTTGTGAGTGTACCTGGAGGTGAATATGTTGATGGTGATGTCCTTGCTTCTGTGAGACAGTAGAGATTGCTTCTCACCCTGTAACTCCTCGTACGTCTTGAGTTGGTAGAGGAAGAACGGGACGGCGAATGTCGTGCGACTGCTGTCCCACTCGTACGGGTAGTAACGTTTCCTGTAATTCATAATCTTTATTGTTGCCCTTGATTCCATTTTACAAACATGAAATAGTCATAGCCAAGTAAATACAGTATGTACATGCGGCTTTAAAATAAAACATATTAAAGTAAATCTACTATAAAATATATCAATTACCATGGTTGGCAACCAACATAATAATTTATTCTTGAATACTTTCACAGAAGCAATTTGAGCAGTATCATCTCATTTTTCCAAAGGAAATTTGATAATATATACAATTTATATTGTGAGTTGTTGTACAACAACTAACAATTGTTTGAGTTATAATATTAAAACCTTGAAGTGTGAATTTTCTGAGTTCTTCACCATGAAATATTTTAAAGAAATTTCAAGAATCAGGCAAAGGTGACAAACCAATAACCATGTATGTATTATATACTTGTTAATCTTGACTCACTGAGTAAGTTACAGTTGATTACCTCCTGTGTCTCTCGCAGTAGATGCCGAGTACCATGAACACACAGATGGTGATGAACATGCCGGCGACTATAGACATGGAGCTGACTGGCATGTCTGGTGTGTCCGGACTCACCACCATCGGCTGGACAACTGTGAACATCACATGACAGGAGGTAAGTATGTCGTCGAAAAGTAAAGTGAAATATGTCTACTGTGAGGAGGTGGTGGCGGCAGAGAGGTCCTGCTTTAGTATGTGTAGGGCAAAGAGGTTAACACGTTCACTGCTATTGGAAAAACATTGTACCATCTCTAAAACCTAAAATATGATTAATCTTAAAAATCTTACATTATGTTGTAAGAAGGTAGTATGTGATATGAAAAAGCATTTGTGACCCAAAATGGCGGAGTAGGTGACGTCATCAGTTTGGTCCGCGGATCCGCGTGGTGAGCACGTGGGGCAAGTTCTTGACTCGGGGAAGTTGCCGAATGTTTGCAGTTTACATAGCACGCGCGGAAAACACACACAAAATCATTAAAAATACTATAAACACTTAGTTAGCTAGTAAGGGACAAAAATAAAAATGGCAATACCACATATATACATCGTCTTCAGGCCTTTGGTTTACTGTAGGTCTTTGTGAAATGCGTCAAAGCACTTGACAGCACAAAGACCTGGGCAAACAGAACATGTAAATATTGTCATCTTCCTCTTTTTATCATTTTTGTAGCATACCCTACAGTCTTTCCTCTTTCGGTCACCTTACTTGTCACGCTCTTCATTCTTTACAAGCAAATGTACAGCGTTGCGAGGTCAAGGTGAAGTAGGGACAGGAGCAATCTTAGCAGGTAGAAGAGATTTTCTAGGCCATCACGCTCAGTCTAAAGTCATACACCGACATTCGTTTTCCAAGAGTGTGCATATTGTAGAGCTGCATTGAATTTATCACAGTCATCATAAGAACATGTATTGGGGTGTATGTTGCCCAAGTAGGATTAGGTACGACATCATCAGTGTCATCACTGTCCGAAATGTCAGTGTATTCATTTTCACTCAATGCATGTTCGTCTTCACTGGCACTGTCCATAACGTCACAATTGTCAGTCATGACTAAAACTACTAAAAACACTTATAAAACAAAAAAGTACAACTATAAACAAGCACAAACAATAATAAAATACATAAACACAATGTGGTAGTCACAAACGTCCGATCCAGAAACGGTTTGCACGAAAATGTTCCGTCAGAACTACGCTACACGCTCACCAAAAATCAAGTGCCCATGTCAAGAGCTGGGCTTGCACTGAATAGCTGTACAGACTGCTGCAGAGCCCCGCGGATCCGCGTGGAGCGCACCTGTAGCGCGCCATCTACCCCGCGGTACCACGGGGCCCGCACTGAACGTGTTAAGGAAGAAAATAATACACATCTTAAACATTTTATAATGGAGAAGGTGAAGAACAGTTTACAGGTTGAGTGAAAGTGAGAATTTCCTCTGCCCGTTGGCAAGGAACTGGTTGTATCAGCTGACTGAGGTCTTCTACCAGAGACAGAGCACGGTCGACATCCACAAACCAATCATATTCTATTCTACTGATCATTTCATCACAGAAATTGTATGTCTAAATTGAGAGTGTTAAATGAAAACTATACAGTCTGTGGTGGCTCCAATGAGTCTATTTGTTTCAATTATTCAAGGAGAAGGGGTGAGAAAACTTTCTTCTCTTGTTGATCACATCTTTAGTTTTAAGTCTCCGATGCGGTAAATCCCAAACACAAATGAATAGTTTAATGATAAACTCAACTTGTTGGATACACTTGGTAGAGAGAGAGAGAGAGAGAGAAGACTTGAGTTGTGTAAACAAGAGATAGTGTTGTGTTGTATGTTCACTGATTTTGGCTAACCTTAGAGTCAATGACAGCTGATGTAAACAAAGCAAGTGTTGCATCAGCTGACCCCACTGCCAGTGGCCAAGGTGAACGCTTACATTTGTAGCGATATTGCTAGGTAAAGGTCGAAGTCGAGTGGTAGCGAGGACTTTGTAGTCCTAACTTTACCTCGTTAAATAATAAATAAGACAAACTTTACCTTTCTTTTGTGTCTACTTTAATTTGTAGTACCAAGAGTAAAGTAACTTAAACTAAAAGATTTTGCTCAAAGTACTACTTGAATCTGCGTGTTCCAGGGAGACCAGCTGCTCCCGAGTGAGATACGACACACGCACACTCTGTGTTATCAGTCACCGACACTGAGTGAGTCACCGACGCTTGCACATTGCAGCTTTGTCTTGCCGACACAAGGACAGTGACACTCGACTTTCAGAACTCTGGTAATACATTTCAACAATTCTTAAACATGAATTAATTTTCTTTGTTATGTTAGATGTTAGATTGAGGGGATCAAGTGGTCAGGGACTGGTTACCCTTATGCACGTCTGCCTCGTCTATTGGGCATATTACGCTACCACCGGAATGAAAGGAAGTCTGGATTCAGGAGAGGAATGGGACTGGGTTCGGCTGACCAGACAATCATGAGAGGGTGCGACAAGCAAGCCGCGTGACAACCACTTAGGGCACACGAACCCCCAAGACATGGAGAGCCTTGCCAACACTCGGGGGACCGTTCCCCCCAAGATTATGGCAAGCCTCTCCTGAAGTCGCGGTCTACCCTGCTGCCGCATCCCCCTAAAATGATATCTGATCCAACCTCCCCTGGTGGGGAACGGAGCATGTTCAACATCTAGACAACTACAAAGCTGCCCAGTATTTTTGTGAACAACTCTTTTTTGATGCACCCCAGTATAAAGTAATCTTAGCAGGTACTAACCAGAGAGATACTGACTGGGGAGATTCTTTGTTATAATATATTTGCAAACAGGCCACACTTACACTAGGATATCTTTTGCTTAGCAGTGCTTTCAATTCTAACTAATATTTAAAAAAAATATTATTCTTTGTTATAATATTTGTTTAAATATTAGAATTGAAAGCACTGCTAAGCAAAAGATATCCTAGTGTAAGTGTGGCCTGTTTGCAAACATGGCTCTGGTCTTTCACTAGCTAGTGTGCAAGAGTTGTGTGAACAAACATGACTTACATCAGCAGTAGCCAAGAGATATCCTAGTGTAAGTGTGGCCTGTTTGCAAACATGGCTCTGGTCTTACACTAGCTAGTGTGCAAGAGTTGTGTGAACAAACATGACTTACATCAGCAGTAGCCAAGAGATATCCTAGTGTAAGTGTGGCCTGTTTGCAAACATGGCTCTGGTCTTACACTAGCTAGTGTGCAAGAGTTGTGTGAACAAACATGACTTACATCAGCAGTAGCCAAGAGATATCCTAGTGTAAGTGTGGCTTGTTTGCAAACATGGCTCTGGTCTTACACTAGCTAGTGTGCAAGAGTTGTGTGAACAAACATGACTTACATCAGCAGTAGCCAAGAGAGATAGGCGCCGACAACAGAGTCTATTTAGAGAAGTAATATTGAAGTTCTCACACAGAGATTCAAGTTATCACATCTCCAAACATTTGATGTAAACACTTTACTAAGTTTACAATCATTCGAGCAGATTACAACTTATAAAATCCTTGGTGTACAATTGTAATAATGACTTGAATAAGATCTTAAGGAAGTTAAATAAAACATGTACTTTATAATTAAACCTTTTGATTGTACGGATATGATTTCTAAACACTAATAAGAACCTCTCACACGAGACACTTTACTGTATGTCTTCAACTCCTGAACACAAGAAAGCTCCTCCTTAAAATTGAAAGAAAAAGACCAATACATTTTGTTCACTTGGTATCAAAAACAACAATGCCTCTTGTATTCTGATGAAGAAAACAACTGTTAAAAGATACATTGTGTTTCAGTGATCATTGTTGATTGTCAGTGACAATGTGTCGAGCGGAGGTTTCTTCACGTACAGTCAGCAAGTGCAGCGACCGAAGCAGTGGATGTAACGACCTTCAAGTGAGATATCTGTCGTTATCATTGGCCTCTGAGTCATCCCAAGGTCTGTACCAACCGGTTTTTCAAATCTAACGATAACTCAAAGCAACTTAACTCTCTACGGTCAGTGATTGTAGTTATATTCCTCCTCCCTTGTTTCCTACTGGACAAACTTAATGTGGGAAACTCAATCCAATATCATAAATTAATAACACTAAAATTCTCTAAGAAAGCCACAAGTATGTTATTTTTTGTTTAAATTCTGTATTTTTCTGGGGGATTATCCAAAATAAAAGTTTTCCTGCTCTTGCTGGAGGTACTCAATACCTCTTAGGCCCTGGTAGATAACTCTCAAACCACAACAAGTAGAGTGGCCGCGCGCGTAATTGTAAGGGGTGGTAGCCTCACAGACACTGATGCAATCAGATATTTCCACTGCAATCTTTGCTGAAATACTAAGGGCTAGTACAGACAGTGCCAATCAGCATGAATCGCGGAGAGTATAAACAGCTGTGACGCAGCTCCCCACCACTCATGCAGCTCAGTATAGTCCGTTCCAACAGAATCCAAGATGGCGGTTTGTTTACAAACAGCAACTATTTGAATTATCTTGTTTTCTTTCACATAAATAGTTAAAGGTTGTTAAATTTATTTTGATTATTTGAACACAGTTGACCTTAGTTATTTTTAAAAGTTGTTTTGCATTAACCCTTTGCGGTCTTATTTTATTTTTAAATTTTCGTAAGCCTCCCGTATGGGTTGCCCTTGTCCTTGTAAGCAACATTTCAGCAAACTGCTCTCTGGTACGGTGCATTACCAGTCATAGAACCACTCCTCTAAGCTCGGGGATTTAGCGCTTCCCTAAGCTCATTAAGTGCCACTCGCAGCCTCAGTGGATTTGATGAGCCATTTTCTCTTCAGTGATCCTCAGCGGGTCATTGTGGCCCCCGCACCTGGAATTTTTCAATGACTAATATTGCACCAGACCAGAGCGCACCCGAGTGGGGTTCAAACCCACGCTGTGACAGACAGGGGCCAACTGTCCGTCACTATAACCACTGAACCACCGGGCTGTTTGTCGTGGGCTGTCAAACTCACACGTGAGTTGGCGTCGGGGGGAGTGGTAGTTTCGGTGTTGTCTGCTAGGTGCCGTTAGTGTAGCGTGGTCCTTGCACATCAGAAAGTGTTTCAACCACAACCTATACTGGACATCCAAGCGGTAAAGGGAAATAGCATTTGTCAACCTATACTCGACACACGACCTCATAGAGTTAAGTACCAAACCTAAAGCCAAACTTATGTTTAAAAACTTTGGTTACGTCATGTTTATTTGTGTGATTGTCACCGACTGTACTTGGCGGAGGGGAGAGGGAAGAGTGATCTACGCACTTGTGCAAGTCACGCTTCATGCTAGTTGGCGCTAACTGTATTTGAGACAAGCAGGGTTCTGTGTACTACTAGTAGGCTTATAGATTTTTAACCTGCTTTGTTAATGCTGCCTTTTAGCAATTATTAATTCAGCTTACACCATGAATGAAAACCGTTGGTTTATTTGTTTGATTTGTATTCTTATTGTGTGTTTTCACTCCACTCTACTTATTTCCTGATGACACAAACCCCAAACCGATACTCCCAAAACAATTAAAGTTCTCTTAAATGGCATCAAAATGTGTTATATATAAGGATGGGTCGGATCCGGTTATTGATTCCTCTGGTTCTTGCTGGAACCGATAACCGATCACCGACACGGCAAAACATTGGTTCCTGGAACCGATGATTCGCTTGATACTTTATGTCGCAGGTTTTAATTAATTTGTGATTTTCCATCCGAAAGCGGTACTCAAAATTCGAGCGGACCTTTGCTGATACACGAAGACACGGGCGGCTATTCAATCTCATCAATCCCAGTAAAATAAACCGTGATTCGTGCTTTAGAAATACCGAGTGAGCGTATTGTGTCTTAATAATTGCCTTATTGGGCAAGTAGACTAGTATCGGATGCAATTTCTTTGCAATTTTAAAAACTTTTATTTAAATTCTAACTAATTGGGCTAAGTTGCTGTAGCCTTGCTTACTGCACCTTAATAATTGGCTTACACACGGATATATACCTATGGGTTAAAGCTATGACAAAAACATTGGACCTCATAGTTGCACAAGTGGTCTTGGCGATCATCTGGTTTTATTTATTTTAACAAAGATAATCAGTTATTCACACTCAATTTTACAAATGACAAAGTACTAAATTTCGACAGTTTGCGTTCTCCTTTGTGTTTCTACTTTATCCAGGTGAACCCGGATAAAGTCCTTTCTAGTCCTTTTTGATAGCATATCTAGTAATAGTGCATTGTCTAAATCTAAAGTACTAAATTATTAAAGCACAATGACCTAAAAGACTAATTTTAGGCGTGTAAGTCATTTGAGCATTGTTATTTGAGTAGTGATTATATACGGTATTGAGAGTTTGCTGGGGGCAAACAATAGTTGTGTCTTATCAACTGGTGATAACCCGTAACTATAAACATTGACAATGGGAGTCGGAGTGGGACTGTGACGCAAGGTTGCAGCTGCCAGCTGTTATCTTGTACAAGACATATAATCACAAGCTCCAGTATCATCTACATTCCAATCTTATAAACTTAGCTGTGAATTAAAAATATATAATTTCTACTTATGGTTGCATTGTTTGAACAAAGAAACATAGACAGACCGTAAACAAGTTTGAATGTAATTTAATGTTTTTTTAAGTGTGCTGACTAAACAAAAGTTTATCACGTGAAAATGTTATTATTTGATTTGTATTCTCACTTAGTAAACTGTCAATGAAGTTTGAAAATTATGAGTTTAGAGTATTAAGTTTAGTACCAAATACCACAGTTCGATTTACCACAAACTGTGCATCCAGATTTGATTGAGGTTTAGGTACTGGTATAAACTCGAAACTAATCTAGCACCGAAACTAGCAGAATTTACCAACACTTAGAAAACTAAATACTTTTCAGGTTTTAGTTGTTTTTTCTCTCTCTTTTGCCACCCTTAATGTAGCCCTTTGGATGGAATAATGGGTTGTATGAAGAAAGCAGGTTATCTTTGTTGTCATAAAAACATAATTTATTGAAAATGTTATGATTTGTTACGTTCAGATGGGAAGGAAAGTTTTTGTATATGGATATCTTCCAAATAATTATAATATATATCAGGGTACCTGTAAAAATGTTGGGTTAGTAAAATAGTAATAAAAATATATTTTGGTTGGTGGTACAATTTTTAAACCGTCAGATTTGCCAAATTAAACGTACCTGCGGAAATGTTGTCCTGCACCGGCAGTGTCTCGGTGTCCAGTATCCTCTCATCCATCTTCTCCTCTGTGTGATCAGCTGTTCTGCCCTACTCTGTGTGCTCTACTACACACATCTCTATCAGCTGATATCACTCCCCACCCTGTCCCCCCTCCCCACCCTCCGTGTTCCGCTCTCTGTCACTCATATTTTATTCAACACACATTTTTCACAAGAAAACTTGTTCCTACCCGGAAATAGTGAAGAATTCTTTCTGTTCCAAAAGCTAGAGTTTTCTTTTATTAATTTTAATATCATGCAGATTTTTGCCATTAATTTATCTGTTACATTTTAGATTTTTTCTTACTTGGTCGTTCAGTAAATGGAATTAGAACAATGGGACCTGATCTGTGTACATCAGATGGATTTGTTTATTTGTAGCAACGGTGAACAGAAACCATCAACAACTAGAATGAACTGCTCTAAGTAAATAGCAATGAATTCATTAAAACTGTTTAAAAAAGTTATATTAAAAAAACGTAAGTTTTGAATATTTTAACTTAATCTTCTAAAAGCACTTTTTAAACACTGCTTCTTTATATTTATTTTATAGATGAGGAAAATGAATGCTTTTGTAATGCAATTACACAATATTGCCTTGAAGTTTATCACAAAAAAAGTATAAATTTTTTGCGTTATTTGTTTAAGTGTAATTACATGCTTAGTTAATAACAGCTGATAAGACTGAAGCTGCCGCAGAAAGCAAAGTCCAATGCCGGCAATGTTAACGACATTTTCATGTGTAATACATTAATATGGATGATTGTACATCAACTGTGGGTGCTGCAAGGTTGCCATACATGGAGATGTAGTGATGTGAAGCGTCTGATATCTATCGTCACGGGTCGTGCCTCTATCAGCTGTTACCGGCACTATCTCGCAACTCTCTTATCAGCTGTGTCAGTCAGACACTTGGTCGCCACTCAACAGTATAAACAGGATTATAGCAACTGTATTTGACTGTCCAAAAATCATAGATTTAAAAAATCAAGGACTAGCTTTAATGTTCTTGTTGTATACAGAATTGTACACTGTACAATAAAGCTGTGTTGATATTAAGAGAAAGTTTAACCAGGAAAGGTTAGATGATGAAATCTGGCACAATATTGATCAGGGAAGATTTGTTGCAAAAACTTATCACGAAACAAAAAAACGCAGACATAATAAATCTGGTTCATAATCAACAAACTGCTTCAAGTACACTGTAAACAGTGTAGGTATTTATTTTTTATTTATTGGTAATGGCCGTTGTCACAAACCATTATTTATTAGGTACTAGCGGTAAAATGCAAAATTTCCTTTTTTAAAGAGTCTTACCCAAAAGCACTTGCAATTATAATAATATTGGACATAGAAAAAAATGTTTCACCTTTTGAACAACTAAAATGGTATTTTTCAGAGCTCCTTTTCAAGATCATACAAATAATTAATCAATAATTATGTTTTCTATGAAACAAAAGAACCTTAGTTATTAAACTCAACTGACATTCTTGAAGATTTTTATTAAAATTAAGTACATCATAATAATGAATAGAAATAGAATAGCTTCGCGAAAAGAGTTCAGAGTTCAGGGCTTCCCGAATATGAAACACAAGTGAAATCTCACGACAGAGCAGGAAAACAGTGGAGAGTTACAACGGGACGGACTTCCCGGCACACCAGTTCCCAGAACTCACATCAACCAGTTTAATGTGCACTAGAGTATAAAAGTGAGTGAGTGAGTGCAGTGTTCAGTAGAGAGTCATGCAGTGGCTAGTGTGTTGTGTGTGTATGTGTGTGTGTGTGAGTGTGCGCGCTGGGGGAGGACACCGGTAGTACAGACAGCACAAGGTAACCAGGCAACACTTGCAGACGACACTCATTATATACCTATATCTAGTTATTGCTTGTGTCTAATAGATCAATATAAATTTAACTCAGTAGGCCAATTTAAACAATTTTTTATTTTAGGACAAGCGCTTTCAATAGCAAGCTATCATCTTCAGGCTTGTTCCACAGAGAAATACGAAAAGTAATTTATTATTTTTTTATTATTATTATTTTTTTTAGTTATACATTACTTTTTGTATTTCTTTGTGGAAAAAGCCTGAAGATGATAGTTTGGTATTGAAAGCGTTTGTCCTAAAATAAAAATTGTTTATATTGGCCTACTGAGTTAAATTTATATCAATCAAGTGCCAATATCTCCAAAAGAAGATCATCTAATGGATTACTTTATAAAATAAAATAGACCAATATAAATTGAAGGCCGGATTTCAGATAATGTTTGCCGAGTCGATCATAGCGACTGTGGCTGTCAGGGCCGCTATGGCTACTTCCAACAACAAAATGATTAAGTTATTTTTCAGGTAACATGTTTATGTGAGTTTGTAGCCGTTTTTCTTACTTCTTTCTAGATATGAAATGACAAGTTTAACAGTGTATTTCTTTATTTAATTTTAAAATTAATTTTGGCAACAATTAAAAATTTTAAAATTGAATTACCTTCTTTATTATTGTTGATAAATTCATTTAAAACCTATAACAATATCTTTGTAACTGGTAGACGGAGGTAATGCCTAATTTTCAAGTACAGTATCTTGTTTCATTGTGTTGTGTTGTGTGACAGGTAGACTGCAAGGCAGAGAGGTGTTCTCGTACACAGGCAAGAGAATCCTCTCCTTCGTCGGAGTCAGGTTTGCCGAGCCGCCCCTCGGCCAATACAGGTTCAAGGTATGCAATCTGTCTTAATGTACAAGATAAATAATAAATGAGAAACAAACTGAGTAACTTTCTTCCTGAAGTGACTGAAATATGTTTGTAAATTTGATCTCCTGTAAGTTGAACTTTTCTTTCCTGCAGAATTAAGCAAGAAACATATTTTTTCTTGTTTGATTTAGTGAAATTTTCAAGTGGGGTTAAAGCCAATTTTAGTCTTAAGGCTACAAAATAAAAAGAGAAGGTTGAAAAGTTAAATGGTTCTTTTTATATAGTTTATGTAATTAAGCACATTTGCTTACATTTTCATTCAATTTGTGAGTTAAACAAAATTGTATGTACATGGTACAGGGTAATTGTACTTTGATTTGATATGTGGGTTATTGTATCAAATTATCATTTAGTAGAAGTTTGTAATAATTACTGGCAATTTTAAAAATAAAATGTCAAAGGTGTTGATAAGCATTTATTTTTAAAAAATGTAAAAGTTTGAACATAATTGGGCAATTTTTATTTGGATATGTTTAGTGATTAGGGTAATTTTCAGTAGGAATTATCCTTGAAAACCGATCAGCAGCCAGAGTAAAATTATTAAAAAAGTAAGAGAGTATCTGAAAATACCCCTAAATTGCCATATCTGCCAAAAATGTCCTTTCTGCTGAAAATTCCTACTGATTACCCCATTTGGCAAAAATTCCACGAGAAATTCCTCACCCCAAAACCATCCTTATTTAAAAGTCCTCGCCCGATTTTTGATATTTTAATGTTTGTTGGGTATTGGATTCCTCGGGACTGTGATGAACTTGTGACAGGCTCCAGTTCCGGTGAAGCCTTGGCAAGGGGTGAAGGATGCAGTAGAGGATGGACCTCTCTGTCCTCAACCTGTCGGTCCCAACGTGACTGTCTCCGAGGACTGTCTTTTCCTCAGTGTACACACCAAGACTGTGAGTACCCAGCAGCTGCACGTCACGTGCACAGATAATGTTATGGTGAGGAGATTGCGCATAGTTGCTGAACATAGTTGCGGCAGCCAAAGCAAAGATAGCACTGTGAGAGAATTATTTTTAGTCTCAAGTAGAGCCACTGACGCACGCACAAGTTTGTTAGTTCTTGAAAATGCACGATTTGGTCAAATTTAAGTGATCGTCATTTGACGAACTCAAGTGTGTGGAGCAGAGGGGAAGAGGGGGTGTGAGAGTCGGCAGTGCTATCTGTGTTGATTTTCTGCCTCAGCCGTGACAAATCATATATTTACACAATCTACTTACTGTGACAGAACAGTCGGATGCCAGACTCGTTTGGCCAGCTTTTATCTAAAAAATGTATCAGAAAAATTCACCAAAACAACGTTGTAATAAAAAATTAAAAGTAATACATAATTTATTTACAATTAAACGGTTTAAAATAATCTTAAAATATAGCTTATTAAATTTTATAAATTCAGTAGTATGTAAATATCCTCCCTCATGGGTAAAACTACTCATGTCAGGGGAGGGTTTGTCAGTCTGTATCAAATTAATATGTATGCAATTTTGGTTTGCATATTTGGGAAAGGTTTCAAAATATATAACTATGGGATAGTTTATTTAAAATTTTGATTTTACAATAAGTGATATATGCAAAGTTATACCTATAAATTTTGGATATTAAATTTTGAAGAGTATAAGTATTTTTAATAAATATAATCATTGACCATGTCCATGTCAACTTGAAATAACCATTGATTGATTTTCATTGTATAAAGGTAAGTAAGAGCTAGTTTTCATATCAGTTTACTCCCAGAAGACCACTGAATTTAAAGGTTTAAATATATCATGATTTTAACCTTATAACATCTGAAGAAGATTGTATTATATGAATTGTTTCCATTCAGCTGAGAGGCAAGCAACCGGTGATCATCCACATTCACTCTGGTGGCTTCGTAGCCGGCACTGGCAACAACTTGTACAACGGACCTCAGTACTTCCTGGACCAAGACATCGTACTCGTCACATTCAACTACCGACTCGGCCCTCTAGGTGATTCATTAGATAGTGTTAGTACTGGTTTTTCCCGGTCAGTGGGAGGACTTGTTGCCATAATCTTGGGGAGAAAGTGTTGACATAGCCTCACCATAATCGAGGGAATCCCTGAGCCTTAGTCTCCACTAAGGTGAGTGTAAATGTTTCCCTCGAATATGGTGAGGCTTCCTCTCATGATAATCTGATCAGCCAAACCAATGATAATGTTATGATAGGTAGATTGGGCATAGATACCACATGACTGAGGCAGCTAAATCAACATAGTTGCGGTAGCCCAAGCCCAGATGGTGCTGCCATCTCTTGCCGTCTTTCTCCCCCCTTGGCTCGACATACTCGAGTTTGTCCAATGTTGATGACTAAAATATGACCAAATCATGCGATTTTCAAGAACGAACAAACTTGCGTGTGTGTCAGTGGCTCTACTTGAGACTCTTAGAATAACTCTCTCGCAGCACTATCTGTGCCTGAGCTGCCAAACTACGTTGGTTTTCCTGCCTCAGCTATGTGGCATCTATGGGCAATCTAATTACCATTACATAATCTTTTGCTGACCTGAGTCCCATTCCTCTCCTTTATTCAGACTTGCATTCATTCCAGTATGTTGATCAAATGCTGAGAGCAGGTGTATTTAACGATGGATTCTTCACTAACATTCAATTGTATAACTGAGTTGGTGTTGTAGGTTTCCTGTCGACGGGTGACTCGGTACTGCCGGGCAACTATGGGTTGAAGGATCAGTTGCTGGTGATGCGTTGGGTGAAGCAGAACATTGCTCAATTTGGAGGGGACCCGGGAGCTGTCACTCTGTATGGATACAGTGCTGGTGCAGGCAGTGCTCATCTTCATATGCTGTCTCCTCTCTCTACAGGTGACTTGCTTAACTCTCTCTCTCTGTCCTGCTAAACTTCACTATCGCTGTGCTACCGTTCACATATATATGGTTCAAATAGCCAACGACTGCCTGAACAATAGTTTTCCTTTCTCCTTTTGGCCTCTGATTGTTTGGATTTTTCAGTCTTGTGACAGGCTAAGATCTTGTGATGAACGGTTGTTCCAAAATAGTTTTGGTTAATAAAATATTGTGTTAGGTAAAACTCAACCCCTGTGTGTTGATGACTGGTCAGTGGTACCACTGTGTCGGTTGCAGGTTTGTTCCACAGAGTGATAGTGTCAAGCTGCAGTGCTACCACCCCAGCAGTGTTGAACAGAGACCCGGCCAGTCTGGCTCGCAGGTTTGCCAACATCGTCAACTGTCCCAGCAACTCCTCAGAGCAGATCCGAGATTGTCTGCTGCGTCTCCCCGAGCCCACTCTCACGGAGGTCTACACCAAAAACAAAATCTGGGTATGTAATCCTTATCAAAACTATGAACATTTCGATGAACTTAATTTCAACAGTGCTTTTTTACTCAAATACCGATCGGTTTCCATTGTTTTGTAGGATACTCTGCAGCCACCGTTCTCCGTGTTTTCCCCCGTGGTGGAGAGGAAGAGGGGCCGGGAAAGTGGGGAGGAGAGGTTCCTGACGGATGACCCGGTGAAGATTATTCAGTCTGGACACTTCACTCAGGTGCCCATGATCATAGGCATCACTCGGGACGAGTTTGACTGGCGAGCTCAGTGTAAGTGACTACTGTACACATCACATCTAGTTATCAACTTGACTATACACTTGATCAATGAACTGTAATGAGCGTTCTCCCTTGTGCTTGTAGATGTTCTGCAGAACCAGACGTACCTGACTCGTCTAAACGAGGAGTTTGTCGATATTGCTCCGTGGGAGTTTCACTACCCTCGACACCCTCGGGAGCTTTCTCTGCGCATCAGCTCAGCGTTCAAACACTTCTACTTCCACGACCAACCAGTCGGCAACCGGTCGGAGAAACAGCTGGGCCAGGTATATTATAGCCGACAGACTGGCTTGTAGCTGTTGTCAACTCAGTAATCTGGTCACTATCCCAGCTTTCACTTTAATCTTCCTTCTCTAAAAAACTAGAATATCTTTTTACAGTACTGAATTTACATTCCACTGTGTTACAGCCATGTGATATGTTCCAGCTGTACGCTGACTCACTGATCATATTCTCTGTGTACCAAGCTGCCAAGCTGTTTGCTGAGAAGAGTGCAGCTCCAGTGTACTTCTACCTGTTCAGCTACGAAGGCAGATTCAGCTACAGATACAAGCTCGGCACCAACATACCTTACGGTCAGTCAAGTGGATGTTAAAGCCTTAGGGACAGGTATCAAAGGCTTAGATGACGAATTGATCATTTGATTTCTCAAAATGGTTAAGGACAACACTTCAAATTGTGGAAGAGTAGCAAAATTACCAAAAATAAGCGTTTCCGAGTTTGTTAATGCTGCAAAGTTTAGGCAGAAGAACTCACAATGCAGCCCAACAAACGCCGCTGTTATAAGTTGTGATACTGTGAGTTTAACTATTAAATGAAAGGTGAATATATTCTTTTGGGCAAATAGGAAGCTGTGTTCCAAAACTTCAACTTGAGAAACTTGAGAAAATCCACTTTGAAAACTTAAACATACAGTAGTTTTTGAACTTTGAATACTCCATATAAAAGTAGAATTCCAAAAATGTGGCTCTAATCCTATAAATAAATAAATATTGTATTGAATTGACATGATTACAGACATTTATCTCAATCGCCAATTATTTGATCTAAAATTTTGCATTCATCCACATCTAGATCCTTTATAACTTACATTGGTACTATTCCCATTCAATCGAATTTCCCCAGTCTACCCTTGTCAGTCTGTTTGTTTCCCTAGTCTCCCAATTGTGTGCCAAAAACTCGTTTGAAATGTAAAATACTTCTACGAACAACACTGATTTTTGATGAGCTATGGCTTATCCTCCTTAGATAATCTGTTTAACATCATGTACAGTTTACAATACATACTGAAAGTTATCACACCATAACATCATTTTTAAAGCCACTAATAAGTGATTTTCAAAGTTATGGAAGATTTTGTTGTTTCAAATAGTGCTTGCAAATGTATAATTTTTTACATCTAGAGACTACAGTTGTCAGTCAGACTCTGAGCTGACATGACTGTGTTGTTTACCACAGGTGTTGGTCACCACGACGACATGATCTACTTGTTCCACCAAGCCCGGAGATTCCCTCTGTTCAACCGTACAGACCCTGAGGTGTTCATGGTTCACACTCTGTCCTCTGTCTACGCCAACTTTGCAGCTACTGGGTAACTATCACTCTATCTCTCTTTAATGTGTACTAACTCTTCATCTGTACTATAATGCTGGATTTTCTGCACCTGTACTCAGAAGGACTAGGGTTTGCCTTTCCCTAAAATATCTTAAGACAGCAATCTAAAAGCTGAAAGTTTAAGTAGTTAATAGTATACGAATTTCTCCTTAAAAGTCAACAGATTATTGCTTTATTACAGTACGATCTCACTAATCCGGCCCTATATCGGGATTGGAAGTGCCGGATTAGTGGAAATGCCGATTAGTGGAGGTTCACAAAAAAAGGCTCAATTTGCCAAGAATAATCTGTCTACGATGGAGGATGATTCACAACTCTTAAAGAACATTCCATTTTATTCTAATTCTTCCTCATGTCTGTGAATTTTGATATGCCGATGTTGAATTTGTTAGATAGAGTAGCAAACTTATCACCACTTTCTAATCTTTTTAAAATCACATACTTTTTATCCGTTGTCAAAGTAACATATTTACGTTTATGCGACATCTCACTGCCTGTACTGAACGGAAGCACAAACAACATACACTTCTCTGGATGTCTACAGCGAACTGAAGTAATCAATACAGATGACATAGGGTACGAGATCACATGCTCTACAGACAAGTAGAGACTTGAAAACAGGTGGCTAGTTACAGCGCCGGATTACTGAAAGTTTCAAAGTGGCGAATGGCCAGATTATAGAGACTGTACAGTACATACTTGAAAACACATGGTTCTTTATTTCATTATAATAAAGATAGCGTACTCACAAAGTAGATATTATGAAGTAGTATTGAAACAACTGATTCTGTGCAGTACCCCCACGATGCGGACTCACTGGCAGAGTGGTTGCCCTTGACTCTGCAGCACCTGCAGTACCTGGAACTGTCTCACTCACCTCGGATGAGAGAGGGACTGCCGTACTCTGAGCGTATGAACTTGTGGGAACATCTACTGCCTCTCAGTCAGCCGTACAGACAGGTTCTCTACTGATACAGTCTGCGGTAATAAACATGGCTTTCAATAGAAACATACTAATTGTAACTCATCATTTTCAGTTTTTATTCCATGTTCTAAGCCGTACTCAGAGTTGGACCTTAGGCCGCCTCTTAAATTCACAAAGTATTGTGTTTTGACCAGAACTAAATTCAGTTGCATCTTTTCAAAATATTTAAATTTACTATCAGACCAGTAGTAGTGTAGCGCAGTTGCTCACATCGGCATTGCTTGCCTCGCGCTGGCAGTGCTGATTGCTGACAGTGGACTTGTAGTACATTGTGCATCAGCAGAGTTGACCTACTGTGTACAACCATCTGGCAGCAGACACTCGTCTTCAACCTCCAAGACCAGCTTAGCATCATCCCTGACCGAGACCTTCGCCCCAGGACAGACTTCAGGAGGACGTCAGCTCCCGAGTTTTCGTTGGCCGCATCTCCTGAGTTAGGTACTTTGGGGTTTAGGGGCCAAACATAAATACTATTCATAACTTTTTTTTATTCCATTAATTTAGAAGTGTTCATTTTATTTTGTTTAAGCTCAGTTTAATTCTAACTTAACACATCTAAGGTTTGACTTAATCTAATTAAAGTTTTATTTAAAGTGGTTGACTTGTAATTAATCCCCAGTTATTCTAATAAAAGTTGTGAATGTTAGCCTATCCCTCAGTATCGGTTCTCATCCCATCTCTTTCAATCTTATAATTGAAATCATTGTTTCCTGAGTACCTTCACTGTAGTATTTGTGAAATTAAATTTAAAACTTCCTTTATTTCAAAATTATTTTTATTTTAACTTTAAATTCAAAACTTACAATCAGATTGTTGAGGTTAATTCTTAATTACCTTATATTGTGCCTGTAGATCCTACAGTTAAGAGTAAAGTGGATCGCATTTAAGCCCTGCTGCTTGGTATATCGTTGCTTGACATTGTATAACTAAAACATAATATGGTACACTATTTATTGTCCTATACACACGGGGTGGGGACGCGAACGGTGACACACTCGCATTAAAAATCACTCAATTGGTACTTTGTCTGGTGGCCGCCTCGATATCGGCGCGCTGAACGAAGAACCGTGTAGTGTCACCGCGTTCGTTCCCCCCACCTGTGTGCATAGGACAATAAATAGTGTACCATATTATGTTTTAGTTAGAACCATAAGAATGCGACGACTCTAGCGAGGCGCTCAACCAGGATCTACAGGCACAACTACTAAATCAATAATTATTGAACTTCAGTCCTACACTGGGTTTCAGTTCTAGTTAATTCTTGTGTTATTGCTACAACCTCCAAGTTTCTAAGCTGTACCGGGGATAGTGCAAGGGTTGACTGACACATTAACTGGTATGGTGGAGGCGCCTGGTAAAGAAAGAAATTTCCCAATAATAAATTTGACCTCGTCGGCTTAAGGTGTAAAGTATGTCTTTATTCAGGCAAAGCTTACTTGCAAATTTTGAGGAAACAAAGGATAATTAAACACAGGTTGTAAATAAATATAAAATGTATTAACACTTGATACATTGTACTGACCATAAATCATTTATATAAAACTCAACAAGGTAAAAAATTGTGTAGACTAAAATATGTAGCATTCAAACTAAACCATAACGTTTGTTTACAGTTTGTGATGTTCACTTGATGTTGAACTGTAATCTAATATCTGTACACTTTAATAATACTGTCATTTTAAGTGTAACAAAATCATACTTTAACTTAAAGGATTATACACAGAAAAATACTACAGTAAACTCCCGTTTATTCACAGGCTGTTTATCCGCGGCATCAGCAGTAAAATATTTTATGTATAGAAATGAAAGAAGAAATACTACACCGTAACAAAACAAATACAAGTTATACCGTACACAAATACAAGTTCTGAAACTTACAAATAAGTTTTCTAATAGTGTAACAAAAGTTTTCATAAATAACAAAATAATAAATTACAGTAAAATAATGCAAAGTTAGTTTTAGTTTTTCATCATGTGCAGTACGTTATTTTATTATATAATAAACTTATTTTAAGCACTTGTGTACAGTTATTTACCTTCAGCCGTTGCCTAACCACTATCGTCAAGTTGCGGCTTATCTGGGAAACTCGATTATCTGCGTTGTCTGCGTCACTCAATTCCGCGGACGAACGGGAGTTTACTGTATTTATTTGCATGGGGGAAGTGAGGTTTTGTTTTTGCAACTAAAGTTACACGGGTCAGCCAAATCCTTTTTGTCTGATTAATAAAGGATTGGTTGAATGTTGGGACAATGTCATATGATTGGAAGATAATTTTACTTTCTACTTATTCAGGAATGTTAAAACCCTCAAGAGATAAAGTTTGTTTTCATCTAGAATTACCGCATTGTCACTTTACAAATTGTTAACCATGTATGCAGAATCGAACAGTGCCACCTAGGTTGCTTGTAATACCAACCCACCACGAGTCTGTTGTATACATTCTTACACGTATAATTAATCCTACATTTGCATTGTTTGAGACCAAACTCATGTTTGAGGCTACCAACTCATTCAAGTACAAAATGGTTTAAAATGTGTAATAGTCTGATTCCTAATCATTGCAAAAAAATATAGGCTAAGTAAAAAACTAATTGTTAACATTAGAGATAATGGTTTGAGAGTAGCGACGGGCCGATCCCTTAAATTGCTTGATTCCAATACTTAATTCATGAGGAGGTCTACTTGTGAATCTTCTGTTGTCAATACCTAAAATACAATCTGTTGTAATGTTGGTTATTGATAGAGAATTTGTCAACTTTTATTAACAAAACTGTTGTGGTCCGAAATACTGGTGGGAGTAACTGAGATTATCCGAGAGGATTAGCAGCAGTAGGCTCTGAAGTAACTACCAAATTTAACTGTATTTATTGGTGTTAAACAAAATGCCATTAAGTATCAAACGTCAGCATTAGCCCATCACTATCCAAGAGTTAGAACTTAGGTAAACCATTGTCAAGTGACGGTCTTTCCTAGCACACACTTGTGCTGTAGATCATTTTCCAAAATTATATATTTACTATCACAATTAATTTGTAACACTTATTATGACACTAACACATATTACCACAAAATCAAATTTAGTCCTAGTATCATAGTTATACCGTAAATCATGGAGAACACTCTCAGAAGTGATAGTTATTGCATTGAAGTTGAATTGAATGAAGACGAGCGTGGAATCAAAGTTCCTCCGATGAAAGATGGAATGAAAGTGTATGGCACTGTTTCCTTCTCACTTTGCTGAATGTAGTCTCTCACGATGTTTCTTAAGTGCGTTACTCTGAGAGAAGCTCGCACTACACAGCACACATGTGTACGGCTTGAGCCCAAGGTGTGTCTGCACATGACACTTGAGAGTACCTCTAAGTTTGAACCTCATGTCACAATACGAACACTGGAACGGTCGCTCGTCACCATGAATCATCATGTGCTCCTTCAGGTTACCCTTCACCATGAACCGCTTGTCACATACAGAGCACTTGTACGGTTTGTCACCGGTGTGCACACGCTGGTGTATCTTCAGGTAGCCGCTCTGCTTGAAGCTTTTGCCGCAAGTCTGGCAGGTGTGGGGTCTCACGCCAGTGTGATGTAGTAGGTGAGCGCTGAGGTAAGAGCGCACAGTGAAGCTGGCCTCGCAGAAGGTGCACCGGTAGGGTTTCTCCCCTGTGTGAACTCGCATGTGAGTCTTGAGCCCTCCCGACTGCTGGAACTTAGCGCCACACACCTCACACGCATGAGGCTTCTCCCCGGTGTGCACGAGCTTGTGTACGACAAGCCCTTGGGACTGTGTGAAACTCTTGCCACACTCTGAACACTGGAATGGTTTCTCGCCGGTGTGGGTGAGGGTGTGTGACTTGAGATGTCCAACTTGCCTGAACTTCATCTCACAGAAGCTGCACTTGTGTGGTTTCTCTCCCGTGTGAGTCATCATGTGCGTCTTGAGCCACTCCATCTCCAGGAAACTCTTGTCACACTCGCCGCACTGGAAGCGCTTTACGCCGGTGTGTTTTTGACGTAGGTGTCTCTTGAGGTCAGCGTTGAGTGCGTACCTCTCGCCACAGTAGGAACAGGTGAGAGGCTTTTCACCTGTATGTTTAAACAGATGACCCTTGAGCTTATCGTTGGTTTGGAATGTCTGACCGCACAGTTCACACGTATATGGCCGCTCGCCTGTGTGGGTCAGAATGTGTCTTGACAACTTACATGGCTTGGGGAAGCAAGCCCCACACACTCTGCACTGATAAGACTTCTTCTTTTTGGGCACTTTTACTCTTGTTCTACTTAGACTACCATTGCTATACATAAATATTTCCACACACCTTGTACACTGACATCCGATCCCAGAGAAGATCCCGTGTGCACTGTGTTCAACATGTTCAACAACAAGATCTCCGCAAGCTGATTGATCAGAGGAATATTCTTCTTTTACTACAATGTCCTCCATAATTCACTTAATTATAATGTTAGAAATCACTGTATTCTTTCAAGTAGGTAGGCCTAATTTTCTTTTGAAAAATCAGAATAGCTGTATATCTAGATTAGGTATTAATAATAATCTTGCACAAGAATATGTAGGGGCCTAATAGTTACGTTTGTGTGATAAGTTGCTTTTAATAAAAAATAAACATTTCCATTGTTAAATCTAGGTTAGTTTACTGACAATCTAGGCCATCATTTAGAGAATTGAAGGGAGTACTTGAGGGTAATTTACTCTTCTGCAGTGTTGCCACCAAACCTTCGAAACTTTTACCCTTAAAAACAAGTAAAATATCCCAAATTCTTCCTGAATTGCCGGAACAGGATATGGTTTCGTGTACAAGTTCGTGTTAATTAAATTTAAGTTATCTTTAATTTTGAACTGTTGGTATGCGTAAAATTGTCTAAACAAGTATTATAATTTGAAGAATCATTTCGTTCTCTTTGTAAATAGAAATTAATTACTTTTTATTTTATTCTCTATGGAACGGGATAGATTAACAAGAATCATAAGGAGAACAGGAATCTTCTGAAACTACCCTTGCCTTGGAGTTTTTTTTACCCTAAAAAGAGGCTGCATTGCTTTTCAATTACCCTACAAGGGAAATGTGACACCTTTCTACTAGAGATAAACAAAAACGGGAGAAATATTACTAAAATGTTTATTATAAAAACTACCCAATTACATGGTAAAGGCTCAGAATAAATAAAATGAGGTTGCTACGATCAATGACATAGTAGTATTAATAATATTTGAAGGAGAATCACAAAACAGGGATATTTTCTTATTTATAATATTGTTAGAAAAAACATAGCACCCTTTATATTATTTTGGTTTAATTTAAATTTTAATAATATAAAATTATTACCAGGATAATAATTAGGCAGTCTCTATTGTTACGTAACACGAAGATCGCCTGTTTTAACCCCTCCACCTATATTGGCATGCATAGCGCGCTGTGCAAAACGCCCCATCTCACACGTAGCGTAACAACGGAAAATAATGTATAAGAATGAATTTATTTTCTCAAAATATGTACAAAATACTAAAATAATTGTTTACAAAATTGAATGTTTGTTGAAATGACTTGCGAGATACAAAATTACGTCCGGATATTTTTATTATGTATTTTAGGTCTCAAGTAACGATGTTACCTAACGATTTTAAAAACTCCTCCGACGTAAATTACGCACAGTACTCGGCCGTTACATACTTTATTATACTACGAAATGTGCCTAAGATACTAATACCAAAGATGAAAAATTATCTCTAGAAAGTTGTCTGCTCACGCTGAAGTGGATCTTCTGTCTTCTTTTTCCAAGGTTAGGGTTCACGAGGTGACAGGGGCTAATGTTTCTATTTCTAAATACAATAATAATGTGTTTATACAAAATATGAGTTGTAAAAGAAATCTTAAGTTAATTCAGCACATAATTATTCAGGTATGTAGTTGTTTATTTGCCCGAAATTAAGCAAATCGTTGAAATGAATTTAGTGAACAACACGGCAGACTCTGGTCCTAGGCCATTACCAAGTTCTGTTAACTGTTTCCATATTGCTATTCAAATAAACTTTGATTAATTCCTATGTATAATTTTCTGGCTGCAAGACTTGTGAGTTTTTTATGAGTCCTTTCACCTGAAATCTGCTATTTGTTTGACCCAGCAAGTTTGAACCTTAATTGGACAAGTAAGCTAAGCTTAAGTAGTTGTAACAATCCAATAACCTATGACTTTTCAATAAAATAATTAGAATTTTTACAAAGGGTTTTAAGTCTGAAAAACTGGTTTTATTTTATTCTGAAAATCAATTTTTGGTTGTGTTGTAGAATGGGTCTACAATGAAATGAGCTTGAACAGACCATGCTCTACATTGTAAAGTCATGTCAGCGACTGTCAAAGTGCTGTCATTTGCCAGTCTCCCCTCTCATTGGCAACTCTAGGCTCATCGTCCATTCCCTCAGCTTTGTCAGGGTAAGTCCTACCATACTTGTATCTGCACTTTCATGGATAGGATGGGAATCAGGTACAAGCTAAGAACGGCCAAAAGCAAGCAAAAATAGATAAATCATCCATAGCAGGTATTTTAAAGGATTCCCAAAAATGTACTTTGTTAACTATGAGGTTTATGAAAATATAAATATAGTGCTCTGTAAGACTTTTTATTTCACTTTTGTGGGCAGGGGGATTTCTGTATCTTACCCTGTCCAACTAATTATCCTAAAAGGAGAGCATGTCTGGCCACTACCACGGATCTTCCTAACTAAATTACGCTACTTAAATTAATATCACAGTCATCTTTATGAGTCCAACCAGTGATTAATGTTTTCCTCACCTCAATGAACTCCGATATTAGCTCAGAACCTACTTATTTAATAATTACATAATTACTCTGATTAGCACACGGCACCCGTACGACCTTAGATTATTGAATTACCACGATTTGGCATCATTTCTCCCCTTTGAAAAGCTGAAATTTAAACATCATAAATATTCCCCTACACTTAAAGATCAGTACTTAGCTGAGTGGGAGTTCTGTATACGTGTATATACAGTGTTACTAAATAAATTAGCTATTTGGTTTATACAATTAAAATCTATATACAGTGTTACATATACGTGGTTTTACCACACATTTTATGGACCCTGTATGGTTTTGCATGTGAGATGATGGCCTAATGATCGTGTAAATTTTGAATAGTTACAACGTGATCCTCCAACCGTGCCATAACAAGTAAGGACATAAGGCTTGCGTCCTGCACTTATAATTTTAAGGACAAAAAACGTGTTATGAACTACACGTCTCTGAACTATTAATGTAAGTCAAGGTATTTGCCTTGTGACTAGTGTGTATGTTTTTAGACCTCAGCGAAGGCAGCAAGGAAGCATGCAGAGGTGGAACCGCCAAGGGCAGAGGTGGCTCAGGTCCGCCCTGCCAGTGCACTCAGTGTGGCCACCACGACAGCGGGTCAGCTGACCTCGCCCAGGCCGGGGAACAAGGATTGGACTCATGTTAGCCTGGAGTTGCGAACTCTGCCTCGACACTACCTGAAGCTGTCCAAGTCACGACTCACTTGTAAGTTACAGTTGGACAGCTGTGGGTTAATGTAAGCAGTATTTTAGCGGGCTGTTTTTTTTATGGTTTGGGAAGTTACGGCGCTATTTCTTTCAACTATTACTTTTAGCTTCAGCATTTTACATTCAGAGTAATTGTGCAGCCTGAATCTTGCTGATTTCTTCTTCTGCTTTTGGTGTTAAAATAGTCAAAAATAAAGCACAAGTGCCGGGGCGGCATACGCCAAACTCAAGTCACGGGACTACGGTCATGGCACAGCTCAAAAGTCCGCAAAACACTGTGAGTTTAAGGTTACCATCTCGCCCTATTCAAAAAGCTATTCTACAGATAGCATATACTGGCGGAAAAATAGTCTTAGTTTGCTACTTTTGCCATATAATCAGTTTTAGTTTTAACACGTTAACTATTGAGGTAAATAGTTTCAGTTTTAGTAAGCTAGTTTCCCCAACACTTTCAGTTTGTGTGTGAACATTACCAATGTATTGAATTATTATCTTTCTCACGTAGACAATTGAAAATCAACAGGCCATCATGCTGTACTAAACACGCTAACAAAATTTGTTTTTTGTTCGTCTTGTGTTGCAATAAAAGTAATTCCGTACACGACTACTTGTTGGAGGAAATATGTGAAGAATAGCGTTGTTTTCCTGGAACTTTTGGTTTTTTGTTCATTTGTTCTTTGTTATATGTTTTTGTTTGTATTCCTATGCATCTTGTATGCCATGGATTAAATCTATCCTTCTTTCATGTGCTAATCAGCTTTATAACAAGAAGTCTGAACAAACTACAGTTATTAGTATACTTTGATTCTTGGTAAATGGACACAAGTGTTGAGAGTAGGGAAGCCTTAAACCTGAACAACAATTGCTGTGAAACTGAGAACATGAAAGCTGTAACGTGATTTCTCATGAGCTAAGCTACTGCAATAACAATAACGTTTTCACGCTAATGTTTAATGCCGAAAGTATTGCTTGATTGTAGCGCTGGTGGTGTTGACCTCCATGGCCGGTTACGCTATGGCTCCGGCAGCGTTTGATCTCACCTCCTTCACGTTGTGTTCTGTGGGCACGGGCTTGCTCTCCAGTGCGGCCAACGCTATCAACCAGTACCACGAAGTGCCATTCGACTCTCAGATGTCTCGCACCAAGAACAGAGTGCTAGTCCGAGGCACTTTGACGTAAGTCTGCCTCTTTCACTAAAACTCAACTTTGAACTATCATATTATACTCAGTTCCTGATCGAGCAAATCATGATCTTTGATTCAACTGTATCTTTCAGCAGTGGTCTGTGTTTTGTTGTTTTTCTTTTAACTCTTTAAGAGATTACCTTTAGAGCAGCTTCTGGTGATTTCCTTGCAGATGGTTCTTTAGCCAACTGACCATCGACTGTGGTTGCTCTAATCTGATCGACTTGTCGCTCCTTCAACAACGACCAGATAGTTGCAGACTCGTATTCGTTCTTTGACTAATCCGAATTTCCACTCTTGTCTTCCATTAATATATATTAAAATAACTATACTTTTGTATGTTTTAGTGTTTTACTAAAAATGAACGTTTACATTAATTATGAATTCATTAACAATATCATAACATATTGAAAAGCTAGGAAATAAGAAATATAAGAATAAGTTGAAACTTAAGTCAAATATTTATTTAACACTTTTCACCTGAAGACGGGCTCAGATTCCAGATCCCGAAACTTTGTGTACTTTTTGTTCACTCAAAAACTATATGTTTTAATCACAGAAATTATACCATTGTCAACAACAACCCTGTCACGGCGGGGCTGGGTCTCATTAACCTGGTACTGTACACCTCTTGTTTTACACTCTGGTTTTGCAGACCTCTACATGCTTTGGGGTTTGCGACAGTGTGCAGCTCGGCGGGGCTAGCAGTATTGTACTGGGGTATCAACCCTGTCACGGCGGGGCTGGGTCTCATTAACCTGGTACTGTACACCTCTTGTTTTACACTCTCTGGTTTTGCAGACCTCTACATGCTTTGGGGTTTGCGACAGTGTGCAGCTCGGCGGGGCTAGCAGTATTGTACTGGGGTATCAACCCTGTCACGGCGGGGTTGGGTCTCACTAACCTGGTGCTCTACACTTCAGTCTATACTCCACTCAATCGTATATCCATCCTCAACACCTGGGTTGGATCAATAGGTCAGTCCTTGCTAAATGTATCAATCTGCCAGGCAGTGATATTTTGGTTTTGGTTAGTAATAAAAGCTTTTTCAAAGTGTGAGACTTACTAAAGGGTGAAGACGCGACAGCAGACCTGCCTTGGTGCACGGGTTGGAACTAGGAGAAATAAACATTCTTTGCCAGTCCTCTGTAGCCAGTTGTTTGAATAGGTTATAGCTATGTAGCACATTGAATTACACTTTCTTATTTTTCTAAATTTAATTAACTCAAATAAGCAACGTTAGCAATTTTTTTCTGAATTTGCTCAAGGACAATGATGAAGGTGACTCAATATTTAGTTGGTTGAGATGAGAGCTGAGTCCACAACTGTAAATTAAATAAATCTCTCAATTCTTTGAACGACACGGAGCCCTGGATTAAAACCCAGCAGTCCGCACTGAGCGAGACCGACATCTTTTTCCTCGCTTGAGTAGCAAGACTACTACTCTTGAGGAAAAAGTCGGCACACTTCTACACCCCATGCTGCAGGCGTGGGTGGTTGAGAAGTTTCCAAATACTGTATCAACTGAATGTAGCTAGAAAATTTGAAATGTAAGCCATCAACTGGTTTTCAATAAGGTTTTAAGTTAAATTTTCATATAACACTTCAAAATTTGACGAGTTTATATAGTTGTTTTACCTAACACTGTACAGTGGAGTCCGCCTCCACACTGATGCAGTAGACACTCCTTCGATACTTGAATTCTTCTGCATGCACCAGAGTTGTGTTGAATACACAGTGTGTTTGTGTGTACAGTGGGTGCCCTACCCCCGATGATGGGTTGGGCTGCGTGTACCGGGGCCTGGAGCCCGGGGCATGGGTGTTGGCGGGGCTGCTGTACGCTTGGCAGTTCCCTCACTTCAATGCTCTCTCGTGGAACCTGCGGCCAGACTACTCCCGAAATGTAAGCACGATGATGTCCGTCACTAACCCAGGTAAGCTGACTCCAGCTAGAGCAATAACCCAGGTAAGCTGACTCCAGCTAGAGCAATAACCCAGGTAAGCTGATTCCAGCTAGAGCACACCTGAAACACATCTTAGTTGTTATCTATTTGTGTCGTTTTTTAGCCATGGCACACTGGCCAGGTCTCTGATGTACTGTGGTGTGTTGCAGGCCTGTGTAGGAGAACAGCACTGCGCTACACTGCCCTACTCCTGCCTCTGTGTGTGTCTGCTTCCTACCTGGACCTCACTAACGACTGGTTCATGTACACCTCCCTCCCTCTCAACACGTACTTCCTCTACCTCGGTAAGTATTACTCACACTACTCCTCACTCCTCACTATTGTGACTGCTGGATATTGACTGTAAGGTATACTTATGTCTGGTATTGTGTGTGACTGCAGCGTGGAGGTTTCACCAGAAGGCAGACAGTTCCAGCTCCAGAACTCTGTTCCGCTTCAGTCTGATCCATCTGCCGGCTCTCATGCTGCTGCTGCTAGTCACCAAGAAACATTGGCATAACAAGTGAGTAGTCAGTTGCAACGTTCCAGCTCAAGAACAGTTTCTCTTATCAAGATATGGACATATTTTTCCTTTCCATTTTATAGTTTGATTTTCTTTAACTTCCTTGATCGTCTCCATATGATGCTATTTTAATCAAATTCACTTGTGCGGTGCCGTATCCGGCCTAAGACTTGAGTATATATGTAAGCCTTTTTTCATCCCAAAAGTGGTCTAAAAACTGCCAATTTTAAACAGTGAGTGTTTTAAAACTTGAAAGTCTGGTCTGGAACCAAATGTGCAAACATAACAAGATGGGAGTGTGCAGATCATCTGTAACAAGACGTTGTCAGAGGTTCGCTTTTGAACCAGGAAGCCAGTGTTACAAGTTACAACACAAGCTGTTAACCCTGCGGTTGTGTTGTGTAGGGCAGAGGAGGAGCCGAGACTGCGGAGTGTAGAGTCTACTCTGCCACTCACACTGTCCCTCGTCGTCTAGCCAGTGTTATGACACAAGCTGTTAACCATGCGGTTGTGTTGTGTAGGACAGAGGAGGAGCCGAGACTGCGGTGTAGAGTCTACTCTGCCACTCACACTGTCCCTCGTCGTCTAGCCAGTGTTATGACACAAGCTGTTAACCATGCGGTTGTGTTGTGTAGGACAGAGGAGGAGCCGAGACTGCGGAGTGTAGAGTCTACTCTGCCACTCACACTGCCCCTCGTCGTCTAGCCAGTGTTATAACACAAGCTGTTAACCATGCGGTTGTGTTGTGTAGGACAGAGGAGGAGCCGAGACTGCGGAGTGTAGAGTCTACTCTGCCACTCACACTGCCCCTCGTCGTCAAGCCAGTGTTATGACACAAGCTGTTAACCATGCGGTTGTGTTGTGTAGGGCAGAGGAGGAGCCGAGACTGCGGAGTGTAGAGTCTACTCTGCCACTCACACTGCCCCTCGTCGTCAAGCCAGTGTTATAACACAAGCTGTTAACCATGCGGTTGTGTTGTGTAGGACAGAGGAGGAGCCGAGACTGCGGAGTGTAGAGTCTACTCTGCCACTCACACTGCCCCTCGCCAAGCCAGTGTTATGACACAAGCTGTTAACCATCTTGGTTGTGTTGTGTAGGACAGAGGAGGAGCCAGACTGCGGAGTGTAGAGAGAGTCTACTCTGCCACTCACACTGTCCCTCGTCGTCTAGCCAGTGTTATGACACAAGCTGTTAACCATGCGGTTGTGTTGTGTAGGACAGAGGAGGGGCCGAGACTGCGGAGTGTAAGTCTACTCTGCCACTCACACTGCCCCGCGTCGTCAAGCCAGTGTTATGACACAAGCTGTTAACCATGCGGTTGTGTTGTGTAGGACAGAGGAGGAGCCGAGACTGCGGAGTGTAGAGTCTACTCTGCCACTCACACTGCCCCTCGTCGTCAAGCCAGTGTTATGACACAAGCTGTTAACCCTGCGGTTGTGTTGTGTAGGACAGAGGAGGAGCCGAGACTGCGGAGTGTAGAGTCTACTCTGCCACTCACACTGTCCCTCGTCGTCAAGCCAGTGTTATGACACAAGCTGTTAACCCTGCGGTTGTGTTGTGGGACAGAGGAGCGAGACTGCGGTGTAGAGTCTACTCTGCCACTCACACTGCCCCGTCGTCAAGCCAGTGTTATGACACAAGCTGTTAACCATGCGGTTGTGTTGTGTAGGACAGAGGAGGAGCCGAGACTGCGGAGTGTAGAGTCTACTCTGCCACTCACACTGCCCCTCGTCGTCAAGCCAGTGTTATGACACAAGCTGTTAACCATCTTGGTTGTGTTGTGTAGGACAGAGGAGGAGCGAGACTGCGGTGTAGAGTCTACTCTGCCACTCACACTGCCCCTCGTCGTCAAGCCAGTGTTATGACACAAGCTGTATTCAATAGACCCACATAGTTCTACTAGCAATAAGCTTCATTCTCTTCTAGAATAACTGTGATATATGTGAATATTTGTGTAACCAATCAAGTATTTTGATGTTTACTTAAAGTGTGACCTCGGAGATAATATAACAGCGCTAAACAACTCTTGGTTTTATTTGATTTATCCTTGTTTGTTTTTAAACCAGTATAATAATATAATGTGGCCAAGTATGAAATAAAAAATATAAAGTACACAGAGTAACAAGGCTTTATTTTTTGTAGTTCTAATTCTAACGTAGACAATAGCTCAAGTACTTGTATGTCAAATGTGTATTTCATTGATGTTTGACTGTCTCCTAACTCACTCTTTATATTGCCGTGTACTACTAAACTCTGGTAGCTTCTCCTTGGACTTGTTTACCTTTTCACTATTTTGACTCTCCCCAACTAGCACAAGTCCTCTTTCCAAACTAAATACTTATTAAATATCAAGATAGGTGAATTTTACAAGGAGAAAGAGGATAGTAGCTAGCTTACCTAAGAAAAAGTTTAGGGCCAACAAAATAGGCACACTGAAGAGTTACACACAAAATTCACTAAATTCAAACAAAATTCACTCTTCAGTGTGCCTATTTTTTTGGCCCCTAAACTTTTCTTAGGTAAGCTAGCTACTATCCTCTTTCTCCTTGTAAAATTCACCTAGTTTAGCCATAAGGCTCTTCCTTTCAAACCTAAATATCAAGATAGATATTGCATTACATACACCTCTCCTTTACTGTCAAAATGGCAAAAACAAATGAAGAGATTACTTTAGTGATGCAACTATGGTAGTTTGTAAGGCTGCCCGCCTACACGACACCTCGCCCAAGGCCACTCTAGGCTTGGCTACACACTTCTCTCTGAGCATTCCACGTTCGAGTTCACCTCGCAGTTTTCATCGCCAATTTTATTTCTGTAATGTTTCAGTTGTTTGATTGAAAATCTGTAAAGTCAACAAGAAATGTGGCAGTTTTATATTAGTGGGTTAAGTTTTAGTGGGGTATCTATAGTGAATTTATTTTATTGTGTATTTTGGTCTGTTTTTTTTTTAAATGAAATGTTTTTTGTTTGCAAACGGAAATGAATATTTAAAAATTGTCTATCAATAGTCAAATTCTTGAGAAGTTGAATTTGTTTATCGGTTACAACTGATAGTAATGTTCAAATTTGTCCGATTTTCATGAAATTTGGTAAAAATGTTCTGTTTGTAAATATCTTAGTCGAGTTTGTTAACCCGCAAAATCGGACTGTCGGAACACCCTTTTTGAGAGATATTTTCCCCAAAAAGTGGTTTTAATTATCTAAAATAGTTACTTTCATCCGATTTTGATGAAATTTGGAATAAATATGTATTGTATTGTTATAAATCAATAGGCCAAAAATTATAAAAATCCATCAAGCCGTTTCAAAATTGCGGCCAAAATAGTAAATATTTGTCAAGTGAAAATATTTTGTAAACCAGACATATGACACATTATTTTAGTCCGGATCATCGCCCTGAACACAAATTTTCAAACCGTTTTAAAATATCTTGTTTCGTTCAGAAGTTATCCCCAAAAAACTTGTTGCGCCGCTAATTTTGGCTAAAAATTTTTTTTTTTAAATTAGAATGTGATATTTTTTTTACACTGCCTTGTCGACCCAAAAACAGACCTGCAAAGGTTTTTTCTTAATCTTGTTCCGTTCGAAAAACTTTTAAAACAGTCATTTCAAAAAAAAATTTCATTATAAACAAAATTTTTTTATATATTTAAAAGTGCCTAGTCCCGCTGAACCCGAATCTGATTTTAAAAAATTTTATCTTGTTTCGTTCGGAAGATATTTATGAAAAACGGAGCCAAAAATCGCTCCGACCTTTTTTAAATAGCGGAAATTGTCTCTGACATATGATACATTTTTAACACCGCCGTCCGCTGATTACGAATATGCACTCCGTTCTACCCTATCTTTTTTCGTTCAAAAATTATTCACGATTAACCACCAACAAGGGATTAAATTCTTTTCCCAAAAACCAAACATATGATACATTTTTTTGCACCGCCTAGTCGCGCTGAACACGAATCTGATTTTAAAAATTTTTATCTTGTTTCGTTCGGTAGTTATTGACGAAGTTACAAGTTACAACTGAAAGTAGTGTTCGAATTTGTATGATTTTCATGAAGTTTGGTACAAATGTTCTCTTTGTAAATATTGTAGGCGAGTTTGTTAACCAGCAAAATCGGACTGCCGGAACCCCCTTTTTGGGAGGGACTTTTCACCAAAAAGTGGCTTTAATGATCTAAAAATAGTAACTTTCATCCGATTTTGATGAAATTTGGAATAAATATGTATTATATTGTTATACATCGATAGACCAAAAATTATAAAAATCCATCAAGCCGTTTCAAATTTACGAAAACACGGAGGCAAAAATCGCTCCGACCATGGGCTGATCCAGAGGAAATCCGTTTACTGATATATGTTCAATATATGGCTGTTCCATGAAAAATTGCTATCTATATAAATACTTAGAAATTTAGTATAGTTAACATTTAACAGATTAATCAAAGTTTTGTACAAGAAATCAAGACAATACAAACTATGATTTCAAATTTACCGCCTATAACTAGAACGGAAGCTGATGCAGTGTTTCCTGCCGTGGCACGGGAGTTAGTTAGGTACTGTCAGTTCAGACTGCAGCACTGTCGCTCGGCATAGAGGAATACTATTAAGTTACTACTCTGTATAGGATATATCCGCTTCCGAAGAGGTAAGTCTACTGTAACAGCTTTAACCAGACTGGTAGAAGATATCCAGGAATCGTTCGAAAGTAGAAAGTCAACAGCTCTTGTTTTGTGCGATCTCAGGCTGTTGTTGTGTTGTGTTGGACCCACCTTGTTTCTGATTCTTATGAACGACTTGGGCAGAGAGGGTTCTATTCTGCTCTTTGCTGATGATTCTACTCTCTATTCCAGCGAAGACACCCCAGTGCAAGCATCGGCTAAAGCGGAGTCTCTCTTTCATCACGCTAAGCTGTGATTTCGTGGTAACAAGTTAAACTTAAATGAGGCCAAGACCCAAAGAATGGTGTGCACCCTAAGCAGGAGCTTTCCTTCACCAGAAGAACCTTTGAAACTCTTGGGATTTGTCATAGACTCAAAACTGAGCTGGGATGCACACTTATCTTCCATAAGTAAAAGGTTAAGCAAGGTTATATACCTGCTGAGAAAACTAAAACGGGAAATCACAGAACAATATCTGCTGGTGGCTTACCATAATCTCTTCCACAGACACCTTTCTTATGGGTTAGTCTTGTGGAGGCATGCACCGGGGTGCTTGAGAGTCCTGATCCTTCAGAAGCCAGCAATACGTGTCATGACAAACAGCAGGAGAAGAGAGCACTGTAGGCCCCTCTTTATCAAAGAATTCTTACCATCTACAATCACTACATACTCAGTTGCCTGATGTATGTCAAAGAAAATATGGAGAATTGGACTATGCGCCGGGAGGTCCACAGCCACATCAGGTGTGCAACAGCACTGACCACTAACAGGTATTGCCTGTCAAGAACGCGAGACAGCTTTCCAGCAATAGGGATCAGTTTCTTCAACGCCCTTCATGAGACGATACGAAATCTGGAAGTGAACGCCTTCAAAGCCGGTAGTCAAAGCTATCTGTAAATAGTGTACCACATGTTTTAGTTAAGGACAATAAGTGAGAAGCGTCTACAGACCGCGAGGATACCGCTGATTATTTTCAAAAAGTGTGCCGACGATGCCCCACTGGCAATAAATGCGCATCCACAGTTACAACAAAGGTAGGATCTACAGGCCTAATACAAAATAATTAATAATATAAAATAATGTCTCGCAGGTATTCAAGTGTTTTAGTTGAAGGAGAACTTCTGAAGGAACGTTTTAGTAAAATAATAATGTCTCTCTCGACTATCAGCGAACGTAACCGTTTTATAATTATACTTACAGTACTATTCTGCTTTTGACAATTTGGTTATTACAAAACCAAGAAAATTCAATAACCTACCATATATGGAAACAATTTAATTGCTTGGCTATTATTTGCATCTTCACTTTCCCTCTGAACACGTCTATCAACACAAAATATAATCTTCACTTTTGTCACACTACTTAATATTATAGATCTTATTTGTATAAACGCTAAATAGCTAACTTAGCTATTTAGCGTTTATACAAATAAGATACTGCTTACTGCTTACTTTTTTTATACTTGTAGTTAACCCGCTAGTAGTGTGTTACACCACGGTTGTCATTTATGCATTGGTCAATCAAGATCTTGCAATGCAAGATCTTGAGAAAAATCACGTCGTCGAGCTCAACAAATCAATCCAACATTTTAACGGGCAATCTCCAAACGAACCCAACCAAATCATCATTCATTCACTTCCGCCACGGCAGACAGACGGATCATAGTCCAACCGTTATGTTTGATGAGACCGAAGTCGAGAAGTCTACTCGGCAAAATTTCGAATCCACCTTGATCGAGGGTTGACGGGACTGTCACGTATACAATGTCTGCTCTAAATTAGCCTCGGCATTTATGTTTTGAGGCAACTATCCGAATATTGCCCAACTCAGGTA
Organism: Matsumurasca onukii; assembly: GCA_018831715.1. Taxonomy (NCBI): domain Eukaryota; kingdom Metazoa; phylum Arthropoda; class Insecta; order Hemiptera; family Cicadellidae; genus Matsumurasca; species Matsumurasca onukii. Next base: position 836,556 of record CM032059.1, read on the forward strand.
CTGATGACGGCTTATTACGGAGTAATCTACCCTCACCTTTCCCACGACAATGGGAGGCGCAAAACACAAACTTCAAAAATGTTTATTCTCCAAAAACGTGCGATTGAATAATTACAAAACTTCAATGGAGAGAGTCGTAGCCAGCATTCAAAATCTCAAATTGTTGACACTTCCCTGTCTGTACATTCTAGAATCGTCTCTCTTTTCAAATCAAATGCACAGCATAAGAGGTAATATACACTCTTATGTCATTAGAGGCAGGGATGACTACGGACTGGGAGACACAGAATGGTGGTCCATGAACGTTTGCCTCCCAGGCAGGAGTTCATTTCGTCAACAGGCTTCCAAATTCAATAAAAGTGCTCATATGCTTACGGCATTTAAAACTCGCTAAAAAGTTTTGTCGCAGAAGCGTTTTACAGCGTTGAGGAGTTTTGGCACACAATTGGGATATCTGATCAAAGAGCTAGGAGGAACAATTGTATGAATGAAGATGAATGAATGCACACAATGTATGTTTGAAAGAGTTCTCGATGTTTGAGTGAATGGAAAATTTTAGTTTCACATCCTAAATGACGATTGCCATGCATTATAGAAATGTTTATAATAAACTATTGATTGATTGATTGATGATTGGTCACTCATTCTCCAAAATATTCCACCAACGAGTAGTACTGCTTGGTTTGGAGGTATTCTTTAAGTACTTTTAAATTTTTTAAGTCATCAATGTTTTTATATCGGTTGGTAACTTATTGTAGATTCTGATGCAGTTGTAATAAGGACTTTTTTGGAGCAGAGTATTTACTTGAGTAATGTGGATGTTATTGGTTTGCCTGGTATTGTAACTATGGATCTGACTATTGTTAATAAAATGTTCTGGTTTTCTTTTTACTAAAACTGCTGACTCAAGTATTAAAATACAAAGTTAAAATTTTGAAATTTTGGTTTGCAGTGGGCAATAAAATGTTCTTTTCTTATTGATCTAACAATTCTTTTTGTAGAAGAAAAATTCTATTGATTGTGATACAGTGCCCCAAAAACTATTCCATATGAAACCACACTCTGAAAGCAACCGTAATAAACCTTAAGAAGTACTTCTGTGTCGACAATGTTCTGCAGCCTTCTGACTAAGTAGCAGACTACTGTCTCTCTTTGCAATACGTCAATGTGTTCATTCCAGTGTAGACTACTTTCTATTGTTAGGCCCAAATATTTAGCACTGGTTGATGTATGGAGAAATTGACCGTCTAATTTAAGTAATGGAGTTGAATTTGGTGGCTTTCTATTATAAAATTGTAATAAATTTGTTTTACCTTGGTTTAAAATGACTTTTATTGTTACACCATTCTTTCATTTCATTTATTCCTGTCTGACACCTTCTAGAGACTGTTTCTGTGTCCTTGTCCTTGACAATATGTCCAACATCATCTGCAAATAAACATACCTTCAGAGATGTGATTCGGTAGATCATTGATATAGAGAAGGAAGATAATGGGCCCCAGATTGGATCCTTGTGGCACACCTGTATTAATAAAGCTTGACTTGATGTTGATGATAGTTCCACCATTGATTTTAAATGTACATTTAAAGTCAATGGTTCCACTATCATCAGTAAATCTAAGAGTAACAACTTGTGATCTATTTTTTAGGTATGACATAATCCAACTGAGGGCATTGTCTCTAATTCCAAGGGTATTTAATTTACTATATAGTATCTTATGGTTAATACAATCAAATGCTTTCGTCATGTCATACAGTAAACAGAGTACTTCCTCAGAGAGATCCACACTTTTGTAAACCGCCACAGTAGAGCAAAACACTGTCCAAGTGTGATCGCCCTTCCGAAACCCATTTTGTTTTCATTAATAAGCATATTAGCTTCCAAATAAGGCAACAGTCTATTCAAGAAAACAATTTCAAATATCTTAGAGAATACCGATTGCACTGCAACGGGCGTAATTGTTTACAATTTACATTATCCTTTTCATTTTTTATGAAGAGGTACAACTTTTGATATTTTAATCTGATCAGGAAGGAGCCTGATTCCATAGATTTATTTATTATTTGTGTAAGTGGTTTTGCCAAAATTTCCCACAATATTTTAGTAGAAAACATGGAATTTCATCAATACCTGTTCCTGACTTGGTAGATACCTCAGTGATTACTTTTAAAACCTCTTCTTCAGTTGCTGGAGCAAGTGTCAGAGTTGTCGAGGTATTTCAAGGGTATCCTCCCCGTGTAGCTGGCTGGTCAAATTTGTCTGTCAACCTGGAAATCAATAAAATTAAAGTTGAAAATATTAGCTATTTCTAACGGGTCACGTATGTCACGTTAAGTTGTTTTTAAGTTATCTTCCTTTGACTTCACTTGTCAATTTTCTGACCACCCTCCAGGACTCCTTGCTAACATTCTTTGATTGGCATATTTTTTCCTATAAAACTCTTTTTGTATCCTTAATGAGATTGGTGTGTTGAGATTTCATTATTTTGTCTATATTGCAGGTCCACTTGTGGGTCTCGGCTTAATCTTGTCTGCCACACGGTTTTCAACCTTCCAGAAGTTGTCATGTCTCTTGATATCCACTCATCATCATTTCTTTTATCTGCTGCTTGGTGAGGGGGAAAGACAGATCAAAGTAGTACAGAAATGTTTTATAAAAATCGTCAAATATCTCATTGCATGTTAAAGTATCATCTTGGAGCCATTTGTAATTTTTAAAAGTGTACAGAAAGATTCGATTGCTGGTTTTACGATTCTTTTCAATTTGTTTGATGAGGTTGTTACAAGGTGTATTATCCAAGTCAACAAATATAGTCATGATCTGATAGATGGTTTACAATTTTTCCAGCTTCACTATATTTTAGTGATTTGTCAGAGAAATATAGTCACGTTGAGAGCAGTTCCGAGATTCTATAATAAGTCATTTGACACAGTATTTAAATTCTGTTTGTAATATTTCCAGCTTGTTGATTTAAAGTCACTATTTGACAGTCACATGTTTCGGATAAACATTCAGATTTAAGTACTTATTTGAAGGCAGAAATAGTTGGGCCGGATGGTGTAGTGGTTTAGCATAACCGACCGGCAAGGGAGACCCGTTCAAACCGGTTCGGTCCAAATATATTTATTTATTTATTTATTCACGGTTTACACCAATTTACAATAGTTTTACAATCATTGATTTGAATACATATCAATAAGTTAAATTACTAGTAACAGAGAAATGTAATAAGATGTTAACGAGAAATTATAACTAAGATATCAATGATAAAGATAAATTACTAGTAACAGAGAATTTGCCAAGATGGCTAAAGAGAAACTATAACTAAGATAATAAAGATAAAGATAAATTACTAGTAACAGAGAATTAGGCCAAAGGCTAAAGAGAACTATAACTAAGATAACAAAGATAAAGATAAATTACTAGTAGCAGAGAATTGGCCAAGATGGCAGAGATATTTAATATTATACTTATTTATATGTAGTAATTTATACAATGTTACAAAAGTAAGTGAATATTACTTTCTATTTATACCTGTCAAACGCAAATCATTAATAGACACTTTGAAGCCAGAAAGGGCCTAATGTTGATCTTTTGATATTTAAAAATATATTTTTCTTACAGTACATATACTAAAAGAATATTAATCTGCGTGGCTGCAGTCTTCGGATTTCTGTTTTGTTTTTTTTTAATATTTCAAATCAAAATCTAAGACAAAATGACAGAACGATTTGGCCGGAACAAAACTAATTTACGTGTTTAAATCTGATACAATACTTAAAACAAATTTACTAGTTATTAGACTCATAATTTTACATAAGTTGAAGAAGTCTTTTATAATTTTAATTTACCTATAACTGATTTTTACTCATACATTACAGTTTGGTCTCTGGTATTGCAGTTTACAATGTGTATCTCTTCTTATTGCTTTCTTCTCAGCCTCCTTTTTCTCTAACCCTAGGCCTATGACGCTGTAGTATTTTTGTAGGTCTGCATTAGTTGGGTTCAGTTAAAATAGAATTCATTGGAATATTTATCCTCGTGCCACTTTCTTCTCAGAGTGATTAGGTTACATCTTGGCTACCTTCTCATCTTAGAAGCTGACAGCACTGAACCTAGAAAGTAAGTTATAATTTCTAACTTTAGTATTAGCTTTAATATAATAAGTTATTACAACTTATAACAAGGTAAAGAAATAAGAGATAAGTACCATATTGTAGAAACACATAAATATAGCTGTGCTCTTCCACCATAGTAATTGTAACATTAACTAAGGTACTATGTTTAGGCATATATATTACTTGTTTGATTAGGCTTATGTTAGTTTCTTGTAACTTCAAATGTTATTGCCGTGTTGCATATAACAAAGGCTACTTTAACATTAATTTAGGCCTACCTTTTACAGTTTTCTGTTGTTTTCCAGAAAAGTCAGATAGACTATGGAAGACCTACTGAGTGATTCAGAATGTTTATTCACTCCTGTAGAGGAATTCCCCAACACAGCTCCGGTGAACTCCCAAGACATATTTGCCGACTCTGTGGTTGAAGAAGATGTCGTTGACAACTCCTGGGGCTGGCTTCAGCCCAATAGTTTCTTCAACTTTGAATCAATTGGCAAGTAAATTAAGCAATAAATAAATAGGTCTAGTTTATTGCAAAAAACAATTAACTTATAATGCAATCTACGGAAATATGATTCTCCCTTCATCAATTATTCTACAGACAAATTTAATCCTTTGTACTGATGGCTGCTGGAGTCTGCCTTGTAATTCAGTGCGAAGTAGGTAAGGTATAGATGGTGACTGCTAGGTAGTACTTGCTGGTAGGTAAGTTGTTATTCAAGAGTGCTGATTGCTGTAATAGTTTGTAATCCTGGTTAAACCTAACTTATTTATTTGGCAACTAACTAATGTAAGGTTTTATCAGTTGGTACAGGTAAAACTATGTCTTAGATCCGCCCAGAAGACTTGAAGTGAAAAACAAATTTTAAAATAATGCTTCAGGAAGAATAATGTGCTATATTATTATGAACATATGGAACCAGATGTAGACAGTGAGTATTGGGAGGGCTGCTTTACTATTAACTCCTGTTGTGTACAGTACCATTCAGTTTCAATCATCTGATATAAATATAATGAACAGCTGTAAAGCTTTAATTGTATTGGTTTGCAGTGTTGACAAGCTCGGTGTACAGTTTCGGCAAGTCTGCTGGCTGTGACGTGCAGATCACAGAGCCGAGGTTACGGAACAGACTGTCGCTGAGTGTGGTTAGTAAGAAGCAGTTTGAGTTGTCACTGCAGACAGACGCAGCTACACTTACAGACTGCAGCATGAACGGCACCTTCGTCAACCGTGAGCTCGTCGGTAAGGGTAAGACCAGAAAACTCTACCACGGAGACACCATCTCCATCACCGGCCGTCACTGTCACAGTAAGTTTCACGCTCCTTACTGATCAACTCTCGTTAGCACTAATTGTTCATCCGACCGTTTGACTCTGGTACCGTTTTGACTATCACTCTGACGTCTTGTTAGTGTTTGCAAATGTCAGTTTTTATGGTGGGGGTAACCAAGACTTTTGTCGTTTGAACATTTCAAAAACAATACATTTTTTAATCAATTTAAAGTAATTAACAAACTATCATTGAGCTTTTCAACTTGAAATAAACACAAATGATCCAATATCAAATGTATCACTGAGCTACTCACACTGCCTGGTATTTATTTGTAATAGGCCTCTAGTATAATATACATAAATAGAGGTAACTGTGTTGAATGAATGTGATGTCGATTAGTGTACACGTTCCTGGAGCCTGTGTCGAGACTGGAGTTTGTATGACTGGATGCCACCGGAGATGCGGATACAGTTCACTGTGAGAGCTCGGCTCGGCGAAGGAGCTTTCGGCCAAGTGAACCTAGTCCAGAGCAAGGTACAGTTACACACAAGTGGGCGGACCTGATTTGGAGTTTTGGGGGTTATGTTAAAATTTCTCACAAGAACCTCTACTCGTGTGACTTCTTATTTTAAAGGCCATAAAAAGACAAAACAGATATGTGTGACTTTTTCTCAGATAAACATCTGCCAGAGGATTATTTTTGCAAGATATTGAAAATCCAATGGATTATTTATTTTTAAAGGCCAAGAGCTTGAAACAATTTTGATATTTTGATTTTAGAGACAGACTACAGCTGCTCTCAGAGGGTATTTTAAAATTAAGGTTGAGGTTGAAGTGTAGTCTAGATATAAACTAGAACTAATTCATTGGCCAATTAGTTAATAGCCCAACAACCAATGAAAATGGCCCAACGGCTGACCGTGACTTCAAACCACGAGTAGTGAGTTGTTCCTGCAGCGCTGCCAGGTGCACCTGATGTAAATGAAATATGATGGCTGTTCACAGTGCCAGATTTACCACTAGGCCGACTAGGCTGCCTAGGGCCGCAGGCAAAAGGCCGCAGCTGGGCTGGAAAAACATGCACAATCTTTGCATTACTGTACTGTTGTACATGCAACCTCTAGACCTTAATGCTTACTATAAACATCGATATTGGAATGGGGAGGTTCATGACAAAAAAAGTACAAAAGGGGTCAAGCTAAAATTTTGCCTAGGGCGCTGAAATCTAAGTCTGGCACTGGCTGTTCATCTTTATTGGTTACATACATTTGTTTTCTTATGAACCAAGCCTAGCCATTGTAGCAGATTCTACTTGGGATTGGTTGCAGTGTGGGGAACTGTACGCAGTGAAGAGGCTGAGGAAGCAGACGGAGCATCAGCAGTTGCTGAGGAACGAGGTGCAGATTCTGCAGAGGCTGCAGCATGTGAGTATAACACTAGTCACATCCACCAGCCAAGGATAATCTCAGTTGGGTAAACTCAGCATTTAGACTTTTTGAGCTAGCCAATGGAGTAGGAAGGATAAGAAACAAGGTGAGGAAGGGAACGGGTCTGCTAGCATTACACTTGGGCGACTGACATTGGCCTTCGACCTGGATGGGGGTTGATTTTTTATCTGTAGCCACCTAAACCAGTCGTCACCGAACTGCTTCACAAAGGTCTTCTAGATCCAAACCAAAGGTTCACCTTCACCAGTTCACTCAATCTTCAGATTTTTCTGCCGATTGACTCTAGAGTGAACCCTCTCTTGACCCATAGAAAGGAAATTTCTTATTGAGTAGCCAAAACCCACCCAGCTTTAGACATGATGTCCAGTATCAGCTTATCTACACAGGCTCAAATACAAGTCAGATTCCCACTGGGGGAATTGGTTTGTCTCAGGAAGTTTGTGTCAACTTGGGCTCTCTATAAGTTGTGGCTTTGTGTGTTGCAGCCGTGTGTGATCAGCATGAACACATGTTTCGAGACAAATGAGTGTCTGTACATCGTAATGGAGTATGCTAACGGTGGAGACTTGGGCAAGCTGCTAGACACTGTCGAGTGTCTCAGTGAGTACGAGTGCAAGTCTCTACTGTATCAACTCACACGAGCTCTGCAGTACTTGCACGCACAGGGCATCGCTCACAGAGACCTCAAGGTACAAGCCAAACCAGATCAAACAGTCTCTGATTAATTCAAACAATTATTTTTCTTTGGGATAACTGTAACAGAGGCCTTGGTGCTCCATCCGTGCCGACCCCTGCCTGTATTGTGTCCTGAGTCGAGTGTTGTGTTTCAGCCAGTCAACATTCTGCTACAAGACACTGGTGATGTGTGTGACAGACTGGTGAAGGTGTCGGACTTTGGCTTGAGCAAGGTGGTGTGCTCAGGTACAGAACTGCACACCAGGTGTGGCACGCTGCTCTATTCTGCTCCCGAAGTGTTGCTCAGTCAACTTCCATTCGCAGGAGCCTACACACATAAAGTGGATATCTGGAGTCTGGGGGTTATACTTTTCCGTTGGTAAGTAACGGTGCAATGTTTGACGTGGATGAGGCTGGTTATCAATGCTCTTTAAGTAATTAGAAATCAAATAACTGGCTTTTTATGCTCCAACTGCAAGCGAGCCTTAAGGACAAAAGCAGGGCTTTTCCTACACAGAAACTCCTGCAACTCTGCTGGGAGGAAAGCGACTTGGGACTGGAATAACATCAAACATGTTCAGGGCCGATAACTGGACGATGAAGAATATTGGGATCTTCATCGATAGGTATCACAAGTTCCAGAAGAAGAAGCTATAGGACCTGATCTTTTTCTCACTGATCTTTTTCTGGATCTTGTAAGGCACCTCCAATCCGATGTAGGCTGCATAGCCCAGGTCCTTTGACCTATACTCTGGAACTTGTGAATGTTCTGATGAAGACCTTGTTCATGTTGAGCAAGTACGTTCAGCAAGCACTTGTTATATCAGATCCCTGATGTGAGAAGCAGACCCTTGTCTAGTGCTGCACCGCATCATAGAGCTTGTCAGGCCTAACCCTTAAATTTATATGTGTACCTATTTTTGCTTTAATTTTTTCCATAAATAATTTGAAATAAATTAATGGAAGAAGTTAAAGTGGTTTTTATAGATTTTTATGAATACCTATGGTGTTAATTTGAATTGTTGTATATTCTCAATTAGTGTTTTGTGTTTTTGCAGTCTGAGTGGCAAGTTGCCGTTCTACAAGGACAGAGGAGATGGCAAGGAGTTGGTGGAGCAGATCGTGAGAGGTGACTTCTCAGTGTCCGGGGCGGAGTGGAGAGACGTGCCAGTCACTGCAGTTAGTCTCGTGTGTCACATGCTCACTGTGAAACCGTGCAACAGGATACACTGCCAGCACATCTTGACTCACCCCTGGCTACAGGTAACTTAACTCTACACTAGAGGAGATGGCAAAGTTGGTGGAGCAGACCGTGAGGGGTGACTCAGTGTCCGGGCAGTGGGAGACGCGTGCCAGTCACTGCAGTTAGTCTCGCGGTGTCACATGCTCACTGTGAAACCATGCAACAGGATACACTGCCAGCACATCTTGACTCACCCCTGGCTACAGGTAACTTAACTCTACACTAGAGGAGATGGCAAAGTTGGTGGAGCAGACCGTGAGGGGTGACTTCTCAGTGTCCGGGGCGGAGTGGAGAGACGCCAGTCACTGCAGTTAGTCTCACATGCTCACTGTGAAACCATGCAGCAGGATACACTGCCAGCACATCTGACTCACCCCTGGCTACAGGTAACTTAACTCTACACTAGAGGAGATGGCAAAGTTGGTGGAGCAGACCGTGAGGGGTGACTTCTCAGTGTCCGGGGCGGAGTGGAGAGACGTGCCAGTCACTGCAGTTAGTCTCGTGTGTCACATGCTCACTGTGAAACCATGCAGCAGGATACACTGCCAGCACATCTTGACTCACCCCTGGCTACAGGTAACTTAACTCTACACTAGAGGAGATGGCAAAGTTGGTGGAGCAGACCGGAGGTGACTTCTCAGTGTCCGGGCGGAGTGGAGAGACGCCAGTCACTGCAGTTAGCTCGGTGTCACATGCTCACTGTGAAACCATGCAGCAGGATACACTGCCAGCACATCTTGACTCACCCCTGGCTACAGGTAACTTAACTCTACACTAGAGGAGATGGCAAAGTTGGTGGAGCAGACCGTGAGGGGCAGTGACTTCTGGAGAGACGCCAGTCACTGCAGTTAGTCTCGTGTGTCACATGCTCACTGTGAAACCATGCAGCAGGATACACTGCCAGCACATCTTGACTCACCCCTGGCTACAGGTAACTTAACTCTACACTAGAGGAGATGGCAAAGTTGGTGGAGCAGACCGTGAGGGGTGACTTCTCAGTGTCCGGCGGAGTGGAGAGACGTGCCAGTCACTGCAGTTAGTCTGTGTGTGTCACATGTCAGAAACCATGCAGCAGGATACACTGCCAGCACATCTTGACTCACCCCTGGCTACAGGTAACTCTACACTAGAGGAGATGGCAAAGTTGGTGGAGCAGATCGTGAGGGTGACTTCTCAGTGTCCGGGCGGAGTGGAGAGGCGTGCCAGTCACTGCAGTTAGTCTCGTGTGTCACATCACTGTGAAACCATGCAGCAGGATACACTGCCAGCACATCTTGACTCACCCCTGGCTACAGGTAACTTAACTCACACTAGAGGAGATGGCAAAGTTGTGGAGCAGACCGTGAGGTGACTTCTCAGTGTCCGGGCGGAGTGGAGAGACGCTGCAGTCACTGCAGTTAGTCTCGGTGTCACATGCTCACTGTGAAACCATGCAGCAGGATACACTGCCAGCACATCTTGACTCACCCCTGGCTACAGGTAACTCTACACTAGAGAAGAAGATGGTGGAGCAGATCTGAGAGTGACTTCAGTGTCCGGCGAGGGAGAGACGTGCCAGTCACTGCAGTTAGTCTGTGTCACATGCTCACTGTGAAACCATGCAGCAGGATACACTGCCAGCACATCTTGACTCACCCCTGGCTACAGGTAACTTAACTCTACACTAGAGGAGAGCGTTGGTGGAGCAGACCGCAGGTGACTGTGTCCGGGCGGAGGAGAGACGGCCAGTCACTGCAGTTAGTCTGTCACATGCTCACTGTGAAACCATGCAGCAGGATACACTGCCAGCACATCTTGACTCACCCCTGGCTACAGGTAACTTAACTCACACTAGAGGAGATGGCAAAGTTGGTGGAGCAGATCGTGAGAGGTGACTTCTCAGTGTCCGGCGGAGGGAGAGACGCGCCAGTCACTGCAGTTAGTCTCGTGTGTCACATGCTCACTGTGAAACCATGATACACTGCCAGCACATCTTGACTCACCCCTGGCTACAGGTAACTAACTCTACACTAGAGGAGATGGCAAAGTTGGTGGAGCAGACCGAGAGGATTTTTTCAGTGTCCGGGCGGAGAGACGCCAGTCACTGCAGTTAGTCTCGTGTCACATGCTCACTGTGAAACCGCCAGGATACACTGTCACCTTGACTCACCCCTGGCTACAGGTACTTAACTCTACACTAGAGGAGATGGCAAAGTTGGTGGAGCAGACCGTGAGGGGTGACTTCAGTGTCCGGGCGGAGTGGAGAGACGCGTTGTGCAGCAGTCTCGTGTGTCACATGCTCACTGTGAAACCGTGCAACAGGACACTGCCAGCACATCTTGACTCACCCTGCTGCTACAGGTAACTTAATCTACACTAGAGGAGATGGCAAAGTTGGTGGAGCAGATCGCGAGAGGTGACTTCTCAGTGTCCGGACGGAGTGGAGACGCCAGTCACTGCAGTTAGTCTCGGTGTCACATGCTCACTGTGAAACCGCAGCAACAGGATACACTGCCAGCACATCTTGACTCACCCCTGGCTACAGGTAACTCTACACTAGAGGAGATGGCAAAGTTGGTGGAGCAGATCGTGAGAGGTGACTCAGTGTCCGCGGAGTGGAGAGAGCTGCCAGTCACTGCAGTTAGTCTCGTGTGTCACATGCTCACTGTGAACCATGCAAGCAGGATACACTGCCAGCACATCTTGACTCCCCCCCCTGGCTAGTAACTCTACACTAGAGGAGGGCAAAGTTGGTGGAGCAGATCGTGAGGGTGACTTCTCAGTGTCCGGGCGGAGTGGAGAGAGACGCCAGTCACTGCAGTTAGTCTCGGTGTCACATGCTCACTGTGGTGCAGCAGGATACACTGCCAGCAAATCTTGACTCACCCCTGGCTACAGGTAACTCTACACTAGAGGAGATGGCAAAGTTGGTGGAGCAGACCGTGAGTGACTTCTCAGTGTCCGGGCGGAGTGGCACAGTCACTGCAGTTAGTCTGTGTCACATGCTCACTGTGAAACCTGCAACAGGATACACTGCCAGCACATCTTGACTCACCCCTGGCTACAGGTAATCCTACACTAGAGGAGATGGCAAAGTTGGTGGAGCAGATCGAGAGGTGACTTCTCAGTGTCCATGAAGGGAGAGTGCCAGTCACTGCAGTTAGTCTCGTGTGTCACATGCTCACTGTGAAACCATGCAGCAGGATACACTGCCAGCACATCTTGACTCACCCCTGGCTACAGGTAACTCTACACTAGAGGAGATGGCAAAGTTGGTGGAGCAGATCGTGAGAGGTGACTTCTCAGTGTCCGGGCGGAGTGGAGAGACGCGGCCAGTCACTGTTAGTCTCGGTGTCACATGCTCACTGTGAAACCATGCAACAGGATACACTGCCAGCACATCTTGACTCACCCCTGGCTACAGGTAACAACTCTACTAGAGGAGATGGCAAAGTTGGTGGAGCAGACCGTGAGAGGTGACTTCTCAGTGTCCGGACGAGTGGAGAGACGTGCCAGTCACTGCAGTTAGTCTCGTGTGTCACATGCTCACTGTGAAACCGTGCAACAGGATACACTGCCAGCACATCTTGACTCACCCCTGGCTACAGGTAACTCTACACAGAGGAGATGGCAAAGTTGGTGGAGCAGATCGTGAGGGTGACTTCTCAGTGTCCGGGCGAGTGTGGAGAGACGTGCAGTCACTGTTAGTCTCGTGTGTCACATGCTCACTGTGAAACCGTGCAACAGGATACACTGCCAGCACATCTTGACTCACCCCTGGCTACAGGTAACTCTACACTAGAGGAGATGGCAAAGTTGGTGGAGCAGATCGTGAGGGTGACTTCTCAGTGTCCGGGGCGGAGTGGAGAGACGTGCCAGTCACTGCAGTTAGTCTCGTGTGTCACATGCTCACTGTGAAACCGTGCAACAGGATACACTGCCAGCACATCTTGACTCACCCCTGGCTACAGGTAACTTAACTCTACACTAGAGGAGATGGCAAAGTTGGTGGAGCAGGACCTGAGGGTCTCTGTCCGGCGGAGTGGAGAGACGTCCAGTCACTGCAGTTAGTCTCGTGTGTCATGCTCACTGTGAAACCGTGCAACAGGATACACTGCCAGCACATCTTGACTCACCCCTGGCTACAGGTAACTTAACTCTACACTAGAGGAGATGGCAAAGTTGGTGGAGCAGACCAGGGTGACTTCTCAGTGTCGACGGAGTGGAGAGACGTGCCAGTCACTGCAGTTAGTCTCTGTGTGTCACATGCTCACTGTGAAACCGTGCAACAGGATACACTGCCAGCACATCTTGACTCACCCCTGGCTACAGGTAATTAACTCTACACTAGAGGAGATGGCAAAGTTGGTGGAGCAGACCGTGAGAGGTGACTTCATCCGGGCGGAGTGGAGAGCGCCAGTCACTGCAGTTAGTCTCGTGTGTCACATGCTCACTGTGAAACCATGCAACAGGATACACTGCCAGCACATCTTACTCACCCTGGCTACAGGTAATCTACACTAGAGGAGATGGCAAAGTTGGTGGAGCAGATCGTGAGAGGTGACTTCTCAGTGTCCGGGCGGAGTGGAGACGCCAGTCACTGCAGTCTCGTGTGTGTCACATGCTCACTGTGAAACCATGCAGCAGGATACACTGCCAGCAAATCTTGACTCACCCCTGGCTACAGGTAACTCTACACTAGAGGAGATAAGTTGGTGGAGCAGATCCGTGAGGGGTGACTTCTCAGTGTCCGGGCGAGTGGAGAGACGTGCCAGTCACTGCAGTTAGTCTCGTGTGTCACATGCTCACTGTGAAACCGTGCAACAGGATACACTGCCAGCACATCTTGACTCACCCCTGGCTACAGGTAACTCTACACTAGAGGAGATGGCAAAGTTGGTGGAGCAGATCGTGAGAGGTGACTTCTCAGTGTCCGGGCGAGTGGAGAGAGACGTGCCAGTCACTGCAGTTAGTCTCGTGTGTCACATGCTCACTGTGAAACCGTGCAACAGGATACACTGCCAGCACATCTTGACTCACCCCTGGCTACAGGTAACTCTACACTAGAGGAGATGGCAAAGTTGGTGGAGCAGATCGTGAGAGGTGACTTCAGTGTCCGGGCGAGTGGAGAGATGCCAGTCACTGCAGTTAGTCTCGTGTGTCACATGCTCACTGTGAAACCAGGCAGGATACACTGCCAGCATCTTGACTCACCCCTGGCTACAGGTAACTCTACACTAGAGGAGATGGCAAAGTTGGTGGAGCAGACCGGAGAGGTGACTTCTCAGTGTCCGGGCGGAGTGGAGAGATGCCAGTCACTGCAGTTAGTCTCGTGTGTCACATGCTCACTGTGAAACCGCAACAGGATACACTGCCAGCACATCTTGACTCACCCCTGGCTACAGGTAACTCTACACCTGGCAAAGTTGGTGGAGCAGATCGTGAGGGGTGACTTCAGTGTCCGGGCGGAGGGAGAGACGTGCCAGTCACTGCAGTTAGTCTCGGTGTCACATGCTCACTGTGAAACCGTGCAACAGGATACACTGCCAGCACATCTTGACTCACCCCTGTACAGGTAACTCTACACTAGAGGAGATGGCAAAGTTGGTGGAGCAGAGGTGACTCAGTGTCCGGGCGGAGTGGAGAGACGCGTGCCAGTCACTGCAGTTAGTCTCGTGTGTCACATGCTCACTGTGAAACCATGCAGCAGGATACACTGCCAGCACATCTTGACTCACCCCTGGCTACAGGTAACTTAACACTACACAGGAGATGGCAAAGTTGGTGGAGCAGACCGTGAGAGGTGACTTCTCAGTGTCCGGCGGAGTGGAGAGACGTGCCAGTCACTGCAGTTAGTCTCTGTGTCACATGCTCACTGTGAAACCATGCAGCAGGATACACTGCCAGCACATCTTGACTCACCCCTGGCTACAGGTAACTTAACTCTACACTAGAGGAGATGGCAAAGTTGGTGGAGCAGATCGTGAGAGGTGACTTCTCAGTGTCCGGCGAGTGGAGAGACGCTGCCAGTCACTGCAGTTAGTCTCGTGTGTCACATGCTCACTGTGAAACCATGCAGCAGGATACACTGCCAGCACATCTTGACTCACCCCTGGCTACAGGTAACTCTACACTAGAGGAGATGGCAAAGTTGGTGGAGCAGACCGTGAGGGTGATCAGTGTCCGGGCGAGTGGAGAGACGCCAGTCACTGCAGTTAGTCTGTGTCACATGCTCACTGTGAAACCATGCAGGATACACTGCCAGCAATCTTGACTCACCCCTGGCTACAGGTAACTCTACACTAGAGGAGATGGCAAAGTTGGTGGAGCAGATCGTGAGAGGTGACTCAGTGTCCGGGCCGGAGTGGAGAGACGTGCCAGTCACTGCAGTTAGTCTCGTGTGTCACATGCTCACTGTGAAACCATGCAGCAGGATACACTGCCAGCACATCTTGACTCACCCCTGGCTACAGGTAACTTAACTCTACACTAGAGGAGATGGCAAAGTTGGTGGAGCAGATCGTGAGAGGTGACTTCTCAGTGTCCGGGGCGGAGTGGAGAGACGTGCCAGTCACTGCAGTTAGTCTCGTGTGTCACATGCTCACTGTGAAACCATGCAGCAGGATACACTGCCAGCACATCTTGACTCACCCCTGGCTACAGGTAACTCTACACTAGAGGAGATGGCAAAGTTGGTGGAGCAGATCGTGAGAGGTGACTTCTCAGTGTCCGGGCCGGAGTGGAGAGACGTGCCAGTCACTGCAGTTAGTCTCGTGTGTCACATGCTCACTGTGAAACCATGCAGCAGGATACACTGCCAGCACATCTTGACTCACCCCTGGCTACAGGTAACTCTACACTAGAGGAGATGGCAAAGTTGGTGGAGCAGACCGTGAGGGGTGACTTCTCAGTGTCCGGGGCGGAGTGGAGAGACGTGCCAGTCACTGCAGTTAGTCTCGTGTGTCACATGCTCACTGTGAAACCATGCAGCAGGATACACTGCCAGCAAATCTTTACTCACCCCTGGCTACAGGTAACTCTACACTAGAGCCGTTTTAACTTTGCATCTGGTATTTGTTCGACATTGCAACATCTTGTTTCACCCATGTTGGCTTCAATATTTAATAATAATACTACTTCTTTGACAAGATAATCTTCTGCAAGATTTAACTCTCGTTTCTGCAGCTATCATGGCCAATCAACCTTTTTTCCAATGGAAATATCAGCAAGGTTTACTTATTTAATCAAGTACTTAAAACAAATTTTATGCTAATGTTTGCAAAATATTTACTGTTGATAAAAACGTCCCAGTACAAGGTTCTTCCAAGAAAGCTCAGATTCAAACTCATTTCAATCAAAAGCGTTTTCGGTCAAGTTATGTGTCGCCTATTGGGGCAGTTTCTGCAGAAAAACAAATTTTTCATACATCAATTTTGAAAACTTAAAAATTTTCATTGAGTTTTCGATTTTTTTAGTGTTTTTATCAAAATCAATTTAATAGGACTTCTAATAGCTTGGCAAATTAATGTCAAAGGTGACCAAATTTGAACAGATGTTTTAATGTTACTCCACAGTTGCACAGATGCAAAGTTACATAGGCTCTAGTGTAGTCAGCTCTTGTGTAGTTAGCTCTATTGTAGTCAGCTCTTGCTGCTTGAAATGTTATGTTTGATGTTGATATCAATGTCTGGTGTTTGCAGGACAGCAGGATGCTCCAGCGTGTGAACCAGCTGATGGGTGAGGGTGAGGAGGTTACGTACCAGGACTTGACTTTGCTCCAGACTCGCGGTACTAAGCGAACTCGGGCAGACGCAGAACTTAGTCTCGACTTGTAGTGTATAGTGGCACAACTGTGACTCGAAATGGCTTATCTGTGGTTTTGTGATTGAATCCCAGATAGTTGGATTTCCACTTGGGTTGCAAGAACTTACTGTTGACAAAGCTTACGTGTACAAGCTGCATGTTTGTGTGATCTGTTGCCAAAGTCATAATTGTTCCTGATACTTTTCCTTGTTCTGTTGTACTCTCTGTATTGTGGAGAACAGAGAGCTTTATCACCTGGATAGTGGACAAACACAAAGGAGAGACAGACTGTGTCTTACTCGGGCCTTTGTTAAGATATAAGGCCGGTATCCACAGTGCGAGGCTGTGCGCTGCAAATGCCTCATCACATCTGCCTCGGGGGGAGGCATATACGCTGTTGACAAATTTGTAACCACTAATACTGATAAGAGCACGCCAACCACCAGATTCGCAGTGAAGACAGTCAGACAATATGTCTGTTTTTCTAGAAATGCCAAGTTGCTGCCACTGCTTTTATTGTGATGGCGACAATTATTTCACTGTAAGACCCCAACAAGAGACGTCATCTTCTTTTTCAAATCTTTAACCGAAACATTCATTGACTGTGATATTTCGCGCCACAAGTCTTCTCTCTTGTTTTTATTATAATATTCAGGGGGTTTCGAGTCTCACAGTGAACGTTTAGTTTCATACCACTTCACTAATTGTCTGATCATGTCATGATTATCCATGATGACAGTTTCGGTGGAGGTTTGTTGGTTTGCAGTGCAGAATTGTGTCTTGTAATGGTGCTTAAGTTGTGTTTTGTCTTGAGAAATGACGAATAGCGGTGAAAATTTGCCAGTCTGTGTTCTCCTGTGTTTCTACTTTATCTTCTTGTGAAAGTTAGTTACAGTCCTAAATCTATCTCTGTACTGTAGATTGAGTTCCTTTCTTCGTGACCTGTTCTATTTGTTAGGTGTACATTTTCAAAACTCAAGAACAAATGAAACATTTAAGCTACAGATTATTGTTGTTTGTTTATTATATTTTATTAGACCTGAATATCTACGTAACGTTTAGTGCTAAATATTTTGTGTATATAATGTTTTCAGTATATTATAAGCGGTATTGTTCTTACATTAATATTAATACTTATTGTTTAAACCGTGTACTTTCAACACACATGAATCAACAAATTTAGCATGTGTTTCATTTGTTATTTAAAATGTATACACTCAATAATGTATCCTAACACCGTATGATTAGAATTAAGTCTTATACACTCTTATGTATGTAATTTTTGATTATTCAGCAGTTACGTATATAATGCATTTATTCATTTATACGTTCTATAATTATTATTTTATGTGCTCATGGTAGCTAAGTTGTTTAGTTGGTTGCAAGTGTTTTTGTTCAAACTATTTTATGATTAGCAAAGTCAAATAAGGTCCCTGGACAAAGGGATTATCAGTCAATTGAATTGGATTTTCTCCCAATCATATACTGTACATTATTAGTACAAATGCTTTCTTTTTCAAAACAAACTGTTCTTTGATTTTTTAGACAGGATTTTATTTGAAATGTATCCATGTTTATTGTTTTGTACTTTTTATTTATTTACTTATAGATTGTACTCTTAGCTTGAGAGTTATGATTAGTTTCCGAGGCATATTGTAGTGGAAGAGAAGACTAGTCCTCGCATGAGTGATGATAGTGATATGTGATGCTTCGGTTGGAACTTGGAAGTGTGTTCCTTTGTTCAACACATAAGTCAGTCAAATGCTAGGTTACCTGTTGTTGTATATTTGTCCTAGTCATCATGGGTGCCGCCAGACAGGAGCTTTCCCTCAGAAGAAGTTTAAAAACTGTATTTACGTAATATGACAACTCCCAACTTTTTTCAACAAATGTACTAATTGAAACTCAAAACCTCCGCTGAATTTCTCTCACCACGGGAGAGTTTAGAGGATACTTCATTTTCACTTGTCTCCTTATTGGACAATTACACGCCATGCTGTGCACATGACACCTTTCACAACCCTGGCGGGGCTCCTAGTCATGTGTCTTAACAATAGCCGTGCCCTGGGGGGGCCCCTAGTCATGTGACTTAACAATAGCCGTGCCCTGGCGGGGCCCATGCTAGTCACTTTACTAGTACTGTAGTTGTACTAGTCTTCATGTACAGTTTATTCACTATATATTCAACAGCTCATTAATTCTGTCCAAAGTTATTGTTACTAAAAATGAAATTCTGAATTTTTTTTATTTTTCAGCCTTTGTATGTGTGATTTATTTAAGGTATGACTTTTTAAGTTACTTATTGAATAACAAAAGTTATCCTAACTGTAATTCTGATTTAAAACATAAACACTTGATGAATTCTTCATGTATTCTAGGCTGTCTCATTTGTTGACAGTTGTCATCATTAGTTTGACATTAATTCCTGTAAATTAGGAATTTTAGTTGTGTTAAAAGTTCTAGCTATAAAAATTTTCTATGATCTGCCCTTCAGTGTACTAACTTTAATATTACCTATTACCTATTACTTTTAATCTTCCAAATTATTGTATTATTTTATTTGTGAAATTATATCAATTTGTTAAATTAAATGTATAATGGTTTGTTTTAAATTTAATTATTGTTTTATTTTAAATTAAGTTTTGTGTTAAGCGCAACAATGCAATCATAAAAAAAGTAAAATTTGTCCGGTTTTGAAAAAAATTTCACCCAAAATTTTTTTACAGTTGCTTGGGAATAACTTCCGAACAGAACAAGATATTTTAACGCGGTTCAGCGCGACAAGGCAGAACAAACAAATATATAATAATTATGTCTGGTTTTTTAAAACAGAATTTCACCTGAAGTTTACAGTTTTCCGGAATAAAGCGCCTGTAAAAAATGACACGCTTTCAACATACACAAGTATTATATGCCATCAATTGTACCCTGGCCTATTGCCCTACTTTTTAAATCCAACCCATACACAAGTGTTAGGTTATTGTGGTTGTGTTTTGAAGGTGCTTTCTAAATACTGATTTGCTAAGATCTTCTGCAATAAAATGTATCATGTTTTGTTTTAAATTTTGTGAAGATTTTGGTAACTTACACAATTTGTCAGATTTTGGAAAGAGTTGTACTTGAAGGCTATATTAGGTATTGTTTATAAAACTTCAATTAAACTTAAGCTTTCATTCATCCGTTTAAACTCTAATTAAAGGTATTTTCAAACCCTGTTCTATTAAGAGTTTAACAAAATGTAACCATCTTTAAATGAATTTTGTGTACTATGCTAAATTTGCTATACTCAAGCCTTGGTCACGGTCAGGAGTCACTAAGGTGGGTTCATTAGATCAACATAAATGCCAAAACACAATCTCCATGTCAAGTGTGATAGGCTACGGTCGTGTAGAACAATACAAGGAAGGAAAATTATGTACACTGCTTGAAAACATAACAATAACTTTATTCTCACCTTTAAGTTTTGATTTGAAAAAAAATGGTTGAATGTATTATTAGGTATTATTAACATTGATATTTACAGTAGGAAATAATTGACTTGTTAACAAAGTTGGTTGGATCGACTGCGGTTTGGTATCGCTCAGTTATGAGAACACACAGCTGAGAACTGGGCACTGAGAGTGAGGCAGTGACAGTGGTGTAAATAACACACCAGCCCCGCCTTGCGGGGGGGCGCTACGCGCCCTCCGCTAGGTAACTGCCAATCATCAGCAATCGGTGTCAGAATAAAAATTACACTTCAGAAAACCCCAAAAAATGATATTTGCAATCCATATTTGTTTTTTGGATAGTAAGTCAAATTAATTAACCCAGGGCTGGGTTTGAATGAAATGAGATGGTGGCTCTGTGCTGGCATAGATTCGTTCATAGCCCGTCAGGCGTCACCTCTCGTCTCAGCTCTGTACTGTACAGCGTACTTTGGGCGGCGTGAGCGCGCATCACAACCTCTGGTCACTGAAGTAATTCAACCACCAACCGCAGAGCGCACTGCTTAGGCACACACACCACCCTGTCCTGACACCACGTCGGTTGTGCAATACCTATTGTCACTGTGAATCTGTGGACTAACCTATTTCTCACTTTGTTTCACGTGTGTTTGTAACAGTTACTGTAGTCTGTGGATGCAGCATTCAGATTTGATGTCTAGGAAACTAACTGGTGCTCAAAACAGGAAAAGAAGAACAAGAAAAGTTACAAAACCTTTAAAGTCTACGCTCGTTTGATCTATAACCACGACAAAGAGATGCTACTGTGTAGCTCATCGCGTTATCACCATAAATTAACACGTATAAAACAAAACAAAGGTAACTTGACTGAGCTTTTGTTGGTTCGTATCTTGGATGAGGGAAGGGGGCGCTCGATGGCTTAGTTACGCCACTAGGCAGTGATATGTATGAACTCTCGGTGAGTCGCATGACACACTGAACTGTTTCATTCAACACCGCTACTAGTGACAGAGACCACACACGATGCACCGACAGGTAGATATGTGCTCTTGATGACTCGTACGACACGCTGTGCTGCTTCACTGTTGAGCCTGGTCACCAGTAGCCGTGTGGACTGTGCATGCAGCCAGTACTTGCCGAGCATGGGTCTCACATCACTCTCTGCCTCAGTGTCGTCAGCTGTCTCCGAGGTCGCCAGGTTCAAGACGATGAACATTACTTGGTGATCTGTTGCCAGTGTCTTCATCACAGTCATCACGTTGTTCAGCAGACCGAACCCTGAACAAGACACGAGCAATGATTAACAACAAGGTACAATACTACTTGCTTAACCCATTCACTGCGATGGAACATGAACATTGAATTTGTTTCAGTTGAATAGTGTACAATAATATGGTTATACAGTGTACGTGTTTACACATTGTGAGATTACTCCGTGGCATACAAGATGCATAGGAAAACAAAGAATTACAAACAAAAACATTAAAAAGAGAACAAGTCAAATAAATAAACAATACAAAGACCAAAGATAACAAAGCTAATATTTACATATTTATTCCGTCATGTATTCGTGTGTGATGTAGAAGGCCTTCTTCAAAAGATACTTTTAAATTATGCCGAGGAAAATCGATGATACTTCTTCCTCTAAGTTATCTGGAAGTTTATTTACAATTTAGACAATGCGTAGTTTGTATTTTTAGTATAAACATTGGAATTTTAATATTGTAAGAAGAATACCTTGTGTAGAGTCGCTGGACATGAATGGCAGGTAGAGGGGAGGCATGGAATCTATGAAGATCACCCTCGGTACGAGAGAGCTAGTGTCTTCTTCACTCCAGGCTGTGTTCAGGTGGTGAAGATACGACAGCAGTTGAAACATGTCACTGACTTCAAACACTGAGATTCTTTCCAACGCTGTCTTCATTTCCTGAGACAAAAGATAAGTTCATGAGATCTCCTACAACACTCTGTACATCTTACTGAGTATAGAGCCCTCTACTCCTTATCTAAACCCACTGAAATCCCCGGGAAACAGTTCAACTTACTTAAGTAAAACTCCTCGTATTCTCTTATAGTTTAGTTTGAGAAATCAAATGCTGTAATCTGCACAGTCATTGGCCTTGATAAATTGAGAATACAGCTACAAATTTTGCCCACGTCTGTTGATTTTACACTTCAAAATCCAAATGAGTTTGTAGATCCTTAAAAATTCTATAGTTAGATCAAGAAAGATTGTTATCTAGATTTCAAGTAAAAGCATTGTTTGCACTCTCGTTGGGATGGGAGGTGGTTGAGTGCAAGTGGTATTGCTATTGTGTTATATAGTGATTCAAAAACCAATTGGAATGTTATATTTAAACCTCTTGGTTAATGTAATAGTTTTAAGATCAAGAGGAGTGAGCATCATCATGTGAAAAAGTTGAACTGAATTATTAAACCTTATTTTCAAGCTAGTTCTACAAAATTACGATAGAAAATTGTAGTCTTTAAGTATGGTAAATTTCTCTTCCAGAATGCACAAAAACGTGTTTCTTAGATTTAATTTTAAAAAGTTTTTATACCCCTCGTATGTTACGTTATGGACGCCCTTGTGTTGCGGTAACTTTAAAAAAACACACTAGACTGTTTCTTCAGAGTAATTTTCTCTGCAATATTTCTAATGTACACATTACCTGATCAAATGTTCTACTTACCTGATCAGAGAGGTTTTTGTGTGAGATGATTTCAGTGAGACGTGTCGCAGACAAGTGAGTGTTAGTGTCTAGGTAGTGGACAGCCTGGTGCAGTGTTGTGGAGATGTGTACAGCCATGGTGTAACATAGTTGTGAACTGCCGTCACCAGACAAGCCACAGATCTCAAGTACAGTTCCAGTCAGCAGACCTCCTTGTAGCAGTGAGTCTAGTCTACACACACAAGTGAGTGTTAGTGTCTAGGTAGTGGACAGCCTGGTGCAGTGTTGTGGAGATGTGTACAGCCATGGTGTAACATAGTTGTGAACTGCCGTCACCAGACAAGCCACAGATCTCAAGTACAGTTCCAGTCAGCAGACCTCCTTGTAGCAGTGAGTCTAGTCTACACACACAGTGAGTGTTAGTGTCTAGGTAGTGGACAGCCTGGTGCAGTGTTGTGGAGATGTGCAGCCATGGTGTAACATAGTTGTGAACTGCCGTCACCAGACAAGCCACAGATCTCAAGTACAGTTCCAGTCAGCAGACCTCCTTGTAGCAGTGTGTCTAGTCTACACACACAAGTGAGTGTTAGTGTTTAGGTAGTGGACAGCCTGGTGCAGTGTTGTGGAGATGTGTACAGCCATGGTGTAACATAGTTGTGAACTGCCGTCACCAGACAAGCCACAGATCTCAAGTACAGTTCCAGTCAGCAGACCTCCTTGTAGCAGTGAGTCTAGTCTACACACACAAGTGAGTGTTAGTGTCTAGGTAGTGGACAGCCTGGTGCAGTGTTGTGGAGATGTGTGCAGCCATGGTGTAACATAGTTGTGAACTGCCGTCACCAGACAAGCCACAGATCTCAAGTACAGTTCCAGTCAGCAGACCTCCTTGTAGCAGTGTGTCTAGTCTACACACACAAGTGAGTGTTGGTGTCTAGGTAGTGGACAGCCTGGTGCAGTGTTGTGGAGATGTGTGCAGCCATGGTGTAACATAGTTGTGAACTGCCGTCACCAGACAAGCCACAGATCTCAAGTACAGTTCCAGTCAGCAGACCTCCTTGTAGCAGTGTGTCTAGTCTACACACACAAGTGAGTGTTGGTGTCTAGGTAGTGGACAGCCTGGTGCAGTGTTGTGGAGATGTGTGCAGCCATGGTGTAACATAGTTGTGAACTGCCGTCACCAGACAAGCCACAGATCTCAAGTACAGTTCCAGTCAGCAGACCTCCTTGTAGCAGTGTGTCTAGTCTACACACTTTCAAATATGATTACATTTTACAAGTTCCCTGGCAAGGAGTGAGAGGACACTTGCCTGGGGATGCCAGAGGAGATAAGAGCGGAGCCGAACACCAGGTGTTCATACGCTGAACTCCCACTCACCGGCAATGCTGAGAAACTTGTCACTAACTTTTCCTTCAAGCCCAGTACTTCCTGCAAAACAAGATACGTTCAGTTTTATGTTAATTTAAAATACATTTGGATGACCATTTGTTACGATTCATTTTGATAACATTTGTAATATTGGTTGCAATAGAACTCCTTGGTACTTTGTAATAATTGTATATTTTTTGACATGTCAGTAGCATTTAAGAATCAGTCATTAAAAGCTTGAAAGAGTTAGAAATGTTTCAAGAAAAATAGCAAATTTTAGAAGAAATGTTTAAGTAATGAGTTTTAGACAGTTGTTTACACTGATGGGACTCCCTTTGAAAAGTAAATTGAATAAGAAATGTTAAGCATACAATACGATAGAAACTCTTTATGTTCAGTGCAATTAATCTTGATTAAAAACTACAGGTACAACACTTTGCGTAAAATAGTATTTAACAACAGAATGTAGCGTAGTCTATGTAAAATTTAGACCTTTACTACTAGCAATTTTTTTATCAACACCTATACCTAAATTCTTAAGTGACATTTGGACAACCTTTAATTTAGAAAAGAAAGTTTAATTTGAAATTTCAACGATTGCAATCAGATACAGCATCCAAATTTTAAGAAATAATCTTTATAATAATTTAGAAAACTCATAATCTTATATTTAAATTTTTTGTTTTAATAGCATCCTTTGCACTTGTGCAGCTCATTTGTGTAATAAGAAGGTGTACATTTGTTCAAATAAATGTTCTTTATATATGCAGGTTTGCCGTCAGAAGTAGGGTTTCTTCTGGCAATGTTTTCAAGAGTCAGTCTCTGACACGACACAATTGAACCTGGATGTGAAGTGGATTCACACTGACTTTCCCCTGGCATGAGCACTTTTAAACTTTTTGGTAAAGAAAATTTATGCTGGGAAGAAGTAATAAAAAAATTATCATCAAGCTTAAAAGTTAATTAGGTTAGATAAAAATCACTTGATAGAGAAAATCAGAGGTAACATAATTATTAGCTAAAAATAGTCTTGCTACTGTGTAAAAGTCCCTTACTACATAGGTAATGGAGATAATCAACATCATATTAGGTAATTAACTCACACCTTTTTAATAGACTGTCACTAGCTTTACTTTCGAGACATATTGCTACCTAGACCCGCATTTCACTCGTCTTTCTTAATTTGCTTGTTACGCTCACTCTACTGGTGCTTGTTACTAAATTTTGTTCATATCAATAAAAGATTTGTTTTTATATAAATTTCATATCAAACATAATTATTAAAAAGCCTAGAGAGAAAGAAAATTTATTAAATAAATTAACATCTGCTTACACAATGTAAGCTGTATAAACAAAGAATATTAATCAATTAAGGCTATTGTTATACAGAGGGTTTCTAAAAATGATCATAGAATTTTCTATACTCACTAATAAAATTAAATTTAAAAACTTAACAATAAAATAATGACCAATTAAGTTGAATGCTAATTGGCCCAACCCTGATTTAAACCTGTATTATAATAATTATTAACTTATTCAAACTTTTGAGTTGTGCTAAATCAAACCTTAAAAGAAACATCACAGGTGGTAGACAATTTTTCGATATCTTCTTGTAAGAAATCCAAAATTGAAAATATTTTGTGATGAGCTAATTTTTTGAGGAGAACCTCACTAATTCCCATTTCGTTATTAAGTCTAGCCATAGCACAACCCTTGCCCATAAAACACAAATTGCTGAAGTCCAATCAAATTTCAGGCGATAACTGAGAAAATAAGTGTTCCAATTTCACATATAATATAAAGCAAGGGTAAGTTTTATTTATAAAGCCCTTTACAAATGTAAATGAAAATCGACGACCTCGATTTAAAAGGTTTATTTTCGGCGGAGTTTGGTTATGTTTTGACTTTTGATAGGTGTACAAGAACCGGAAATGAAATGATGCAAGAAGCTTGACGACGCCAGTGCGCAAACTCCCCGAGTCGCAGTTAAGGCAACGATCGCTAAAAACCACTACTTTCCTACTACAACAAATGCAAAAATAATTGTATTAAAATTTAACTTTTAAGCCCATTCTCCACGAGTGGGTAAAACGCGACCGTTAGCCGGCGCTCCCGCTCGAAAATTTTGACCATTCTCCACAAGCGGTTGATTGAACGGCGAGCAAACCGCTCTTCCATTCTCCACGGGCAGGCAAAACGCGACTTTTTGCCGGCCCGAGTATCGGAGTCTACTGTACAAATACAAAAAACCTATTATATGATAAGATCTTTATATGAAAAACTTTTAGTACTATAAATACCTCATTGCCCGTAGGTCCTAAAGATGTGACTTTTACTTTAATCAGCCAAGTACTTTGCTAAATAATCGCTTTAACACAACATTTCAAACTGACATAAAAGTTGGTTACTTATATCCTATTTTATATTATGAAGTACACTATGACAGACCACTATATTCTAGCTTTATGGAATATCTAAATTAATTTTGTATCATCTAATTTTCGTTTTTTTTTTCATTATAAAACCTTTATAATTTAGTATATTTTTAAAATTGAAACAAGTATTAAACTATTTAATTACTTAACTAAACTAACCTAAATTATTTAACTAGGTAAATAAGCCTAAATAAAATTCAAAATTAAATGATGTGTTATTTATTAAACTACTGGCAAACGGACGAAGAAAATTGTTTAGATTTTACAAAAAATCTCGCAAAAAACCTTTTAGTATCAAACACTTTACAACACTCAGTTCACTCTGCCGGTCTATTGAGCACTGATGGCAGTGGTGAGGCGGGTGAACAGCGCGCAAACCGCTACGTGGAGAATGGCAGGCGGTTCTCTGGCGCGCGGTTGTGACGCCTCCTCGGGCGTGCGACCCGCTCACCCGCCTGCGAACGCGACCTCCCGCGCCCGGCAACCTGCTCGTGGAGACGGCTCCATTTAAACCCATTGGTTCTGTTACTCGCGCGGTTCAGACAACGGTCACGTTTTACCCGTTCGTGGAGAATGGGCCTTAAACTATAAGAAGATGGAAATAACAAAATTAATAAAGGTGGGTGTTAAAAAAGTATCTTTATTGACTTCATATATAAACATTTAAAATCAATGGTATCTAAAGAAAAAAGGATACGTCATACTATTTAACACGACTAAAATTTATATTCCCAGTTGTAGGAGCGTTTTCTAAATAATTATATAATATTGTTCAATCAGGAGTTGAAACAACACTGATGTCACATTACAGTTATCGAATCACAGAGCTTGGAAACTCGTGAAAAAGCAGATAAGACCTTGGTCATATTAACCTCCGGTATGATACACATAGTCATACCACGGCATTTTGTTGACCTGGACATACCAACCCGCTACGGGCACGCTCAAATTTAATAGTTATAATAATAATTCCAACGTAACCAGGATGAACGCTGTTACTAGATAGCTTGCTACTAGCAATTTTCAACAGTTAAACGGGTTTGAAAACCCTTCTCCCACCTTTAGAGTATGCTTATTATTTTCTCGAACCCTCCCCCTTAACGCATCACGTAATATAGCGACGAATCTTCAATGCGCGTTTGAAAATTTCCCGCAGTTTGAGTTACGTTCTAAAATACTAATTATTATTACTCTATCAATATTAAACATAACGCTGAAAAAGGAAAGAAGAGGGTATTTCCTTCCTTTACCTCTCTTGAAAAAGTTGGTCTAAAAACGAGATATACCGGATTACCGGTAGATTTTTTTATGTACCTACCCTTTTCTTTCCTTTCCTATATCCCTTTTCAGCGTAATGTATAAGACTACTTTCATTTCCTCTTAAAGAATATTAAACATAATTCATTGTATCATATACATTTCGTAAATAGTAGTGACATTTCACTTTGTTGGGTGACTCTCAATTTTTAACAACACGCTTCCGGTTTATGAACTGTCTGCAAAAGGGTGGGGAAGAAACCGAGAAGAAGGCGATGACGACAATTGACGATGGACGCCATGTTTTATAATAGTGGGCTTCAGAGTGTGTAACGGTTCTAATATTTGGCTATTGCAGCAATATTACAACATATTTTAAAATAAATTTACCCCTAAAGTGTTGATTTCCTAATTTCACGCATTAATATGTTCTTTTAAAGTCATTTCGCTTGAGGATTAAACGGAAATAACTGGATTTAATAATGGTAAGTCAGAGATTTTCTCTTGCAAGCCTACAGCTCAAAATGGCGGAGATGGGACAGACGTAATATTTCAAACCAGTAAAAATCCAGCGTATTTGGCGATTGAACCAATGTTAGACTCCCAGTATCCCCTATAGAGATACTTAATAATTCCTTCTTTACTTACGTTCATATGGTTTATAAAATTAAAGAGCCAAAATACCATAAAATTAAAATTAATTGACTTTCTCTTTGGAGTGTTGTAAATTTCAAACTCTCGTTTGTGGTAAGGTTTGTGTTGAGCTACCTAGTACTATGAACTAAACTAATTGGATTGCAATGCTTATTACTTTTATGCCCACAAAAGTATTTGGCTTGTTTTGTAAAAGAAAATTAATTTATTTTTTTTAAATCGCCAAACGAAGTCCGCCTTGCTAGCCTAAGGTGACAGGAGTAACTAACCAAGGCGTTAATTGTTGATGAAAGAAACATGTGCCATCTTGGTATAGGGTAGTATTATCAGCTCAATGTAGCCAATTCAATCCAAATATTAACTGAGTTTGTGGTCCTTTGTTTTAATTAAGTAATCTGGAGCTCATACTCAGTTTCACGTTCACCTGGCAGTAGCCTAGGTTAATAGTCTCATTCCCTATAAGATTTATGTATTTTCTCAATCATTGTAAAATTGTAGTGTTTTCAAAGTACTTCATAGGGTCTTGTTAGTTCAGGCCTAGTGTGTTTGTCCTGGATTCTGATAGGTAGGCCTATAATTGTTTATTTACGGTTGATATCGGTACCATTTTTACAATAAGCTTATACAAATTGCTAGCGTGCTAGATTAGATGTAGTACTTCTTGTCCTTCAGACTTAGCTGGTTTTCAAGATGCGTAAGGCTTAACATTACAACAATTGTTTCTAATGATAATTTATTCAGGAAAGAGAGATATAATAGAACTTAGAGTTGAGTTGTAAAGTGCACAGAAATCGAAAGGGCTTGGATCTTTGTTACTCTGAATATCATTAAAAAGTGAGCTCGACTAAATCAAGTAGGCCTATTTGATCTTCCATTCTTGCCTAAGTGTTGTAGTGTGTCAGGAAATGCCTGACATATATTGCCCAACGCATGCAAACAGACACTAGTGTAGAGGTGGCTTTTAGGTTTTAGGCTAAGTTTGTTTAACACCAAACCTAAACTGTAACAAGTGGAATTGATACTTAGCCGAGAATCCTATAGCACCATCAGTGACTAAGGAAACCTCAACCCATGTGCCCCAGTATATTGGCTGGTTAGCATTGGATATTTATGATTCTATTTTTTTTCTGCTTTAATAAATGCAGTTTAATACAAGCATTGAAGTTCATAGTTATGATACTTGATCAGTAACTAGTTATAGAATTGACTATCATCAACTTGAATTATTCAAAAAGCTGCCATCTCAGGCAAGAGTCTTACTGTTTCAAAATCTTCCAAAGTAAATTCAAAATATCCAAACACACAAAATTATTTCAAAGAGAGCTTAGAACTTTTCTGGCTACTGGAGGGTTTTACAGTGTTCAGGAGTTTATGGACCACTCTCTTGCCACTAAGAAGTCTGTTATTTAAATTTTATTGTATAAGCTAGGCTATATTTTAAATTTGATCGAATTATATTTGGTTTGTACAATCTTCACTTTAAATATAGGACTCAATTTTTAGGCTAAATTTCATAAAATTACGTTAAGCTGCTGTCAGTTAAATACCAATTTCAGTATGGTATGGTAAGAATTTGTGTCCATACATTTAAATTAAAGACGCAAATTGTTACCTTTGCCTCATTAAAAAAAAACAATCAAACTATCCAAACCGCTTGATCTGATGTTTGCAAAACTACTATTTATTATCGGTTAAACAGGAAATGAATATGGACCTGTGTTTGTTTCAGAAGTAGGAATGAGTGGGACCCGAGGGGAAGCGAGTTCAGGTCTGCAACACTTGGCTGGTCGCTTCAACCCCTCCACGGTCAGTACCACATCAATATTTCTAAGCTACAAACCTGATTATCTAAGAATGTTTACCTTTTATTGTTAAGCTGTTATTTTATCCTTGAAACTGATCAGGGTTGGTTTGTTTCTTTCAGGCAGTGATGACGCACGTAAGCAATGGGCGGCCCAGTGAGGGCAAGAGCCTGGCTGAGTTGATCCACAGCTCCACGCTGAATACGCGCAAGCGCAAGCTGGCCAGCTCAGGGGAAGACACGGGCTCGCGCAGGAAGAGGATTGCAAGCTACAAGACAGTGCGGCTGAAGCGTATACAACAGGATTACGTGGATCATGTGACTGAAGTGTTAACATTGGAAAGTGCGAGTGCTAATGTCATGGAAGGGTACAGCCGCAAGTGTCCAGATATACCGAGTTACTTGAACTACTTCAAGAACCACCCCTTAGACCCGTCGGACCAGGGCGAGGATCTGATCACTCTGATTCAATCCGGAGTGACCTCTTCCCCCTCCATCCCTCAACCTGCATCACAAGGTGTCTCATGTAAGTACTAAGTAGTCATCATAAGCTCAATAACTACAAACAGTTAGAATTCTACAGCTTGTAAGTGGACTTAGTTTAGACTAGAGGTGTGCAAGATCTCAAGATTTCAAAATCAAGACGAGACATTTTTTACTCAACAAGAATTTTTTTCTCAAAAAGTTCAAAACATTTCAAAACCCCAAACAAATTTGTAATACCATAAAATTTACTTAAGTGATTTTTAAACACAATTTTCATTGGTTTAGCCTATTTAATAGCTTAAACCTAGCTAGCTACAGCTTGTCAATATATTTGTTCACTCTTTTATGTAAAATAATGATATAACAAATTATTGCTAATTAAAACTGTTCTTTTATTGTTTATGTGTACAATACTTCAACTAAAGGAGCACTCAGGAAAAATAAAACACATTGCACTTTCAATATTATAATAATATCCTAGATCAACTGAGCAAACTACTTAATAATATTAAGAAGAAACAAATGAGGCAAAAAAATGTATCAACATTAAAATTTCTTATCTCGATCCTCAAGATCTTGGCTGGTTCTCGCTCGATCTCGTCTCAACCTTAAAAAACCTGCTCTCGCACACTTCTAGTTTTAACATATTTTATACTAAAGCAAATTATTTTTTTCTAAAACTACCTATTATTAGATAAATGTAACAAGTTTTCCTGACGCTGAAAACGTTGCTGTTGAAAGCGCTTTGCGAATTAAAAAGTCAGTGTAAATTGGCTTTTTTGTACCTTTAAATATTAGTAAATAAATTAAACTACTAAAATTGGTAAAAATATATAGAAACCATATGAGTTGTATAAATCTTACTTTGGGGTATTATTTCTACTGTAGACATTATTTTGCTCCTCAAGCTCATGACTATTAACCCTTTGAGGTCTGGGTAATGCGACTATAGGTCGTGGCAAACTTCTTCTTTGAATGGTTGGATGTGCAGTATAGGATGCGATTGAAACAGTCTCAGATATCACGAGGGACTAAAGCTACACTTACGGCACCTTGCAGAGAACACCGAAACTACCACTCCCTCCCCCCTCCACACATAACTCAAGTGTGAGTTTGACAGCCCACGACAAACAGCCCGGTGGTTTAGTGGTTATAGTGACGGTCAGTTGGCCCCTGTCTGTCACAGCTTGAGTTCGAATCCCACTCGGGTGCGCTCTGGTACGGTGCAATGCTAGTCATTGGCAGACCATGCCGGGTACGGGGGCCACAATGACCCGCTGAGGATCACTGAAGAGAAAATGGCTCATCAAATCCAGTGAGGCGGCGGGTGGCACTTTTTCAGCTTAGGGAGGCTCCCCACACTTAGAGCAGTGGTTCAATGACTGATAATGCACCGTACCAGAGAGCGGTTTTGCTGAAATTTTGCTTACAGGGGCCTGAAGAAACCTATATGGGAGGCTTTTTACGAAAATTTAAAAATAAAATGAGACCTCAAAGGGTTAACCGTGAGTCCAAAATAAACTGGTTACCACTCATGGTTAATAGTCATGAGCTTGAGGAGCAAAATAATGTCTACAGTAGTAATAATACCCTAAAGTAAGATTTATACAACTCATATGCCAATTTAACTTTTAATAGGTTGACGAACAAGTTACTATTGGCTTACCATACAAAGTTTACACAATTTTATTCATAGGCTAATATTTTAAAAGAGCCCATAAGCACTAAGATCTAAGCCTTATATTTTCTGAGTTGGGTCTTGTAAGTAGTTGTGTTTGCAGTGTTCTCGGTGCCGGAGCCGGACGGTTCGTCCACGGCGTCTGCCTCGAGTCCAGACAAGCGACTATTGTCTCCACTCAAGTCCCCGGCCACCAACAACAACAACAACAACCGCTCCGTCACCCCACAGACTTCCTTTGACACTCAGGAGCAGATCGTAGAGAAAGCCAAGCAGGTAGATTGACAAGGGATCTAGAAGATATATATAAACAGAACAATATCTTCTTGTTACAAGGTTTAGTGTAAAGAAAGTTTTGTGAGAGTTCAACGGCATGTTCACTTTCACTCACTGAATACATGGAGTACATATCATAAAAATATTTGATATGAGAAATAACCATTTAAAATGAGAAGTTCCTAATATAGTTTTTATAGTTCAATACATTAAAGACAAGCCAAATAAAGATTTTTACAGTGGTTGGTGAGTAATTTCCTTTGGGAATTTTTGTCAAGCAATCGTAAGTTTATATACTATGGTTTGAAAAATGGTTCCTGCCAAGAATCAACCTCCTAGAACTTGATTTAGAAGTATTGTGCTGTTTCCAGTACGATGCTATGTGTGTGTGTGATGATTGGTGTGATTGCAGGAGACACACGTGATGCAGAGGATCAACAATTTGCAGAGAGAGGGACTGTGGGCAGAGAAGAGACTGCCCAAGGTACAGGAGTTGCCGAGAGTGAAGGCGCACTGGATGATATGTGTGTGTGTGATTGCAGGAGGCACACGTGATGCAGAGGATCAACGAGTTGCAGAGAGAGGGACTGTGGGCAGAGAAGAGACTGCCCAAGGTACAGGAGCCGCCGAGAGTGAAGGCGCACTGGGACTACCTACTGGAGGAGATGGTCTGGCTTGCGGCCGACTTTGCTCAGGAGCGCAAGTGGAAGAAGGCTGCTGCCAAAAAGGTAATCAACTAACCAAGACCAATCAGGTCGCTGAAGCTGAAACAACAAGGCTTAGTTGCACCCATGCACTCTAAAATAAATGCGAATCTAAAAATATATCATATAGACCAGTAAAAACCTAGACATTACTAAGACAACTTTCATACTTGGAATTTCAAATTTGTTTCTTAGTTACTAATCAAAACAAGACTAGGTTTTCTCCAAAACTGGTTCAGTCTGAGTTTCCCCAGTCCAAGAAAACTGGAAAACTAAATGTTGCCTACATTTCCAGTTTGTATCTTGTCGACAAGAATATTTATGAAAATACAAATCACAACAATTTCTTGGAACAAAAGAGTTTTGTTGTCTTCTGACTGAGGTTATTTGGAAATTTGTAAAACTAATAAAATAGTCTAATAAAGTGGAATTGATTTAGCCCAGTGATTTTTGTGAACCATGTTCAAATCACCAGGGACTCTAGACGGACACATTTCATATCAGATGCTCTAGGTACGATATGAACATTGTTCATGAAAAGCTCTACGCTAAATAAATGTATTGTATCGGAGTGATTTTTAAATTTACAAAAGAATTCTTTTGCAAGATGTTCTAAAGAGTAAAACAGTTTCACTCGTGGAAAATAGTAATGCAGACTCGTCAGGTTAGCTGATGATGTTGTGTTGCAGTGCGCGAAGATGGTGCAGAAGTACTTCCAGGACAAGGAGTTGATGGCGCAGAAGGCAGTCAAGTCTCAGGAGATGCAACTCAAGCGTATTGCCAGCACCATGGCCAAGGAGGTGAAACAGTTCTGGGCCAATGTCGAGAAGGTAGGCAGTGTGTAGTCTTGTCTAACAATGTTACCTGATCACTTCTGTCTATTAATGAGTCTGTAGGTCAGCTAATGTGTTGAAATAACTTGGAAGCTTGATGATAAGTACATTGTCAAATGGCAGGAACCGGTTCTTGCAGCATGTGTTAGAAGAAGGTGTCAAGAAGTTACCACTCACCATTGAGTGCGCAACGCCACAGCGAGTACGAGTAGCGATACAAGTGACGTTTAGCCTTTTAGAACATTGATAGTGATGGACAGGAATATCAACACAAGCTGATCTGTAGATGTGAACGTAGAAGCGACAGTCGAGGGAACAAAGTGGTAGAAACCGATTGGTGGAGTGAACACTACCGGTGCGTGTGTACATGTGGATATTAAACCTGTTATACAAAGTATGTTGATTTGGCAGCTGGTGGAGTACAAGCAGCAGACGAGGCTTGAGGAGAAGCGGAAGAAAGCTCTGGACCAACATCTGAGCTTCATCGTGGACCAGACTGAAAAGTACTCGACACTGGTGGCAGAGAGTATGAACAAGACCGGAGCTGACACCTCTCTGCCTCCCTCACCCTCCGGCCAACACCACACCTCCGACGGTAAGTCACTTGCTGTCTTGTTCAGCTATCTGAGGTTAAAACATTATTACAGACGTTTTCTACCGTTTTTGAGTGAACAAAAAGTATACAACGTTCCGGGATCTGGGATCTGATCTTGTTTTAAAGTGAAAAGTTTCCTAAAACCTAAGTAAAAGAGATAGGTAATCAGCGTAAGCTGACCTGTCACACACCACCAAACAACCTAATTTTTGTTTCCCCTTTTTTCCTTCTTTTTTGTGTGTTAAACTTGTTAATTTTATAACAACTATCCTAGAAAAAAGTACAACATGTACAAACACTTAACAGAATTAATAAACAAATAGAGAAATCAAGCATGACCAGCCACCAGAAAGTCCCATTGGTTGGCCTGGAGCAGTGATCGACCAATCACAGCTGTGAATCAGACCGACCAACCGCAACAGAGAACTCAACAAATACCTATTTTTACACAACCAATGGAAGCAAATTCTTTAAATGCCAATGGGGAATAGGAGTGTTGAGGTATGTTAGGTTGGTTGTCACTGCAGTGTGTATAACACTTGTGTTTGTGTGTCTACAGTTGAGTTTGAGCCGGGAGGAGACTCGACGGATGACGAAGAGACGATCGCCAAAGCGGAGGCAGAGGATGAGAAGGAGCTGGACAAAGCGCAGGAGATTGCGCTGTTGCAGCAAGAGTCA
Source organism: Matsumurasca onukii (assembly GCA_018831715.1). Lineage (NCBI taxonomy): Eukaryota > Metazoa > Arthropoda > Insecta > Hemiptera > Cicadellidae > Matsumurasca > Matsumurasca onukii. The sequence continues at coordinate 871,980 of CM032059.1, forward strand.
GAGTTGCCACTGGACGAGTTACTCAAAGATTACATGGATAACCGGGACAAAATAGTGCTGGAGGAGGAAGATGATGACACCAGTTCTGTGGTACGTTAGCTTTATAGTTGTCTGGATGTTAGTATGATTTAAATTCGCACCAGGAGGGAATATATCCTGTGTTAGTGGGGTGGGACGCTTTTGGGGGATAGGTTTCCAGAGTGTTGGCGTGGGATAAAAGTTGATCACCAGCTTTATCTTGATAGCCCTGGCAGCAGCTTCTGTTAGCCCTATCTTTTATCAAGGAACTCAGAGACACTAATTAACTGGCTTCAAACTTGTTATTAGGATTGTATTGGCAATGTGAAAAGGTGAATTGCTGTTAATAAACGATTTGATTTGTTATACTCTACTGAAACTTCAACGATTCTTAACAACTTTGAATGAGATATGGACATAGACAGCAAAGGGACATGGTGACTAGTGTTGAATGTTGTGTAGGACAAGGATGAAGAGTTCCGGGCGTCAGATAAGGACACGAGTGATGACGAGGAAACTATTCAGGAGCAAGAGAGAGCGGAGGGCAAGGTGGACCACAAGCAGGAGCTTGACGATCTCAAGGTAAATGTTCCTCGCATGGCAGTAGCAAAGTGTAAGTCCTGAAATATTCTGCACTCTTTAGCAGTCGTGCAAAAACACTTAATTCAGAAAATTTCTGGGCAAAACCTCTTTTGGTACTACAACATGAGATAATAGTTGCTCTCGTCTATGTTTATTAACTCTAGTTTGTACTATGCAAACGCTTAACGATGACGCTTAACAGTTGCACACACAAGTAATAACATCACAGACATTGAGAGATTAACCTTGAGTACAGTTTATAGTAGAGGCGGGCTAGTCCAGAAACCTGGGGTTGGGCCAGGTGCAATTCAAAAATATTTTGTGAAATTTCCGGACACAAATATTTTGTTACATTAAAAGAATTCTAGTAAACTTTCACCAATGTTCACCAACACTGATTTTAACTGGGATCTTGTTGTGCTAAAATCTAAAAGTACATTTAACCCTAGAAAAGATCCAAAGACCCTTGTCAGCCAAAGCATCTTACACATCATGGCTCAGTTGTTCAATCATGAGGATGGAGCAAACTAACATAAAATTCTTTGTTGATGACAAAGGTTTGATATCTCCAGAGGTTAAAACATTACTACAGATGTTTTCCATAATTTTTGAGTGAACAAAAAGTAGATGACGTTTCGGGATCTGGAATCTGACCCCATCTTCAGGTGAAAAGTAACTTAAAACATCACACAAAACATAGAGCTAGCCTAAAAGTAACTGGCTCAAGTTGACCAGTCACCCACCCCAAATAACCTTAATTTAGTCTTTTTCCCTTCTTTTCTTCCCCCGTTAAACTTGTTTTTTTTCATCAGCTAGCCAAGAAAACAATACAACATTTACAAACACTATAAAATTATCAAACAAATACAGGAGTCAAGCGTGTTTACTGGCAGTGACAGCTGTACACTGATTGACTGTCTGACCAGCCACCAGACCGACCGACTATAACAGAGAGCTCAAAAAAAATCTAATCATGCACAGCCGATGGAAGGGAAAAGAAGAGAGAATGGCTTTGGGTTGGCTGTGCATGGTATATTTGCATAGCACGGTTGTGCATGGTATAGGTATATTTTGAGTTATCTTGAATCACACTTTCTGAGAGTGTTTACCCCCTGGAATTTACAAATGGATTAATGCTGTTTTTGTAACAGATGTTCAGATTTGTTGTTGTCACCTAGTGTGATGGTTGCAATGTTTAGGCGGAAGGGGAGATGGAAATTGATGAGCTGAAGGCCAAGTACGCCAACCTGCCGACTAACGGAACCCCCATGGACACAGAGTCTCAAACATCGGAAACCACAGGTAAATAATGAAGCGGTGTGAGTGCAACTGAAGGCGTAGGTGCAGTTTATAGCCTCACTGTTTCCGTCCATGGTTTGAGTTGTTTTTGCAGCTGTTCAATAATATAGAGGTTACATGTTTTCACTTGTCAAATTAGAAACGGTTTCATGTTCTTTGAATGCACTGTAGGTTATATTTATGAGGCTATTGTGATTAATATTATGTAAAGCTGTGCAGGGCAGAGCTTTAGGAGGAAAAAGATAACGGGAGGGATTTTGTAAATAATCCAGAATTTCGTAATAAGAAAAACTGGCAAATGGCAATTTTTATAGCAAGCACGTAGCAACACTTAGTTTCACTCTAACCCTTTGTCAATCAGTGTGTTTTGCGCTCTCCCAGTGACAAGCTTTAAACTTGTCCACACTATACAATGCTTTGTCATGTGGGCGCTGTGTTGACAGGTGAGGGTGAGGTGGAGGAAGAGGACGGGGATGACGAGGGGAGTGACAGCAGTGAGGAGGAAGACGTGGACATGGAGGAGGTGGAGGAGGAGATTCCGTCCCAAGGACTCAGTTCTCTACTCACCGAAGATGCTACCGGCAGGTAACCTACCTGGGATTAGCCCAACATTGGTGTGTTTTCTTCAAGTAAAATATCTTTAGTTTACATCATATGATTTAACAGTTTTTTTTTTCAAGTAAAAATTGTATTGATCTGAAGAAGCCAAATGTTATTAGGCGAAATTAAGCAATTCAAAATGTACACTATTCTTCTAACAGTTTGTAGAAGACGTTACCAACTATTTCAAGTGAATAAAAAGTTTACTATGTCTTCATCATTTCAAAATCTGCATACAAAGTACTTTCACTCGTAAGAGAGCTAATTGACGGGTTGAAACTGGAAGCTACAGTTGTCTTGTGTTTGTGTCGTGTCCAGGCGAATGACAAGGACAAGAGAGATGCTGAGATCAACGATGTTGCCGCCTTGGCCGAGAGCATTCAACCCAAGGGCAACACACTGTCCTCCACCAGTGTAAGTAAATTAACTCAACTCACTCGATACTTTGTCTTTTGTGTTTGTTGAAACGACAGGTATTGTATCATTCAATCGGTGTTTACCTTTTGACAATGGAAGCAAAATTTAACACTTATAACAAATTGACAATTGAAGTACACATGTCAATTGAAATAAATGACTGATTTATGTGTTGTGATGTGGTTCTGTTGTCCAGGTTGTGACGAAGATACCGTTCCTGTTGAAGCACTCGCTGAGAGAGTACCAGCACATCGGCCTGGACTGGCTGGTCACTATGTACGACCGCAAGCTCAACGGCATTCTGGCTGACGAGATGGGACTGGGCAAGACCATCCAGACCATCTCCGTGCTGGCCCACCTCGCTTGTGAGAAAGGTAAGCCTACACCTCAGCCTCTGGGCTTCAAACCTCTAAATCTACTTTAAAGTATTGAAACAATTTTACGAGTCAGTGACATGGCGATAACTCTTGTCGGCTATGTTGACAGGCAACTGGGGTCCACATCTGATCGTGGTGCCCACCTCGGTCATGTTGAACTGGGAGATGGAGTTCAAGAAGTGGTGCCCGGCGTTCAAGATCCTCACCTACTACGGCACTCAGAAGGAGAGGAAAATGAAGAGAACTGGTAAGCACAAGAAATCATTCGTAATTTTTCTTCTAGGTTATTCATAATTATGCTATTATTTCTACATCTTGATTCCGTTTACAATATTCGGGTTTTTGATCTCAAGCGTACATAGCAATCTTTCGGTTTGCTGTTTTGTTTAAATTTTCAATCGGGTAATTTTGTAAGCATCGAATGTGAATGATGATTGTGTTCATTTGTTGACAATTGTGTAGGCCCATACACGATTGTGTGTTGTGTTGGCAGGTTGGACGAAACCGAACGCTTTCCACGTGTGCATCACTTCGTACAAGCTGGTGATCCAGGACCACCAGAGTTTCCGACGCAAGAGTTGGAAGTATCTGATCCTGGACGAGGCCCAAAACATCAAGAACTTCAAGTCACAGCGTTGGCAGTTGCTGCTCAACTTCCAAACACAAAGGTACGTTTACTAACTAATAATGAAATGAAATCAGTCTTTATTATGTGGCGAAGTTAGGACTATAAAGTCCTCTCTTCCACTTAACCACCAAGCATAATATACAAAATTAACAATATATAACATATAATACACTTTAAAATAAAAATCAAACAAACAATGTATACAACTTTAAATGTAATTAAAGCTAAAATCAAACAAAACATAAACTGTGAAGATATAAACAATTAAAACTATAATAACACTTAAAACCCTTTAGCTACATTCACACCCCATTCACACACTTGCCAAACTACGCGAGCCACCAAAGCGCCACCTATCAGGCCTTCAACCCCCGTGTCAACCAACTCTTAACCTCCGCCCCAAAACGGCCTCGACTTCTGATAATTTTGATCTCGTTTGGAAGCGCATTCCACAACCTGCATGCGGTTACGACAAATGATTTATTAAAAACTGTAGATCTGTGAGTAGGAGTTGATAGAGATTAATTGTGATCTTGCATTATTTTTAATAAGGTTTTCACGTTTATTTTCTTGTCTTTTATTGATTATTTGTATACTCATGGCTGATAGACTGAAGCATACTCTCATACACGGTTTGTACAGGAGACTACTACTGACTGGCACTCCGCTGCAGAACAACCTCATGGAGCTCTGGTCGCTGATGCACTTCCTCATGCCGAATGTGTTCCAGTCTCACCGTGAGTTTAAGGAGTGGTTCTCTAACCCTGTCACCGGCATGATAGAGGGGAACTCCGAGTACAACGAGCAAATCATCAAGCGTCTTCACAAGGTACCTTACACTTTTCGAGACAAGGTCAAGCTAATTTCCAGGCCTTTGTTTCAGTTAATATTAGGAGTGGGCAAGATAAAAGCTAATTTTACTCATAACACAATTTTAAGAAAAGGGTCAAAAATTTGAATAGTGTTAGTAATTTCAAAGATAGTAATAGTTTGATAGTGATTTGGGTAATTTGTATTAATAATTAATATTTCTGGAATCAAAATAAACTTATAAAAAATTCTCTATTGTCTTGAAACTACCTACCTCTAAAAATGTCTCTTAAAATTACCCTTTCTACCAAAACAATCCCATTTATAGAAAATTCTCACCCAATATTTGGGATTGATATTTTTTCTGGAAATTCTGAACCCTTGAGATCCACTTACTTAAATGTAACTGTATTGTGGATGTGAATAGTTCACTTGCCGCTAGTCTACAGGGAGACATGTTGGTTTGACAGGTGCTGAGGCCGTTCCTGTTGCGCAGACTCAAGTGTGAGGTGGAGAAGCAACTGCCCAAGAAGTACGAGCACGTCGTCATGTGCAGACTGTCCAACCGACAACGCTACCTCTACGACGACTTCATGTCTAGAGCCAAGTCAGTATAACCAACTACCTTTTAACTCAACAAAATAATAGCTTGTGCCACCCTTTTCTCAAAAAAGATTAAATTCACCTTTAGGTTAATTAGAGGTGTGCAAGATCTCTGGGTTCCTAGATGAAGCCAGAATTTTAAGATTTTTCCTTATTCTCACTCGGTTTCACCTCGACGTTATAAAATCTGCTCTTGCACACATCTTTATTAGTCTGGGCTCAAGTAAGGCTAAAACAGTTTTCTCAAGAGTAATAAGTAGGAGAAATTGAGAAATAGGTAAGAATTCTTTAGGGAAAGACATAATATCAGTTGATAGGAGATGAGAATGTTTGATGTGACAGGACACGAGAGACTCTGGCCACTGGCAACCTGCTCAGTGTGATCAACGTGTTGATGCAGTTGCGTAAAGTGTGCAACCACCCGAATCTGTTTGAAGTGCGTCCCACCGTCTCACCCTTCCAGATGGAGGCCATCGAGTTGTTCACTGCCTCTTGTGTGTGGACTGCCCTAGACTACAACCCGTTCAAGGTACGATCCGGCCAATATGGAGTCAGGGAATACGAATTGGCAATAAACAAAATACTGTAAACCTAACTTTGAGGTTTCACAGTTACTGTACTTTTTCAACAGCATATTGGTAAGAAACTTTTCAACTTAGTCAACATAAAATTTTATTAATTTATTTTCAATTTAAAAAGTGCAATTTTACAGGTATTTCCCAATTACAAAATTGCACTAAGATAATAACACTTTAGAGAATAGAGTCCAATACAGCAGTTCGTAACATGTACGTATATAAAACTAAATTAACAAAGGAATAACATAAATAAACTATAGAGCAGAACTAACAAATATAACAATTCCAACAAAAATGATAGCCAAAACAAGAGCATATTCTAAAGAGGATATTTGTCTGTCATCCGAGCTCACATCTCCAGACCAAGGCACCCAAGCTTTCCGGGGCTGGGCGTCAACTCAGACACTAGGCAGCCGGCTTCTCGCCAGCCAGTACTAGTCATGAATAACCAAGGCCCAGAGTAGTGAGCACGAAAAATTGACCGGAAGCATTTGATCATCCAGAGTACTTTTGTTGCAGCATGTAAGCCTTGAGTACTTGCAACTATGGAAGGCGGACCTGGAGCTTTGGCTGTCTGCATTCATGGCACATCAGACACAGAAGCTACACTGCCCTGCCCGGCTCATCGAGGAGATAGACTCGGCCCCGCCCTCGCCTCCGCCCTGCCCCCGCGGCAACATCAAGCTGCATGTCAACTTCAACCATCAGCCCGTTAACAAGCAGGTAATATAGAGACTTAACATACTGGGGATGTATCCAACTCTGTGTTAGCAGTTGTTTCAACCTCTACATAGTGATCTCTGGACTCTCTTTAGTGTTTGCAATCGTCTCAGATCTCCACTGGTGGAACAATGATTATAAAATGTAACGAGGAAACTGTTTCACAGGTGCCTGTGTAACTATGACCAAAGATGTTATGGTAGGTAGATAGCGCATAGATGTCACATGGCTGCTGCCAAAAAATCAACACAGTTCGGCAGCCCAAGCACAGATAGCGCTGTGAGGGAATTATTTTAAGATTCGAGTAGAGCCACTGACGCACATGCAAGTTTGTTTGTTCTCGAAAATTACACGATTTGGTCACATACAAGTCATTGACATCGAACAAACTCCAGCATGTAGAGCCGAGGAGGGAGAAATATGGCAAGAGATGGCAGTGCTCGCAGCGCTATCTGTCCTCGGGCTGCTGCAAGTATGTTGTTTTTCCTGCCTCAGCCATGTGGCACCTATGTCCAATCTATTTACCATAACATTATCTTTGCTATGAGTCCTGGAAGATTTGTTGGGTAGCAGGGCAACTTGTTGTGTAAGACAGCTGATTCTAAGATACAGACTGTTACACAGGTGACGGTGAGGCCGGGAGCAGTGGTGAGTGCGGCAGGAGTGAGTGCGGCAGGAGTGAGTGCGGCAGGAGTGTTGAGGCCGAGACTGGGGCCTACTTCACTAGTACGCACGGCCCTCACCAACCATGCAATCACTCAAGGTCAGTGCCCACCATAAAAAGCTTATTCATATTGTCATTCTGTTTGGGAGTTTTCGTCAAAATATGTGTATTAGACAGCATACTTGTTTTTAAACTTTAAATTTAAAAAGTATCATAATAAATCTTTACAATAGTTACTGGTAAGTTAAAAGTGTCTGTAAGCATTTACTCTGAAAAACAAAATAAAGGTGCACATTACTTGGCTCTATGCAACAAGCCATCCTATGCAGGTGCTAAGTTGTACAACATGTTTCTGAAATGAAAGCCAGCTACCCTCAGACTCTAAATAAGACTATTTCGAAATGGTTTGTTGGTGATTCAATCTACAGACAAAGAGTTTTTTCAGACTATTGCTGTAGAGAGGCAATAAAAGTTCCAGCACCAACTGATTTTGCACTGTTATGAAAAAAAACTGTTGTTTTGTAATGTTGTGATACCAATTCTGTTCTTGATGAACATAAAAATAAAGTAGTGTGAGTATTAAAACATAATTTAAAAATTATGTGTAATGTTTCGGTACAGTTATTACACCAATACTGATAATCAGAAAATCTCTACGACCAAGTTGTCACCAAAATCATATTCCGCCAAAAAAAAAATCCTTTTTTTCAGAGGTCTTGCCCAATTTTTAGGATTCTAATTTTTGTTGGGTAATGTCTGGATGTATTGTGCAGGCTTGTCTCTGAGAGTGCCGGGTCACCAACCGGGTCAGCTGCAGAGTTATGCAGTGCAACTGGTGCAGCACGTCGCAGGCAACAACAGAGGAGGTGAGACACACGGTGATACGCTAATAGCAACCACAGAGCTAACCTAACCTAACTCCTCTAAGCGCTCTGCATAGAAACCTCACATGGACAGAATCAAGCCATGGGAGAGTAGCCTCAAGAACGAATGTAAAAACAAGAACCTTTTCACACAAATCTCGCTGTATTCCAAAATACTAGTTTTTGATGTTTCACAACCAAATTTGCTTGAGCTCCCTACACCCCAAGCAAGATCCTTTGCCTACTTCGCAGGATGGAACTAGCCCATTAATGGGTTTCCAAATCCTGTTTCTATTTTTTGTTTTTCTTTGTTTGACTTCATACTTCCTTGTTGGCAACGCTGCTTCCATATTTTCCTTGTGTTTTGTTGTTGAGCCTGCTTTGTATTGACTACCTTTTCAAGCCCTTGTTTTGTCTTGATAAAGGCTCAGGAGAGCTGAAAATTTGGCAGTTTGTGTTTCTCTATTTTTCTACTTTATCCAAGTGATTCTGAACCTGGCCTTTTTTCTATGCCTTTCAAAAACTTATCCCGACCTTGTGCCCAATCTCCTAAATCAGTTGGAAATGTGTTTTTGCTGACTTGTATATGCCAGATACTGGATACAGAGTAAGATGTTCTTGTGTTTCAGTGGCAGGTCAGAGGATCTCTGTGCCGGCCGGTTTCGCACAACTGGTGAACACCAGCAACGGACAACAACACGTTCTCTTCTCCCCCTCTCCGCCCACTGCAACCGGTTTCTCCACCGCCACAGCCGGTAAGCTAGTTATTACTAGGAGGGTGTCTACTGGTCAGGAATATGCCTGGATATTTTTTAACGTCAGGAAAAGGTTGAGAATTTCAGTTGGGTCAGGTTTTGGTCAAGAAAATGTTGTAATTATTAGTACCACCCGAATAATAGCTTCACTCTTTCAGTTAAGTAGTTTTATGAGATGTTGGACATTAAACTTATTATTTATTTGAATTATTAATAATATTATTGATTTAAAACTTGGGAGGTGCAGTACACATTGCGCATGCAACAACATGCGCCGCCGGTTTGGCACAAAACTCACTGCCTGCTAAAAATATTGAGTTTGAGAGAGATATATATTGTGTTGCAGTGATGACATCGGTAGGACAGAGGCTGATCCTGGGTTCCGGGGCATTGACTCGACTGACAGTCCCCGCCTCCAGCTCCCCGGCCCCCTCCGCCTTCACCCCCACTGCCACCTCCAGCGCGCCGGTGAGTTACTTGAGCAAGTACACTGTGAGTTCACACTAAGAACTAACGAGTGCCTACTGTACTATGTTTGAAGTTTGTTGCTGATGATGGTATGATAGAATTTCTGAGGCTAGAACATTATGGACGTTTTTTTATTGTTTTTGAATGAACAAAAAATACACATTGTTTTGGGATATGGAATCTGATCCCGTCTTCAGCTGAAAAATAACCTAAAACATAACACAAAACATTAAAAGTACTCAGCTCAAGCTGACCAGTCACCGACCATTAAGTAACTTTCTTATTTTTCCTGTTAATTTTCTAACAGCTATCCTAGAAAACAATACAACAACTTTACAAAATTGATAAACAAATAAAGAAATCAAGCACGTCCACGGCCAGTGACAACTGTATACTGATTGACTGCCTGAGTAGCATTGAACGACCAATCACTGCCGTGAATCAGACTGACCAACTGTAACAGTTAAATTGGTACAATATTGATGAGCACAGCCAATGGAAGGGAAATTCTTTTGTATTTTTTCCATTGGCTGTGCATAAAAAGGTATTTGTTGTATTCTCTGTTGCAGTTGGTCGGTCTGATTCAGGGCTGTGATTGGTTGTTCACTGCTCCGAGGCAGCCATGGAGCTGCCTGGCAGCTGGTCAGGCAGTCGGTCAGTGTGCAGCTATAACTGGCCGTGGTCGTGCTTAATTTCTCTATTTGTAGATGTAAATTGTTTTGTAAAGCAAACAAGGGAGATTTTAATATCTTGCTAAAGTAATTCAACCAAGTCAGTGTAATATCCTGATGTGGAGGTATTATTTTCTTAATTGTTTAATTGTAATTTGTACAGTATTTGAAATGAGGTACCTAACTGTTCATTCGTTTTTATTTTAGTATGAAATTATATTTAGTCAAGAATTTGTATGTATGAAGTGTCGTTTATTTTGTATTGTGACTATTGTGTATTGTATAAAGAATGAATAAAGATATTTTGAAATTGAAAATTGAATAACTTGTGTTGTAGGGGACATGACAGCAGTAAACAGTATTCTAGTCACATCACCTCCTGCTGTAAATGCTGTGCCAGCGACCAGTAGTCCAGGAGCTGTCACTCGAGCCAGGCGGAAACTGGACACACACACCACCACCAACAGTGCCTTCACCATTGTAAGTACTCAAACTGTCAACAGGTACTGAGTAACGCTAAACCATTATTTCATTTCCACAATCAATAATAAGCGTGTGCATAGCCGTCCTTTGTTGTCTGCAGTCATCAATAATCAAATGGCATTTGTTGTTTTTAAATTATTAATACTCTAAAAGGTAGCAAACAAAATTTTCCTTTCTCAAAATGCCCTAAGTATTTTTTTTCACCTGTGTGTTGTAGTCGCGACTGGAGGAGAAGAGGCTCAAGTGGAGAGGGGAGAAGCTGGTGAGTCTAGGGGAGGTGAACGAGCAGCGTTGTGTGGCAGAGCCAATGTACGGCTGGGACCTGGTCACTGCGTTGCGACTGGTGGAACCTCTGTCTGCCAGCGCTAGTTCAGCTCTCAGACAGATGATACTCGGTGTGGAGGACAGACTCGGCCAACTGCACGACCTCATCGACAAGTGAGTACCACCAGCGCTATTCAAGGGTACAGATAAAAACCTTTTATTATATTCCCAACAAAGTTGGTTAAACTTGCCCATTTACAGTTGTTTTGAGTGTAAAGCAATGCCAAGGTTTCTTCAGGTTTGTGCTGCACGTGCCTGCGGTGAAGGCTCCCAGGACAAGGTTCCATGTGTCTCACCCCCCAGCCTGCAGACTGGAGAGGGAGATGACGCTAGAGAGTAGCCTGGACACTGCCTTGTCACCTGGTGACGTTGTATATAACCTGTTGTGGTATGCAGGATTGTTGCCTGCGGTGAAGGCTCCCAGGACAAGGTTCCATGTGTCTCACTCCCCAGCCTGGAGACTGAGAGAGAGAGAGAGGAGGCTAGAGAGTAGCCTGGACACTGCCTTGTCACCTGGTGCCGTGTGTCTACACCCTGTATATAACCTGTTGTGGTATGCAGGTTTGTGCTGCATGCGCTCATGTGAAGGCCCCAGGACAAGGTTCCATGTGTCTCACCCCAGCCTGGAGACTGGAGAGAGAGAGGAGGCTAGAGAGTAGCCTGGACACTGCCTTGTCACCTGGTGCCGTGTGTCTACACCCTGTATATAACCTGTTGTGGTATGCAGGTTTGTGCTGTACGTGCCTGCGGTGAAGGCCCCCAGGACAAGGTTCCATGTGTCTCACCCCCCAGCCTGGAGACTGGAGAGAGAGAGGAGGCTAGAGAGTAGCCTGGACACTGCCTTGTCACCTGGTGCCGTGTGTCTACACCCTATAGTTGCTGCCATGATGACACAGTTCCCAGACCCCAGCTTGATACAATATGACTGTGGCAAGCTACAGAGTCTGGACAGGCTACTCAGGCAACTCAAGTCCGGGCAGCACAGAGTGTTGATATTCACACAGATGACCAAGATGTTGGATGTGTTGGAAGCATTCCTCAACTTCCACGGACACATCTACCTGCGGCTGGATGGAACCACCAAGGTGGACCAGAGACAGGTGAGTCTACACACCCAGGTTAAATATACCTGCAAGCAAAACATAGTAGTTTATGTACTGCCGGGGAATTCTGCCCATAACTGAGAAAACTACAAATTCGGCAACAATATGAGAGTCTTAGTTACTTCCACCGTTAAGTCTGTACGGTGTAAAATGTGCTGTTTGTGTGACAGGTGTTGATGGAGAGATTCAACGCAGACAAGAGAATCTTCTGCTTCATCCTGTCGACGAGGTCCGGAGGCGTGGGAGTGAATCTGACCGGAGCTGACACTGTAGTGTTCTACGACAGTGACTGGAACCCCACCATGGACGCTCAAGCTCAGGACCGCTGTCACAGGATAGGTCAGACCAGAGACGTGCACATCTACAGGTACTGGTGCTGTTGTTGTCCTCTTTTATAAATGACGCAGAGTGTCCAAAAAATGGCAATTCTGGGTTTAGAGAGAGTTATTCCGGAATAATCTAGAAAGTTGTTCCTTTGATTTCTGCTGCGGACACTATCAAAAGTTGCAGTTCTCTTGAAAGCCAGATATGATTGTGGTCTTGTTGATAGTAAAGAAAGTTGAGATTTTGTTGCAAACTCTCAACAAAATTAGAGAGAGATCTCCTGATAATTAGTAGGAGTTAAGATATCGTCATGGTCGGCAATGGATGATGTGATTTGGTCGGGAACAGAAGTTTAGAGGTTAGCGAGGATAATGACAAAAGTGTTGTTGATTTTATTCTTTCGCGGTTGCTCTAATAATAATAATTTGAAAAGTGGTTTCTTGTTGGTTTTAGGCTAGTCAGTGAAAAGACTGTTGAAGAAAATATCCTAAAGAAGGCTAACCAGAAGAGAATGTTGGGAGACCTTGCGATTGAAGGCGGCAACTTTACCACCGCTTACTTCAAAAGTGTAAGTATACAATATACATTGATATTAACAATCTGACACATTTACTTTGTACAGCTTCTTTTCTACATTTTTGTACAAAACCATTGTTTTCATGAACTGTGTATGTTGACAGACTACAATCCAGGATCTGTTCAACGTGGACGTGAGTGAGAATGATGCGACACGCAGGATGGCAGAAGTGTTGGAGAGGAGAGGCTCCAAGACCCGGGACCCGGACGTGGTCCCGGAGGATGTACAGGTACCGGAGGTCACCATAAGTTCAACTTAGATCCAACAACTTCTTGTAGAAAACCAGTATAGAGACTAAATTTTCAGACTAAATTTTTTACCCTACAGTTAAAAAAACTCTTTAAGACCGTGCGTTCTAAATCAACTTTGTTTTGATAAAAAACAAACATGGACAAAAGGAGGAGAGAGTGGATGAAGGGGTGAATCAGTGTATAACCTTTACTGGGTAGCATCTATTACCCATTCCCAGACTAGGGGAAGTTACTTAAGAAAAGTTACTGATTACAGCCACAATTACCCTTCATCAAATGTAACTGATTACAGATCTGATTACAGTTACAAGTTACTCAAAAATCAATGTAACTGACCAGTTTAACAATGCCTGTTCTTAAATAATGCCTGCTTACAGAAGGGAGATGAGAAGGCAGTGCTCGGTGTACTGGAGAGTGCCATGGCAGCGGCAGAGGATGATACGGACGTGGCAGCAGCCAAGTGTGCCAAGGCCGAGGCAGTGGCAGACTTGGCAGAGTTCGATGAGACGATTCCTCTTGACCAAGACGCCGAGACGGGTGAAGAGATCAGCAAAGCTGAACAGGAACTCAACACTCTCGTGCAACAGGTCAGTTGCCACAGCCTATAAATGACCTTTTCTGATTTCTTTAAGTTGTCCTTAACTTGAAAACTTCTTTCATTCAAGTCCTTAAAAATTTAGCTGTTAAGCTTTCGTGGCCAGTGTCGCAACTATAATCTAGTTCTTCTGGATCAAAACTACATAATTAGCTTGAGATATTTTGGTCTCTCTATGGATTACCATCTTCAGTCACTGATTGGCTGAAACTAAGCTACGAGGGCTATCCAGAAAGTAAGTTACGTTTTGGAATAAAAATTCTACGAAGAATAGGAAAAGATTTGTATTATATACATTTGAAAGCCACACTGAAAGCCATTAGGCACTTATCATACCGATGGACGAGCTTTAAAATTTCTTCATTACAATTCTGCCGCCTGTTCCTTCAACCCTTTTGTTACTTCTTTCTGCAATTGTTCATCATCATCAGAACGCCAGGTGTTGCCAGCCACTTCTTCATCTTGGAAGAAGTGGTAGTCGCTAATGCAAGATCTGGACCGCACGGTGAATGAGGAAACAACTCCCACTGCACGGTCACAATAATCTTCCTTATCACATCGCTTGCATGCTTTTTTCGTTTCTGAAGGAAATTTGTGTGTCCCCACTGCATTGACGGCAATTTCGTCTCACAGTTAACATGTTTCACCCATGTTGCATCACCAATAACAATCCGATTAAGTAGTGAATCGCCATATTTGTGGTAATGGTCCAAAAACGTTAACGCTGCTAATAACGTTAACCCATTCGCTGATTTGTGTGATTTCATTAGCTTTTTCCGCAAGTTCGGCATTCGCCAAGCTGGGTCTTCCACTCCGCTTTTCGCCATGCACATTTGTTCGCCATTTTTAAAGCGAATGCTCCATTGACGACTCCACCTTCAGTGATGGTATTGTCCCCATACACTTCACACAGCTGCCGATAAATTTCAATCGGTTTACAGTTTTTGCAGCCAAAATCCTTAAGACTGCACGCACTTTACATTTGGCGGATTTTCAATTGACAAAGACATTTCCAAGCGACACTGTAACGTAAAAGTAACGACATAGACCTGAGAGTTGATTGGCTAGATGCAGAATGAACTGGGAAACAACCGCATATCAAGATGGCCGCGCTAGCTTCACCCCTAGCGGAGATAACCAAAAACGTAACTTACTTTCTGGATAGCCCTCGTACTTGCTGTCTGCTATCCTATTGGTCACAGGGCTGCCAACCATCCATTGGAGCAGTCATGCTCTGTGACCAATAGGAAAGCAGGTTGCAAGTAGCTTAGTTTCAGGATGTGTGTGAGCTACACATACAAACAATTCTTTTATTATTATTATAATACATCACAAACTATTGAAATAACAATATTTGTAATTAATAATTAAAGCTAGTTAATTTTATAAGCAAGTGATTTAATAAAACCGTAATTAATTAAAGAGAACAGCACTTAAAAGATTAAATATTATTATTTAAAGACCCTGTTAAAATCGTTATCCCACATAATTCAGTGTTGCCACACCAGGGTAAGCAAACACTGATTGTAAATTTAAAGTGTTTAAAAAGGTAAACAACAGCAATATTGCCACACCACGTTAAGCAAACACTGCTGAGTGTTCTACTTCTTTCAAGGAGAGTCTCCTAGACCAGCTAACTCGTAGCCAGCACTAAGAGCACTAGCATCCGCTGTTGCAGCAGCTTTATTTATACTCACCAGGGATCTAAAAATAAAACTAACATGACTTAAGCCATTACGGCAAACCCCATAGGCCAAGTTGTGCCTGTGGAAACATAGCGGCTTGCGTCAGCTGTCACCACAGAGTCTAATCAGAGAGGTTATTCTTTTGTTAGCAAAAAATATAATTAAACTTTAAATTAGAAAACATTTTAATTTCTTCGTGCAATGAGTTTTATATGTAAACAACAACTAACTATTTATGAATTGTTGAAAAATAACAAAATAATTATAAACAGCTGTGATATAAACAGCATGATTTTAAATGTAAAAGTTGTTCATATTGTAACCTCTCCCTTCTTCAGCTTTTTGATATGGGCTGTGTTTCTTCTGAATATACTTTCACACTCACACTCTGTCTTATGTTAAAAATCGTCAGCAACATTTGAACAATCCTTTGTTTAGGGAGAAGATGTGCTGGTACAAGATATAAAAACAAAACTTTGGGTTAAAAGTAAAAGTTCTTCACACTGTAACAGTTATGTTCTGCCGCTTGTTTAAAGTTATAAATATCAACAATAGTTTATAGTGTTTTATGTGTGAATTATCAAATGTGTCCTATGCTAGTGTGTATCTTTAAGTAATAAAGCCATAATAAAACTAAGTTATTGCTATTGAGTAGCTAAATAGTTCAAACAAAGTAAGGTTGTATCTAGGCTAGGCTATGTATTGACGCATTTAGCCTATATGTTATGTTCCGAAGATTTTGTACCGTCACATACTCCACAGCAAGACTGAAATCTCTCAGGCTAATTATGAAGTTTTGACACGATGTGAACCAAAAGAACTAGATTGTAGTTTTTAAATATAGCTGTAGTCTTGGCAGTGTGCATCTTTAAAAGTAGCCATTTGTTATTTTACGAAAAGAGTACTTTGAGTGATGTGTTGTGGGTGTGTTGCAGCTGAGTGGAGTGGAGAAGTACGCGATGAGGTTTATCGAGGAGACGGAAGCTGCGTACACGGCAGAGCAGTTAGCAGCAGCGGAGGCTGAGATAGAGCAGCAGAAGCGAGAGTGGGAGGAGGAGCGTCTCGCGGCGCTCAGACTGCAGGAGGAGCTTGCCGAGCGTGAGGCGAGCGACGCTAGTGAGGAGCTACTGACCTACGCTCGCGAGGACGCACAGAACCAGGTCAACAAACATACCACCACCTCCCACACGCAGGTTAAGCTAAATAACGCACAGCCGCGCACGCGCTCCAAGGCCACAGTGCACATAGACCTGTGGACCTTGGACGAGAAGGAGCAAGCCGAACGGAAGCGGGAGAGGAAGCCTACGGCCACCTCCACCCCGACACCCACACCCCCACCTACCCCCTTGTCCACTCCCGGGCCCCCTCCTCCGCCTCCGTACTCCAACCCCAACCTGGTGATCCGTACCAGACGCAGCTCCACTAACCCCATAGTAAGCAAAGCGTCGTGGGACGAGTTGACCAATCATGTATCAGACCCTTGCCTCGTTGGCCGCAAGCTCGCTAAGTTGAACAAGGCCAAGCGCAGGCCTAGTCTGGAGAGCAACGGCCCGGTATTGTGATCTAAGCGTTAGTCGTCACATCACCTACAAACGTAACAATTGCGGAGATTAATGTTCATCATTATCAACAAATACTCAAATTTAGTTTTTTAAAAAATATTTTCTATTATTTAAAATTACTATCAACAACTTTGTATATAAAAAATTGGGTTCCTACTTACTTATAGTTATCTAGATCCGAGTGGTGATTTTCAGGGGACAACATTCAAATAAAGAAATTCTATAAATGAAATTCTTAAAGGATATTTGTTTTAGTGAACTGAAACCCGCTAATACCAGTTAAATAAATAAATAAAAATCAAACAAAAGTGGCAGAACGCAAATTTATGCACTGATCAAATATAGAATTTTAGAAAATATAAAAACCGCTACGATTTCTTAGAAATTAAAAACAAAGTAAGGATTAGTGTAATAATAGAGTATTCCTTTCTGCTTCCTCCAATGTGTAATGAAACCATAGAGCCTCTATGATAGAGGTACGTTTTAATTTTAACAAAATACTCAATATATTGTAAGATTATAAAGCATGCTTTTGTATGTTAAATGGAAATAATGTTTTATACGTATATTTTACTATTGATATTTGTGCTGTGCATATTTTACATTGTCATTGTTGTTAGAATGTAACATTGTAAGGTCTTGTTATTTATTTTGAAACTTATCCTCGAAGTTATGTTTATTTCTGCGCAACAAAACCCTTTTAATCATATGTCTTCTCCATAAGCTAGTTGTTGGCATTCAAATTTGTACCAAAGACGTTTTGTAGACTCTATTTTTTTGTGATAGGTGATTCAAATTCCTAAATTAGTTTAAAACAAGTTTAAACAGCAAATTTTGCTTGCATAATTTTGTACGTGTTTGATTCTTTAGATTGAACACATTTGTGTTTAGAGAAGGAATGATGTCATCATTTGCCATTGCTGTTGTGTGACTGTTATAAACAATGGTTCAATTTCCAAATTTGAGAGAAAGTCTTCTGTAAATCCGTAACCCTTTCTACTTGGATTTTTTTTTTCTGGACGTAACTCTTTTAGTGTTGCGTATATTATGAATAGAAATAACTTCAAAATTGTTATAATTTTCCTTAGTGATTGCTGCAAAACCAGCGATGTTGTTTGATTTCCAAGTGGAAAGTGTTAGGTATAATATGTCAAATTCTTTTTGTGCAAGATAATTGAGCAGATTTTAAACTGTAAGCAATAATTTGCTGTGTATATTTTGTATTTGTTGAATTCACATAGGGCCTGGTTGATTTTGAAGAATTTATCCATGTTGAATGTGTTGCAATTGTGTAGATAGGATTAGTCAAGTTGTTGTGTTTGTGAGTCTGGCAAGTCCCAGAGCAACGCTTGTATAAACTGTGTAACTCCGCCAATATACTAACACATTTCTAATTAGCTTCTCTTGTTGTTTATAGTTTACTTTACAGTACTTGTTAGTATACTTTTACATTTGTATAAACAAAATAGTAGCGCTAATCTCAACTTGGCTCGGCGCGTACGCTGCATTTTGATCAGATAGCAGATCCCGAAACGTTGTGATCTTTTTGCTCACTAACGATGGAAAATGTCCACAATAATATTTCAACTTCTGAAGTTATCGTCATCAACAACAAACTACCAACAAAGAATTATTTTTTCGCTAAACATTTTATCTTTTTTCCCGCCCCTTTGCTACATGACGTGCTATAACATTTGTATAGTACATTATTGGAATAAAGAATTATCATTCGTCTTAGTGTTTAAAGTAACGTTTTCTAAATAGAACAGGATATGGTTCTAATTGGTTTGAATTTTAGGGGTTCTATTTGAATACCATTTGTTAGCATGAAATTTATTTAAATGATAGCTTTTACAAGAGCTGTCTGTTCCCTACAAGCCTATTAAAATGTGCACCATTTGAAGTTGCTGTGTTCTTGTACAAAACTATAGACAGGCACTCTTATTCAATAGCGTGACATTCTGAAGTCAGTTTCTGTAACAAATAGCGACCTCAACTTAAAGCTGCTTAACTTGCTTTAGTTTGCAAGACGCTGGATTATACATGTAATATTTTTAATTTGAAAGACATTATGCAAATTGTTTTGTTTTTGCAAAACCAAGATTTAGGAAAAGAATTTGATGACAAGATTTTGTTAAGCTCTTATTTGAGCTTGAGGAATGTTACTTGCAGTGGACTTGTCAGGCTCACCCTGTGATGATTGCGTGTGCAGTCGTTGTACATACTTATGTGACATGTTGTCACGCTACAGTTTTATACGCAACAGTATTGTAAATTACCCCCGTGAATAAACGTTATACACTCTCTCCTCTGTGTCGTGATTATTGCTGGTTCAAACATCCCGTTGGGCTCTGTTTTGCGTCCATTTTGCTCTGTGTGCTGTTGTTTATTTCGTCCTCAACTCTGCTCTCTCCACACGCTAATAATATAATGACATCACAAGCTAATTGAAAGTTTAGAAATCTTGTACCATCATACCAGTAGTTGGCACATTTTTATTAAAAACAAATTTCAATATTTATTTATAATAGTGTTGACCTATAAGACAAATTGTAATGCGTTTCTTCTTCATGGCGACGGTTTGACTAAAAAAAGTAACATAATATGATTTAACACTAAATTGTGTCTAAAAAATAGTGTTTACAATATCAATTCAAACTAATACTAATCGTCTTACTTAAAACGCCACAAGAGTTTAAAAGTGCCCAAATACCCTTCAAAAACTTATTTTTTTTACAATTATAAATTGTCAGCTGTCTATAATATAGTTCTTCCGGTTCACACTGTGTCAAAACATCATAATTAGCTTGAGATATTTTGTTCTTACTGTGGAGTACCATCTTCAATCACTGATTGGCTGAAACTGACCTACTTGCTACCTGCTCTCCTATTGGTCACAGGGCTGCCAATAGGATTGTAGACAGCAAGTATCTCAATGACTTCAAATGGTACTGCACAACAAGACTGAAAACCCCAAAGCTGATTATTTTGATGTGGTGTGAACTGGAAGAACTGGATTCTAGTTGTGACACCGGCCTCGAGTCATGTCAGCTATCGGTTAGCTTTCAATGAAATCTTTAAATTGACTAGTTGGTTTTTTTTACAACGGGCTGTCGTTTTTGTGGAGAGAAGAGAGTGAACGGGGCCGGTGTGGCAAAGGGAGCAAAACATTGCCTGATGTTGTCATGCCGCAATAAGCATCGCACAGAGAGCGAACTGAGATGACCGACCGACAGAACCCAACACTCCACACCCTTCCCACGCCTGCCAGACACCACACCCAGTGCCCAGTGGACTACACGTATCTGTACGACCAATGGTTTTCAACAAACATCAAAATATTCAAATGGATTCATTCTGAGGAATTCAAATAGCCAGAGTTCTTTGACATGAAGCAATACTGTAAATTTCAAAAACATCCTGGAATCAAGAAACCCGTATGAATGTACCCTGCTTCAAGATAGTACTACACAAGTGAATATTTGTTCAAGCTGTTGAAGAAGTAGTGGTCCAGATCACTGCAGTGGAGATTACATATCCGACATAAACGAGCAGACAGGAGGAAACCTTAACAAATTGCTATTTAAGTTCAAAAAATCTTATCTACTATTTACAGAAACATTCTACTACTGAAAATATGTGAACGAAATCCATGTTTGCTATGAAAGCCAATACATGATTTTCTTTTGACTTGTTCATGTTTTTGTCTTGGTTGAATGAGAGACAGAATGTCGGATAAGTGAGTCTCCACTGTATTTTAATTTATATTTTTACTTCCACAGTAAATTTTTGTCCTTTATTAATGATAATAATTTTAGTCAGTTAAACGAAGAATGCATTCGTTGCATCCTTTACAGAGTTGGCTCTCTACAAGCTTGAGATAAATTGGCAACTTTCAAAATAAATAATTTAACGTTAATTTTAGTTTCTATTCCGTTTTGGATCAATAAAGATTGGTTGGTTAGAGTTTAACTGATATATTTGGATGGCATTGTCAATATGGCCCAAAGTAAACTTCATTTATCACAATGTGGAAAATAAATACAGGGTGTTCCAAGGTAGGTAAACTTAAGTTTAGTATAACTGACAAGACTCATTAAATTCTGAAGAATTTAGTGGAACATTGTTATACAAAATACTAGTTTAAACAATAACTGTACTGGTAACTAAAGTTTACTTATATTTTCTTTTTAGATTGATACGGGTAGGTTTTTTGGGTTTTTAAGCTCATTAAGAAAACTAGTCAAACTCAAAGAAAATGTTTTTCTTTGCCGGCCGCAGGCCTGGGAGAGACAATAAAATTGTTGCCTTTTTATTCCATTTGATTGATTTACACATGTTTATAGATTATTGAACTGGCTTTTTAGGTATTTAAAAACTTTTTGTCAGCAATGTATATTTCACCATAAAAATGGCATTTTCAAGTAGCATAACTTCAACTTCTTCAGGTTTGGTATTCCTTCGTCAAAATGTTTAAGATTGAATAAATAAGACACATCACAGTTCACACTAACGAAACATATATACACTAAAATCTGACAGGCTTATCTATGAGTACAAATCGCGGGTAAAGGGAGCAGACTCCTACTGTAGTGACCAGTTGCTGTCAAATGTTGGCATATTTACTTGGGGCTTCTATAAGTAAACTCAACGTTTGTGTGTCGTGACCGTTGTGTGGTTTCAGGTCTGGGTGTCGCAGGATGCAAGAGAGCAGATGCCTGTAAGTATCCCGATCCATATTTACTATTCTCTGTTTCCTTAACATATCATATCTCACGTTTCAAGTGTATCTTTCTTAATAAACTACTCTTGTGGAAAGTATCACTTTGGTTTTTGTGTAATTTAGATGAAGGGAAAGTAAGGAGACAAAGTGTGAGATTGAGAAGTTGTGACACCGGCCACGAAAGCTTAAGAGTTACGTTTGAGAACAATTGTCATTCAGACTTGTGAATGTCGGATTCGCTAAGAAAGAGGGACACATTTCCAAGTGACAAGTCAATCAGTAACCAAACCAACTCAGAAAATTAAAAATATAACATTAGATTTTATTAACCTAGATGTTGTAGACGCTACTCTACAAGCTTTACACACTTGAAAATGGGCTAAGCCCTGAAACTAGTAGTGTCCAAATTGAAATATTCAGGGTACTTCAAAGTTTTCTTTTTTGTTTAAACATTAATTAAATAATGTAATGTTCAAAATCACATTTTTGAGTTGTCTTGGAAAATTTATTTGGGTATTCCCAAGGAATGTTCATAACTTTAGTTCACTTGCAACCCGAGTTTGACCCACCTTGTACAGCTCACAGCCTGGGTCTAACCTGGCTGGTGTTGCCGTAGCAACCGATAAACCACACAAGTTTGGTCTGACCAACGTGAAGAATATAATCACAAGTGTATGAAAAGAGGTATGGGTTGAATTTGAGAGTGGAAAGGTCATCGGTGATCTTTAGAGATATTGAAAAGCAGATGTAAATAAACAACTGACAACTACGCAACAGTCAACACTCTTGTAGGTAATGAGTTTCATCTCAACGTATGAATGAGAAGCTCTTAATACATCAATCCAGCATCCAGTATTGTAACTTACACATAGTCTGTGCCAGTGAGTTTAATCAAAGATAATACTGTGGTAAGTAGATTTAGCATAGAAACCAAATAGCTAGGCAACATAGTCAACAATCAACATAGAAAATTGTTGGAGTTAATAGCGATTGTTAGAGTTTTTCAGAACGATGTTTTATCTTCAGATCAAAACACCAACTTAACAACACTTGACGAACACCAGTTGGTGTTTTGGTCTGAAGATAGAAACATCGTTTCTGAAAGGCCTCACCAAGCAAATAAAACATTTATTGGACAGTTTGTTTTCCAACTTGAATTAATTATAAATTCCAATAAGAAGCTGTCTCCTCATGAACCAACATAGTCTTACAGTATTTCTCGCTACTCGGTTCTATATGCTCGAGATTGTCCATGTTGATGACTTAAATGTGACCAAATCGTGCGATTTTTGAGAACGAACAAACTTGCATGTACATCAGTGGCTCTACATGAGACTCCAAATAATTCCCTCGCAGCGCTATCTGAGCTTGGATTGTTAAACTATGTAATGTTGATTTTCCTGCCTCAGCCATGTGGATCTATTCGCAATCTACCTATCATAACATAATCTTTGGTTTAACTCAACAAGCTACATCTACAGCCAGAACCACACACTACCTTTAGCACCTATATAATTATACTTTAACCAGCAAGGCACAAATCATTTTAAGGGAGCATTGATTTATCAGTAGGGTTTGGGGTCCTCTTCCTAGAAAATTGGGTAATTTTGGAGAAAGATTGTGGTTTTTTGAATTGAAGTATTTTGGGTGGATTAAGCATTTTTCAACCGGGATATGGATGTTCTGATCCCCTGTGTTGAAGGAAGATAACTGTGAATGTACACACTAATGTCTCAATGTTGGTGCAAGATCACTTGTAGACTGATGCAGGGCAGACTCCATCACAGATCTGACTTCAAGACCAACTATCTGTACCCTGTGTTCTCCAACCCCAGAACAAACCCTGTGTCCTTCCTTACTGTAAGTACCAGACACTTCCTCTTTCCCACTCATTCATCTTACAACCCATCACTTCCCTGGTCAGTTGTGTGTGTCCAGCGTATGTGACTGCATTCTCAGTGTTTTAGTACTTGTTTTTGGGAGCACGGTAAATGTAAGAAAAAACAACGTCAAACTAAGCAAAAAAATAATCCAGGAAATATGTTAACCCACTCCCAGACCCATTGCTGCGCCTGACGCTACTGGACTCTATTAATTTACAGTGGTCGGCGAGTATGGGGCAGCGCCGGTACACATCTTGTTTCAGTATTACATAGCAAGACAGGCAAGATCCAAAATCATTTATAATTACACTAGGATCAACATCCTGTACTCATTGTAACCAAGGGGTAGATGGGTGGGTGGAGCTACAAGCATGGTACCAGTGTAGCTTACGTAGGTCAGGGTCATCAGCTGAAACCTCACTCTGTTAGTCGACACCAGCATCAACAAAAACATAATCCTCTTCAATATCAGCAAGCTTAGAGCTTCCGCTGTCACTAAGCTCACGGTAAATTTAACTTTCAAACAGCTGACGACTTGTTCCACCCATATTGGGAACAAAATTCAAATTTATCGGTCAAAATCTACAGTAGAGCAAACTATTATTTGCCGGACACTATTCTGCATGCCGAGTAATTCATAATAGTTGTTCAAAAATTGGCCAAAGCGCAGCAGATGCTAGAACAAATCGGTGGTCCGGATCGTGCCAATTCATGGCTTGCGGCTGAGAGAGGGTTAAAAAAATAGGAAAATAGTGTTTCTCCCTAATTTTGATGAGCAGCCACTTGAATCTAAACACGGAGTGGCACAGCTGTCACACCAGTCCTCTCAGGGGTTTAGAGGGCATTGTTTCCCCTTTCTCAACAATGGCAGCAGTAACTATTACTATTTACTACATTACCTGTGTAGATGTGGTGTCCACTGACACCGCCAGTGGATGACAGTGATGTGTACATCGACCACTCCATGTGCTTCCTGTACGAGTCCACCACCATGTCCGAGGCACAGCTGCCTCCCCTGCACGTCAAGAAGGAGAGGAAACGCACCCGCCTCGAATCTAACAGCGAAGGTAGCCATCACAACTCAGTAAAACACAATCATATGTTATACTTTTAAAGGAAATGCCAATAGGATTTTATATTGCATTAGAAAGGATATAAAGGAAGAAAAGATGGTTACAAAAAGAAATCTCTAATTTTGTTTTAACAATAACTTTGACAAGAGAAAAAACATTCACTTTTCTCTTGTCACAATTATATGTTACTTATTGTAATTACTCCTCAAGAATCTCCTTTAAAAAAATCTCTATTTTTCAAAAATCCTCTTTATATTACCCGTTTTGTTGAAAAGTCCCTCTTGCTTAAAAGCAAGCAATTCTGTTGCAAGGGAATTTTCGCTTGATTTTTAGGTTTTAATTTTCCTCCTGATGCCTACATCTTTATGACAACGTTAGCTCTATGTCACAGAACCTCTCCCAGTATTGTGCAACACTGTATGTACGCGGCAACAAGTTCACAACCACAACGTGAGAAATGCATCACAGCTCGACATCAGTAGTGCAGATTGTACCAAACCAGAGATAGCTTCTCCTCAATCGGGTTAAAATTCTATAACGCTCTGCTCGAGGGTGTTTGCAGTCTGATGCCGGGAAGGTTTAAAGTGCGGGTAAAAGAATGGCTGGCGGCTAACCCCTTTACACCCACAAAGAGTTTCGAGATAGTGAATACGCCCGGCTAAGTATGCCGCCATCTTGTACTTATGTCATTCTTCATGAACAATTTGACACTGTCTATCTGACCCCGGTCAGTCTTCGACAACGAGATAGGTAATTCAGAGGAGGTATGTCTGAGGTTAAAAACATTATTACAGAGTTTTGAGTGAATACAAAGTACACACGTATCTGACCCCGTCTTCAGGTGAAAAGTAACCTAAAACATTAGTAAAAGCTAGCCTAAAAGTAATCAGCAGAAGCTGACCAGTCACCCACCACCAAGCTACATTTTTTTGGGTTTTTTTCCACCGTTAAACTTGTTAATTTTATAACAGCTACCGTAGAAATCAATACATGTACAAAAACTTTACCAAAATAATAAACAAATAGAAAAATCAAGCACGTCCAGTGACAGGTGTATACTGACTGACAGCCACCAGACAGCCCTATTGGCTGGCTCATGGCAGTGAACAACCAATCACAGCCCTGAATCTGACCAACCAACTACAACAGAGGACGCAACAAATACCTATCTATGCACAGCCAATAGAGAGAGTGGAAAGAATTACCCTTCCATTGGCTGTGCATTAATAGGTATTTGTTGTGTCCTCTGTTGCAGTTGGTCAGTCTGATTCATGGCTGTGATTGGTCGTTCACTGCTCCAAGCCAGCCAATAGGGCTGTCTGGTGGCTAGTCAGGGAGTCTTATCAGTGTGCAGCTGTCAGTGGCCGTGCTTGATTTCTCCATTTATTTATTTATTTTAAACAATGGAAAATGTCAGTAATAATGTTTTATTTAACCTCAGAAACTATATCATGGTGTGTGTACTAGGTCGACACCCGGTGAAGGTGCGCAGTCAGCACCGTGAAGAGTTGACACTGATGCACGCTCCACGCTCACTGTTCGACAGACCCAGTCCTGCACTGGTGAAGATGAGGCACGACCTGCGCTTGGAGAAGTACCGAGGCAGTAGATCGTATGTCAACTACCCTCTCTCCCCCCTCGCCAAGCCTCTCTCCGCCCCCCCACTGGAGCCGGACAACACACCCGAGTGGATTATTCACGAGGACTGGGCTCTGTTGCAGGTATTGTGCTCAGTTTCCACCTCGGCAACAGTGTATACAGATTCCGCTGTGCCAGTGTGTTACCATAATAACTTAAACACTGATAAACTTTTTTACTGGTTATTGTGTTAAAAACTACACAACGTTTCAAGATGTGCGTAAACTCCCCTTTAATCAAAGAAAACCTAACCTGAATCATATTCTAATCCTAACCTAGCTTGTACACTATACTACAGAAACCAAAATCAACATAAGTAATTATCCTATACCTGAAAGCGACTCACCGAGGGTTTCCTTAGGCATCTTCCACTCACTGAGACTGGTTGCTGTATGTTATGACCTGACCTTGACCTTTGCGACACAGGTATGAAAGTTGTGATATCGTAACGGAGATTTACCAGCGTCTACAGATTGCTGCATTGGCGGGAGTAACTATGACTCTCTTAAGCTCGTTAATGTACACGGTTATACAGCCTTATCGGCAAGATTGTTAAAATGGTGTGTTGTGGTTGCAGGCTGTACAGTGTGTGCAAGAGTTGACTCTGAACCTAGTGGTGGTGTGTCCTGGCCACACACCCAACTGGGAGATGGTGGCAGACATGGTCAACATGGTGTCCAGGATCTACAGGTCTCCTCGTCAGTGTCGGAACAGGTTAGTTGTAAAGCTAATGTGTACTGAACAATTGCTAGGAAGCTGGGTACCAGGCCTTCTCCGAAGAAGTTGCTGGCTACAAGGTGCGGTATTATAGGCCTGCACATCATCACTTCAGAAACACCCTGTTGTAAACTATTTTACAACAACAAAATAAAATAATAAATCTTATGTTTTTATTTACATTGACGAGACCTGTAAAAAAGCCTGAAGCGCCAAATCAAGCCCGACTCAAGTGCTCCTAATTTAAAACTTGTTTTATAACCAATTTTTTTATTGTAATTCTAAAATCTCGATAAATTACATCACATTTGATGATTTTGTAGCACCACAAGTGACAAAACGAAGACAGCGTAATATGAATGGCATCACGTGATCAGATAGTAATGTTTGCGATAGATTGAAAGTTGAAACTTACAAACTTAACAATTTTTCCGATTACCGCAATATAGAAGACAGTGAAAAATATCGAAACTAATCGATTTAAGTGACTAGTTGTGTATACTGTTATTTGCCGGTTGGAGGCCATTTTGTGGAGTTGACTGACAGCTGGTGGGTGAGTTGTTTACTTTGTAATATTGCATCAGCCTTGATCTCGTCAGTTCTCAGTCGCTACTGGACATTGAGGTTAACTAGTATGTTATTATTAAAACTGCTAGTACTTAATATTTGGAACAAATCTTTTGATTAACCGCAAAAATCGTATTTATAATCACTTCTGGTTAATTTAATGAAACTACAATTCGTTTTGTTTCCATATTTTTTCTTTTCTTGAATATCTCAAGAATCAAAATTCTCGTCTTGATCTAGAAATTTCACACTTCTTTACTACTGCCACACATCTTTCACACTTCTACAGTCAAGTTAGTACAGTGGTAGAGAACACTAGAGTTTCTTATGTGTCTGTTGTGTTTTCAAGGTACGAGTACACAATCATCCCACGAGAAGAGGGTAAGATGATGATGGACAGCAAGAAACTCAAGAAGACTAAGGGGATTTACAAGATACCACAGGTAAACCAGCAATATAACGTCTACATGGCAATCACTGCTGTGTCCTTGATACACAAGTACACATTGATACGCTTTTATGCACAGAGTAATTTGTTCCTCTGACTACTAGGACATAATATTTAGTGAGAGCTTTTGAGTAATTTACAACTATTAGCTGGCTTTACTGACATGAACACGTGTGTTGTGTAGACCAAGTGCAGCCGGCCGATGCGTACGTCACAGATGTACCTGCAGGACAACAACACGACTCTGACGCAAGTGATGAACGCCAAGTTCGAGTGTATCCGACACATCAGCAACAAGCGGACGCCTACTATGAAACCTGTGCTCAACAACAAGCCGGACATGAAGAACCCCAAGCATGCTGAGGTGCTTAGTGGCTGTGGCATAGACTACGATAAACCCATGTCCCCTGTAGATGTGGCGGTGAAACGTGCAGACCGCATCAGCAAGGAGAAGCAGCTAGCTGCGGTAAGTCATAGTTACTCCCGACACGTAGATACACAGAGTGTCCTGGCTTGCTTGACGTTGTGTTATCTTGCTGTTGTGTTTGGTAGCAGGCTCTGATACGCAGTCAGTTGGGTGTGAACAAAACCATCATTGCAACAACTGCGTCCCCGCCTTCCACCTCCGCCAAGGCCTTCACCCCCGCCGTAGTGGCGGCAGTGCCGGAGCCTGGCCCGGCCCCACCGGCAGTGGCTACTACAGCTCCCACTCCGGTTACCGCCACCGTCCCAGCTAAAGGTAACTTACAGTCTACTGTTTCAGTGGAAAAAGGTTCTTCAGCTGTTTTAGTAAAATCAAATTAAATTTCTTTATTTCCACTTGACAATATTTTATATCGTATGAACTCATGAAGCTATAGTTTCCTTAGAAGCAGTGACCGTTATTTTACGCTCGTTATATGGCAGTGAACTTTTGTTTTCAACGTAGTCATAAGAGAGTGTATTTTCAGAAAGCAGTTGTCATTTCTATAAGGTTGCATTAAATTAAAACCAAACTCACTGTAATATCACAACCGGTCAGACCGGTTTTCTAGGAAACCATAGCGGCACAAACATCTACAAAATACAACTGTTTCTCTTACAAAGGAAGTAAAGTGGTCAGTAACCAGCACTATTTCCCCTAAACTGTACTTTTATAGAACAAATGTGTAAAAATACACACAAAATTTTATACAAAATTAAAATCTTTCTCGATGAACATATCTTGCTATTCCTTAGAAAAGTTTTATGATTACAGAAATCCTTAACAAAATTACTGGTATATGTTATATCAAAATATAGTTAACTAATAAGTTAATAGTTAAAATATAATTTTCTATTGCCAATGTTATTAGTGAGTTTTTTTTTCAATTAAATCTTTTAATATACATCCAGGAAACTAAATTGAATTATTTATAGTGTATTACAAGGTTTCACTCAATTCAGCATCTGACTTTTGGTATTGGTTCAACTTTCTTCAAAAATCAACACTCTAAAAGACCCTTTTGATTTTGGCATAAAAACTCAAAATAATAAAGTTTGAACAATTTGTTGTATGGAACGGTCGATAAAGACGTTCACTCCAATCTATATGATGAAATAAATGCAAAATGCTCATATCATCGGAGTGAAAGTATTGATCAAGCTTCCAATCATCGGTACTGCCTTATATCTATTATAAGGAATATCCTGTACTCACACAGTCCGATGTTGCAGTGATAACAAACAACAAGCTGAGTCCGGCGCAGATGCAGATGTATCAGCAGAGACAAGCTCTGTTGAGACAACAACAGCTGAAGGCAGCAGCTCTACAAGGCAGAACCACACTGACCGGGCAGAAGGTGTCCGTGGCCGTCACTTCACCAACACAGGCTAGACTACAACAGGTGCATTGAACACTAGGCCAGGATGATATACCATAAAAGAGGAATAGAAAGGAGAGCAGGCTCACCAAAGACTGTCACTCTTAGTAGAGGGCCTTTGTCAGGACAAAAAAAGATCACTTGGAAGAGTAAAGGAGGCTTTACAATAATCCTTCATTGCTTGGTTTTATTGTTATGTTTACTTACTCCTTCAAGTGATCTCTTTTCGTCTTGATTAAGGCCCTACTATCAGATTTAAAAAGCAATACACTCAAGTTCGACCGGGTGCTGCACGCAGCTCAGTGAATGTAAGATTATGGCAATTACACCAAAACTGTCTCCGTTTAATTCTACGTACGAACATGTAAGTCAATTATTTGAAAACAAAAATAAAATTTGTTCAAGTGCGAAGAGTCAGATAAAACACAATTTTTCACCGTATTCGACCAAGACTCAACTTTGACAATGTCTACAGACATTAATATTTGTTGTAGCGCAACGCTGTTACGCAACATAGGCCTGCTCTTTTTTCTATTCCTGGATAGTACATAGAGTTTAGCAAACTGTCATTCTAATACAAGAATAAGGAGAGTTGATTATATCAAATTAAAATAACACTTTAGGGGTTTAGGTAAACCCAAAAGTGTTATTTCAATTATGACAAACCACATCAGTTTTAAATCCAAATGAATTTATCAAACTTCGCCTGTCAAACAAACATCAGTTTGACCATTTCAAAGACTGCAGATTAGGCATTGCACACTGTTGGCAGGAGATGCAGGTTTACGAAGGTCAGGGAGTTTAAAAAAAACTGAGATTGTTAGGGTAAATGTACAAATTAGACAATAGAAGATCGAGACAAGAGTTTTTTCTCAAATAGAAAACAAATCAGGAATATAACCATATGATGAAAAGAACACGGTTCAGAAGTTAATTTTCTCGTACGGATCTAGAATGTCAAGATTTTTCCTTATTCTCTCTTGGTCTTGTCTCAATGTTAAAAAACATGCTCTCTCACACCTCAAGTTGAACTGTCCAAACATGTCTTGTAGGGAACCAGTTTTTGCTAGGGATCAGACAAAATGAATAATATCCGGACAAGAATTCCTGAGGATTAAGATCACGCATTTGATTAGTCTGAAGTGTTTTAAATCAACCACGGTGTGTTATTCCTTCCTCGTCTTCTTGTCAACAAGATTATAAGTAAAATGTTAATGCAATAGAGATCAATGTAAAATAACACCTGGAATGTAGTGTTGAGTGTGGCAACCGATGTGTTACAGGTTAAGCAAGCGACAGGCTCAGTGACGCGAGTGTCGGAGACAGAGATGGCAGCACTGATGAAGCGACAGACTGCCGTAGCGAGTGTAGCCTACGTAGCCAGTGTGGCTAGTGTAGCTGTAGCGAACAAGACAGCTGCTATACTGGCTCAGGCCGGGTTGCAGACTCAGCAGGGAACAGGACAGGTGGCAGCACTGGTCAAGACTGCCAGTGGTCAACACTTGCCCATCAGCATACCTCAGGTGAGTGTGGCTAGTTTAGCTGTAGTGAGCAAGACAGCTGCTATACTGGCTCAGGCCGGGTTGCAGACTCAGCAGGGGACAGGACAGATGGCAGCACTGGTCAAGACTGCCAGTGGTCAACACTTGCCCATCAGCATACCTCAGGTGAGTGTGGCTAGTGTAGCTGTAGCGAACAAGACAGCTGCTATACTGGCTCAGGCCGGGTTGCAGACTCAGCAGGGTACAGGACAGGTGGCAGCACTGGACAAGACTGCCAGTGGTCAACACTTGCCCATCAGCATACCTCAGGTGAGTGTGGCTAGTGTAGCTGTAGCGAACAAGACAGCTGCTATACTGGCTCAGGCCGGGTTGCAGACTCAGCAGGGGACAGGACAGGTGGCAGCACTGGACAAGACTGCCAGTGGTCAACACTTGCCCATCAGCATACCTCAGGTGAGTGTGGCTAGTGTAGCTGTAGCGAACAAGACAGCTGCTATACTGGCTCAGGCCGGTTGCAGACTCAGCAGGGGACAGGACAGGTGGCAGCACTGGTCAAGACTGCCAGTGGTCAACTCTTGCCCATCAGCATACCTCAGGTGAGTGTGGCTAGTTTAGCTGTAATGAGTAAGACAGCTGCTATACTGGCTCAGGCCGGGTTGCAGACTCAGCAGGGGACAGGACAGGTGGCAGCACTGGTCAAGACTGCCAGTGGTCAACACTTGCCCATCAGCATACCTCAGGTGAGTGTGGCTAGTTTAGCTGTAATGAGTAAGTCAGCTGCTATATCTCAAATCACTATTTGAGATGCACCACTCTCATGAGGGTATTTTAAGGCAAATATGTGGTGAGGGACAGATGATGGTAGTAATGGAATATGAGGTGTAGTCTTGTTACAACTAAGGTCGACTTTTCTGAATGGTCATTAATTACAGCCCAATGACCAATGGAAAACAAGGACCAACGGCTTACCTGACTAACCAACCCAGGTGATGGTCTGATATGTCTAAATGATGGTAGGAGTTGACGGTATCATCAGATGATCACTGAGACTATCTGAGCCGCTTAGACCTATATCATCCTCAAAACCTGACCTCCATGAAGCTGGATTACAGGACCACCACAAGTCCCAGTGGCTACCTAACCTCTTTCTCAATCTGAGCGACTCAATTCTGCAGCTCCTAAACTAAATCTTTTGTGCTCCCTCTACCCTAAAAGCAGTATCTCAGTTGCCTGTTGTCTTCAAGAGTAATCACAGCGTTTCATTTCTCTGACATCCTAGATACCCTCGACATGCCTTGAAAATCGGCAAATCTTTTGAATATTGTCGGTTGTCAAAATTGTATGGAAGCTTGTATTGTAGCTAATTATTTTTCATTTATTGATGAGCCTTACTCATTATGTGAGCTACTCAACCATCTTGTGTTTTTACTCTATCCATACTGGCTGGAGTAACTATTTAAGGTGGCAAAATGGTATAGTCGTTGGGCTACATATCATTGCACATAGGTTGATGTGAGGTTTGATGTGTTGCAGGTGAAGGCTACGTTGCCGGGGGTGAAGGCGACGACTGCGACTCCGCAGCAGATCAGACAGTTGCAGCTGCAGAACCAGCTGTTGGCGCAGCAACGCAGCAAACTCACCGGCCAGAAGGTGGCTCAGCTCGGCCAGGTCATGGTCAGTATCTTGTATCTTGACACACACAGACCTAGTATTGGCTGCAGTTGTTACTTTGTACATCTTCTAGACACTGAGTTGCATTGGTGTACAGGTGACTAACAACAAGGGAGTGCCAGCACAGTTGATAGTGCAGTCTCAGAAATCAGTGTCGACTCCCATGACAATGCAGCAGATGCAACAGATCATCAAACACGTTCATCCCCAACATCTTGTAAGTACATGACCTTCCTTCACGTAGAGTCCAGTACTCATAAGACTGTCATTGATCAATTGCACATGAAATAGGCACAGTCATCAAATTACATAATACATTTTTACTATTTATTTATTGACGGCATATACAGTAAGCCTTTTTTACAAAATGAATACAAAAAAAGTATATCAAAACTTTGAGCTGAAAAGACATGATACACTCTTTTTAGCAGAAAAAAACAAATAAGAATGAAGCGTAGTCCAATTTCTTCCAATCCACCCCAACTTGAATGGGATTGTATTTTTTACTTCTTTTTGTTTTTTGAGAATTACTTAATAACATTTTGCTTCCATAATACATTCAAATACACTAGAGTCCCGCTTATCCGAACCCCGCTAATCCGAAAATCCGCTTAATCCGAACACTGTTGAGGGGAAGAAAATTATAAGATTTTGAGTTGGTAAAATAAAAAAAACTGGTTTTATGTGTTTAATAACAAACTCCAAAATACAGTAGAATCTCTATTTTCTGAAGTAATTGGTACCAAGACCACCTCGGATACGAAAAAACTCGGATAATACTGGAGGTTAAGTGCTTCTACCAGGAAAAGTGACGCTTACGCCTCCATCACCAACTGTCACATATGTAAGGCATGAGAGAGAAGAAATCAGACTGTCCAGCTATGAGCGCACAGAGATGAGGGGTGAAGGCAAAGAGACGACAAGTGGAAAGGACAAGGGAAGAGAAGGAAAGCAGAGAGGGAAGAGAGCAGCTGCAGTGTGTACGCAGGAGGGGGAAGGCAGGTGCCAGGTTATCAGTGAGGGACAGCTTATCAGCTGTCTACTACGTCATTAGCTGTTGCTAGGCAACCACATAGGGCCGGGATTACATAGCCAATCACAGCATTTTCTCTGTATGCTTGTGACATCGATCTTTGAGGAGAGTGTAGTGTGTGTTTGTTATTTCCTCATCTCATCTCCATTTCCTCAATGATTAATTTCATTTGACAAATAAAATAAATTTTCATACCGGTACTAGTTTTGAATCACAGTAAATTGCAAAGGATTTAGTACAATACAAATCTAGAATTTTATCTAGTACGTGTACAAAATGGATGTTTGATTCTGTCTGAGATTGTTATCAGCCAACCTGATAATGGCTGCCGGCCTCCATTGAAAATGCACTCAGCACGGATGTAGGGGGGAGAGGGGTTGTTTAATTGGAACTGCTCGCCACTAGTTCCTTATCTTCACCAGAAGTACAGTACACACCCTGCCGCCACATCATCTTTGTACTGCCCGTCATATCTGTGTACGTTACTTCCGCACTGTTTTGTTTTCCAGTGTACTACAGCATTCAAATACACAGTTTCTTACATTTAAATATAAAATATTAGTCGCTCAAACTCAATATATAACCTTATAAGGTCAATATATGATGAATCCATCAATATATTCCTAAAATCTGCTTAATCCGTATTTTTGCTAATCCGAACAGGGTTCGCTCCCAATTAGTTCGGACTAGCAGGACTCTACTGTACATCTTGATAACTGTCACATCTCAAAAGCTGAAATAGAGATAATTCCATCTGCTGGAAATGCCTTGCTTAATATTACCCTCTGAAAAACCCCTACAAATTATCTTTTCCAAAAATTAATCAAAATTCCTTCTCACCTAATTTTTCTGTTTTTTTATCTTGTTTTTAAAGAATTTTCACCGATTTCAGGATGTTAGAGTGGTATCACATGTGTATCTGTTGTCTAGGTGTCAGCCAGTGGACAGACGGTGCAAGTGAGTCAAGGCACGTCCACTGGACAAGTCATATCACACACTGTCATAGCCAAGAGTCAAGGTCAGACCCGGGTGATTCCTCAGCAGAACATCAAGCAGACCATCCAGGTGAGCTACCTAGGGGTTGTCACAAATGTTTTGGTTGACCAAACAATTAAATATACTGTTGTTGGAGATGTAGATTGTGCATAGACTCCACATGGCTGAGGCAGGAAAATCAAGATAGTTTTGGCAGGCCAAGTACAGAGAGCTGCCATCTCTTGCCATTTTTTACTCCCCTCAGCTCCACATGCTCGAGTTTGTCCGATGTTGATGATTTAAATGTGACCAAAGCGTGCGCTTCTCAAGAATAAACAAACTTGTGCATGCATCAGCGGCTCTACTTGAGACTCTTAAAAAGAATCCCCTTGTAGCCCTTTCTGTGCTTGAACTCCCGAGCTATGTTGATTTTCCTGCCTCATCCATGTGGCATCTTTGCTCAATCTACCTACCATAACATAATCTTTGTTCTAATCACCAGTTGTATCCTCTAGACTTGCGTTAGGTTCTGGGATGATCTTACACTTGTGGATCAAGACAATCATTTATTACAAATCTACCCTAGACCTTTTTGAGCAGCAGGAATAACCATAAATTTCAAAAGGAAATAGGGTACTAGACCAGGATATGGCATTAAAGAGAAAAAGAAACAAGAGCAGGCTCACCTGGTTAAAGGAGAAACACATCGGAGAAGACTGTCAAATTTTCGGACCTTTTTCAGGTGATTTCTTTTTGTCTTGGCAAAGGCTTTGGTAGTGTTGAAAATTTGAAATTCTGTGTTCTCCTATATGTTTCTACTTTATCCAGGTGAGCCTGCTCTCCTTATTATTCCTTTTCAATAGCATACATTTCAAAAGATACCTTTCACTGGGATAGCTTGACTGTTAACTAATGATTATCTAGCGTGCTCATGTTGGTGTGTGTGTGTGTGTAGGTAGTGACAGCATCTCCCGGAGTGAGAACGTCGGTGCCCAACGTGACGATAGACTCGGCAGGCAGACCCACCGTCAGTGTAGCCTCACAGATTAAAGTCACCTCTCAGGCACAACAACAAGCTCTCATCAACCAGGTACCCGAGCCTTCACTTTCCTGACGACACTTCCCGAGGTTAAAACATTATTAAAGTTTTCCATAGTTTTTTATTTGTGAACAAAAAGTACACAATGTTTTGGGATCTTAAATCTGTCAAGAGATTATCGTTACTGGCAACGAAAGTGCTATGTTTTATTTCAGGCCCATTTTAGAGTTTTCAAGGTTATCGCGAGTATTTTACAATATTTATATCGTTATCGAGTAATTCTGGTATTGGCCCATCTCTATGTTTTAGGTTAATTTTCACCTGAAGACAGGGTCAGATTCCAGATCCCGAAACCTTGTGCACATTCAAAAACGATGGAAATGTCTGTAATAATGTTTTAACGTCAGAAATCGTTCCATTGTTGATAAGAGATGTTTGTTGCAGGTGTTGCAGCAAGGACAGCAGATCACTGTGAGACATCCGCTGAGGTTGCAAGCTGCCGGCACATCAGCGCCCCTGGTGGCAGTGGCAGTCACTCAAGCTCCGACACTGCTCACCATCTCACACCCTCCTCCCGACAATGTCAGTGAACAAAACCTAATCTATATAATATTTATCCAATATTGCAGTAGAATCTTAGGGTGTCAAAATCAAGACCAGACTTGAGGGATAATTGAGAAATATATCAAGAAATGTTTCAACACTTGTTTGTGCTACCAAATATAATTTTAGGTAGATTGGGCATGGATGCCACATGGCTGAGGCAGGAAAATCAACATTGTTGCGGTAGCCCGAGCACAGATAGCACTGCCGTCTGTGTTTCTCCTCCTCGGCTCGACATGCTGGAGTTTGTCCGATGTCAATGACTTAAATGTGACCAAATCGTGAGATTTTTGAGAATGAACAAACTTGCCCATGTATCAGTCGCTCATAAAATAATTCCCTCTCAGTACTATCTGTGCCTGGGCTGCTGAACTATGTTGATTTTCCTGCCTCAGCCTTGTGGCATCTGTGTGGAATCTACCTACCATAACCTAATCTTTGCTACTAGTCAACTGAATTGTGGATTCCCATGATCAGGACACAGGTGTAGTTATGGGATGTGTTGTGATGTGTGAATGTTTATTGTTGCAGACGCAGAACCAATAACACTCGGCCAAAGAGACCAAGTCCGCGGAGTGATTCCTACCTTCTCTCTTCAACTCATCTTCACGCTATTTTAAGCCAATTCAATTGAGTATTTCTTTTCAACCCTATTCAAATACTTTAATAACTACATAACCATTTTACATAATAAATAATATTTGGTTTGACAAATAATAATTATACGATTTGTAAAAAATTCTGAAAAAACAAGACATTGGAGCTTGAAAACTAATGGAGAATAATACAGTAAAGACTGTGAAACTTAGACTATAATATAACTTAGTTATTGTTGATCTTAGATCTTTTTGTACCTTCTCTGCAAAATAATGTTAAAACTATACTGTTGACCTTCAAGCCAAATCTAACAGAATTTGGTCAGCAAACAAGATACAGCTTTGTAATAAGTAACATGTTTCTGCATTTAAGCCATTGTCACACAGAAAAACTACTTTGAAATATTGGCCTAAAGATAAATAAAAATACTTTGACTTTGTCCACACACAAAAGCTTTGGTGTCAACATAAAATCCTGAAGTAGTATTATGCACACAACGTTTCTTTATTTGTATGTAAATATTAGTTTTTTCTCTAATCATAATAAAGAATATAATTTTGAAAAAAGTAATATTTATACACAAAGAAAAATTGTTGTGTGTAAAATATTATATTTGGATTGTAAGTAAAATACCTGTTTGGGATGAAAGTATCTTGATTCATACTAATTGATGTAGAACATACTGTATTGTATGTTTACAAAACATGTTTAGGTTTAATAGTTTAATTTCTGACATGATGAATCACAAAATTTCCTAGTCGTCTTTGCAATATTCTCAATTTGTTGTTATTTCATATTTATTTGAATATGAATGTCTTTGATCCTTGTGGTTTCTAGAAGTATTATTGTACATCTGTAATATTGTATGTGATATTTTTGTTAGAGAACAGTTTATTTTTTTGCTTTTTTACTATGAATAGACCTTAAGAATGTTATAATGACCGAATGTTCCATTCAACCGTCTTTGTATAAAACCTACAAATATCTTCACAATTTACTTAGCGCTTAATATTGTCAGTGAAACAAAATGACTCCTTAACATTAAGTTGTCACATTAATTTTGTAAGATTTTTTTATTTTTACACTGATTGTATTTTTTATCTGTTGTTCTGTTCTTTGTAAGAGAATGTTAACAAGACTTCTTATGTTAGCTTAATACTTTAGTTTCTTAAGAGTGTGCAGGACCTGTCGGCCATTTGGTTTTATGTCCCATAAGAATAATGACAAATTAACAAGCATTTCTTCGGACAACTCACTCACGCCTACAATTTTTATAGGATCTTTTTGAAACAATTTTTATT
This sequence comes from Matsumurasca onukii, assembly GCA_018831715.1. Lineage (NCBI taxonomy): Eukaryota > Metazoa > Arthropoda > Insecta > Hemiptera > Cicadellidae > Matsumurasca > Matsumurasca onukii. The sequence continues at coordinate 910,548 of CM032059.1, forward strand.
TGAAAGGTGACAATGTACTGGATTAACTTTTAACTTGACTATTTTTTGAAAATCCTATTTAATACACAAAATTAAAATAGAAAATATCTTCAATTTTTGTCACGGTCTTATAAATGAGAAATTTGCAATTTGGGTCAACCGAGTCACTAAAACTTTGAATACACTTTAAAACAAAGTTTGTTTCATACAAATCCGATGAAAACTGTAGACGTGAGGCGTTTTATAAGACAAAACTCAAGATGACGGCCACTCCTGCGTTGTTGCAGCTCTTCTTTGTTAAACAAACTGGAAATGTCTCAGCAGGTTTGTGTGAAGGGTTAGTAGTCAAATAACATTAGTAGTTTACATCCAAGCCTTTGTGATAGTATTAAATATAGGTTAATGTACTGTATTTCAGGTAAATGACATAATAAACACTTAACTGACAAAGAAGACAGTAGACATATGTCTAGGGCTCAGCATCAGTGTTGTCTTCCTTCCGTTTCACTCTTATTTGAAAGCACTAGTCTTAATCCATAAACCCTTTGTGCTGTTCAATGTAAAAATGTCACATTTTATTGCTAAAGTAGAGAGGAAATAAATGATCCTGAATTTGGTACTGAGAATTAATCAAAACCATTTTTGAGGCAGTCTGGACGGAAGTGAGTTGAGGGTTTCCGGTGTTGCGACTGGGAGTGAAACGGAGTGTAAAATCAAGTTTTTGATCATTTCATTTGTACAGATTTATTAGATTCAGGTTTCAGACTCTCGAGTGAGTGAGAGAGTCAAGTAGTTGAAGTGCTGTCAGTTCAGACTTGCTGAGACTGCTTGTCCTCGACAATACATTGTTACGCTTATCTCATCTCTTTAGTTGCCAGTACTGTAGTTAAGTTTGTTTTGTACATTACTCTATCCCCTCTTGTACATACGGTAAGCTTCTTTAATACCAAAAACCAGAAAACTATGTAAAAATCTTGTGTAAATAGAAACTGTTGTAAATATAAGTGTGATAAATTTGTATGAACTTTTTTCAATTTGGTTTGAAGAGCTGTGAGACTAAAGTACAGTTTGAACCAGTGCCGGTAACATTGTGCGTTTTATAATAACTCCAAGTCAAATATTTGATCTATATCAAAATTATTGGTTTTAGACAATAAAAAAGCAATTTAATAATTGATTATTTGTAACTTGTGCACATAATGAGAGAAGTAAAACTATGCAGTGACAAGTTAAAAATAAGTCATTTAAGAAGTTAAAAAAATTAGGTTTCTAAAATCTTGAACTATTTTTGAAAAAATGCTATCAAAAAGGAGAGCAGAAGTTCTCTTTATGTCTTGACAAAGGCTCTAGTAGAGCTGAAAATTTGACACAAATTTCTTATTTCCGACAGTCTTAAGTTCTCCTATGTGTTTCTACCATACCCAGGTGAGCCTGCTCTTCTTCCTATTCCTTTTTTGATGGCATATCCTGGCCCAGAGCCCTATTTCTTAAATCTTACCTTTGGAAAAAGGTCATACTCTAGTCTAGCGCTTTCCTTCAATTTTTATTTCCATCTTCACCTCATTAAATTATTTATTTTAAATGTCAAAATTAGACTTTTAACATTAAGACATTTAACAGTTAAGATTCAAATTCTAGGTCATAAATTTATTCTTCTAAATAAAAAACTGTAGTAAATTTTAACATCGTCAACATCAGTTTTGAAATATTGTAACTGTAGAAGAAATAATATTCTAACCATTTTTGTGATGTTTGAAGCAGCGAGTACCGGAAGAACTACCATAGATTATAAATTTGTTTATTATTTGTGCGGGAACTACGTTTATGCATAGCAACATTCACTGTGCAATGCTTTGCTTTTGTCTCACAACTTCTTCTGTTCTGTTATTTGTTGAAAATTCAAACCCCTTTCCTCTACAATACCACCAGGGTACACCAGGCAGGGTAAGTACTGCTGGGATACCAGGAGTCTTCCGGCCGTCAAGCATCAGACTAAGGTTTTGCTTCCACATTTTGTTTGTTCTGGCACTAAAACACTTATTCAGCTGGAAGTAAAAGAAATATAACATTTCTTAAATAAATAATATTGTAACAAAACCTATTTAATGTTTAAATTGTTTTAAACTCTTATAAAAAAATCAGAGATTGTGGAAAGGAATTAAATTAGAGGGCAATTCCAGTAGATCAATTTTGCTAATTAATAAACTTTAACTAGTTTTTCTAAAAAACAGTTCTATCTAATGTGAAATGTAGAGTGGTTACACATTCATACTTATAAATACTGAATATACAGGGTCATCGAAAAAGGTGTACGGGATTTGATAGTGAAATAAAAACTTTAATATAATTGGTAGAGTTTTGATGTTTACATCAAAAGACACAGCAAATCTTAAATTTTTTATGTAATTTAAAGTTTCAATGTGAGCTCTTTTTAATGTACCCCTAAAAGAAAAAATCTAAAGGCGTCAAATCAGGACTCATAGGTGGCCACAAAACAGGACCATTCCTCCCAATCCAACGATCAGGAAATCTGTTGTTGAGAGCTTCTTGGACGATTAGACTGTAGTGACATGGAGCTCCATCCTGCGGGAAAATGACATTAGTGCCCTTTCTCTAATGTATTGTGTTCCCCCAAGTTGAAGGAATTGAAAGGGAAATGGGCATTAAAGTTATTTTCAGCAGGATGGAGCTCCTGAAATACTCAAAAACTCCTGACGGAGGTTGACTATCGGCTAGATGTCTGTCGTGCAACGGAGCTCACATTGAAACTTTTTAAATTATATACAAAAAAATTAAGATTTGCCGTGACTTTTGATGTAAAAATCAACATTCTACCAATGATATTAAAACTTTTATTTCACTTTCGAATCCCGTACACCTTTTTCGATGACCCTGTATAAAGTTTTGCCATTGGGTAGCCCAAAACTGCCTCTTATTTTGCTTATGGATGTTTCATTGTATATGGTGATATACGGGGTGTTTCAAAAGTCATGGTGCTAAAGTAAACGTAGTGTGCTCAGAGAAGTGCCAATTGATGGTCAAATTACTGGGACTCGTGGCGTGGTCCTGTCAGTGCCGGATTTAGGATTTCCGCAGCCCTAGGCCAAAATGTTTGAAACGGCCCCTTTATGTACTTTTTCTGTTACCCTCTCATGACCCCTTCCAACATACGATGTTTATAGTAAGCATTAAGGTCTAGAGCCAGCCATGTGACATCACAATCACCACCCCTCACGTCGCCACACTGGATGCACCGCACTATGCTACTGTCACATCTCTGCAGGTTACAGGACAGAGCTGAGAACTGCCTAACAAACGTGTATTTTCATTGTTAGATAATGGCAATGCATCTAATTTAACTAAAAACAACAGTACAGTAAGGCAAAGATTGTGATACATGTTTTTCTCGCCCATCTGCGGCCCTAGGCCGCAGCCTAGTCGGCCTAGTGGTAAATCTGGCACTGGGTCCTGTAATCCAGCTTCATGGAGGTCAGGTTTTAGGATGATATAGGTCTAAAGCGGCTCAGATAGTCTCAGTGATCATCTGATCAAAGGTTTGTCACGTCCAAAAAGGAAGATAATAGGCCAACTTGTGTACAGAGCATGACTTTTTTACCAACAAAAACAACTCCCAAGTAGGCCATAGTTCACTTACAGCTACAACTATGTCTTGTTTGATGAAACCTCTAACCGTTTTTTTACTCAGCCGTACCTTGGCCCAGCATCATAGTGTAGACAAAGCTCAGGACATCTTATCGAGCAGTGTCCGAATTTGTGCAATTAATGTACAGTGTTTGAGAAACAAAATACCGGAACTTGAACTTCTTTGTGATAGTAATAATCTTGATGTTCTCTGTATATGAACATTGGCTGGTGGCAGAAGAGTGTCAATATTACAGTAAAGTGTCCGACCTACAACTGGTCTCTCAGTTCGCTGTCAGAAGAATCATGGGAAGCGCAGCGGTGTACCATCGTAGTGGAGTTTGAAATAATAGACATGAATCCTTATTGTGAGGAGATTCATGCAGAGTTTCAGCTTCTAAAGGTGTTGGGACTGTCTCTCATTGTTGTAGCCATGTACCGCTCACCAAGGAGACATAAAACTATTTTTACTCTACTTGAGCTATGTCTTAGTTTCCTGGTTGGTTTGGGTTGCCTGACGTGATCGGTACAGATCATAACATCAATTTGTGTGGAGCTTCAAGAGGAAGCTTGTAAATATTCTACGTAGCTTCAACCTGTACAGTAGTGTGACTGGGCCGACAAGGAATAGTGCATCCTTAGACTCTGTTATTACCAATGATAAGTGGAACTTTGATGTTTGTGTAAGTGATGATCAAATATCAGACCATAAACACGTTATTTTCAGATGGAAAAACTGTACCCAATCAATGACCAGTTTATACGGACCCTGTACCAGTATCCAAACCTATTAGAATGTTTAATCCTTCTAATTTTCAGCTCTTCGCGGATACACTAGATTTGCAGTGCGACTCCTGGTTGAACGACATGAACCGTCATTCTATAGAAAATGCGTTCTCTTCATTTTTGGTGTTTTTGCGGACTTTTGACGTTTTTTCAGTAATGTTAGAATGAAAACATGGAAATCTCCAGTAAACACTAAATGAAACATCTAAACTTTAAAATATCAAGTGGTTCACACATGAATTGTGTGAAAATTTTAGAGGTTTCATCCTGGTTTTAGAGATGTCTAGATCTTTCCTCCTTCTTCCTGATTTCGTCACTTGAGAAGAGTATATTGCCTAAAGATAAAGGAAGCAAGCAAAATGTTATAGCTGATGTTATTAATCATTCAACAACCCCTGTAAGCATGAGACTATATCAAGGAATGTAAGTCTTCACCTCCAGCTCAGAACCTTGACTTCGCAAATAGTGACAACTTTAATCAGTATTTATTCATTGACTCGGTAGACCATCTAGTGAACAACTTACTCCTGCTTGTTACATCGGCGACAGTGTTGATAATGTACCTCAAGTTCCTTTCACATTCACCTGGAAGCAGGTTAATGACACCTAGAATAAAAATTAGTCAACGATTTTAAGTCTTCAGATGATAAAGATATACTTATGATATGTCTGTCACCTTTTTTCCTAGGCCACTGAAAGTCCACAGAACCGTCCCAATATATAAGAAAGGACAACGTGAGACAGTCAGCAGCTGGGCCCTATCTTATAGTGCCTGTTTTTGCCAAGGTTTTAGAACAGTGATGCTGGAACAACTCGTGTACTTCGAGCATCATCATCTTCTGGTCCCTGCACAGTTCGGTTTCAGGAGAGGAATCAACTGTATCTGCTGTCGACTTCTTCTACCGAAGATCTTGCAGTCTTTTGAAAACAAAAGTCGATCTCTGTAATGCTATGCGATTTTCCCGTGCCTTCGACTGCGTTTCTCAAGAGGTACTGCTCAACAAGCTTAAAATGTATGGCCTGGACGAACATGCCCTTAAGCCTGTAGGGCATATTTGAAAGACCACCAAAGCAGATTGTTAGCTGGAATGGAGGTAAATCTCTACCTTTGAGTGTATTATGGAGTCCCTCAGGGCTCCGTTCTCGGCTTTTCTGTTCCTGGTAGCTATTAATGACATTTTCACTCTACTAATGGAAATATTTTGTTGTATGCGGACGATACCACCTTGTATGCATGTGTAACAGTGCAGACCATGTTTTGGCTATAGATTATCCGTAGGGACTTATTGACGTGGCCTCAAACTGGTTTTCGGTTAACAAACTAGCTCTCAATGAGGCTAAAACGCAAAGATTACGTTCAGTTTGGTATTTTAAAGTTTGACACAGTTAAAGTTCTGGGTTTTGTCCTTGACAGTAAACTGAACTGGATAATCATATCGATGCTCTCTGTGTTAAGTTGAGTAGAGTGCTTTATCTTCTAAGGCGTCTAGCCGCAGATATGTCCTGAACATTTTGTCACAAAAGCCTTCCATTCTTTTTTTTCAGTCTCGTGTGAGTTATGAATACAAGACTAGAGGCCATTCAAGTGGGTTGACAGGATTCTTCTTCTAAAAAAAGCTGTCAGGCTACATGGTAGGGCACATCATCTAGGCAGACCTTTGTTTGCTAATCTTGCGGTCATGACCGTCATCAATATATACATATTTCAGTGCCTCTAACAATCCAAGGCTAGAGAAGAGGAATTTGCAACCAACAATGATGTTCACAGTTACTCCACAGAAACAATTGTGACCTTTGTCGCCAGATGTAGACTGAATAAAACAGCACAATCTTTTCCTGTTTCAGGTGTCCGACTGTTCAATGCTCTGCCCTTGAAGCAAGAAATTTAGATTCAACCAATTTTAAAGAGTTTGAAACGTTAATCATTAAGCATCCTTTTTACTCTTTACAGAGTTGTTTGAGGCAGAAGAAGCTGATTTTCTCTTTAACATCAATGACTTGCATTTTTTTTTTTTATCTCACAGTTGTTTGAAAATTGATGTCACTGTAAATGTTATGCAGATGTTGACGTTGCCTGTTGTTATTGTAAACTTAAGAAAAATAAATCATTTGATACCCGCATCAACTCACCATCGCTTAGACATCAATACATCACCTGCGTGGTTCGGAAGTCACGATAAGCCGTTGGTCCTTGTATTTCCATTGGTCATTGACTCATTGGGCTATTAATGACCCATTCTAAGAAAAGTCTGCCTTAGTTTGTAACAAGACTACACCTCATAACTCATTACTACCACTCATCTTTCAACACACATTTGCTTTAAAATACCCTCATGAGAGTGGTAGGCATCTCAAAAAGTGCAATTACGCCGGGGTCAATCTTTAGTACAAATATTAGAACATGACCGTATCAAGTTTGGTTTAAAAGTGTCTGATAGATAAGAGTATGATATAAAAAAGCTACTACAGAGGTCTAGTGGGATAGGAAACAGATTGTCAACTGTATTCCATCACTGAGCGCCGTTATGTCAAGTGCAGTGAGGTGCTATGTGATGGATTTGATTATTGGTCGTCTGTAGAGAGTTTTTGTTGTCTGTGCCTCCAAGTGAACATGATAGAAAGGAAATGACGTCAAGCGAAATTACACAAATATCAGGTAGATAAGGTAAGACTATTTTGAGCTTTAAATTTAGCAAATAAATTAACATTATCGGTAAAATCCGTGATGAACTCAGCAAATAATTTTACAACACAATAATTTCATATTCTGTAAACGCCCCCTTAAGAGTAATCGGTGTCTCAAAGCAAAGTATCAAAACATATATCGCCCCTTTAGTTGCCTGCTTCCCCGAGGCGAGAATGGATAACCATTTTTATGTCCTAAAACCATAAAGTGGTAAACTGACAGGCAAATATATAATTTACCGAACTGTACAAACATTGAATTTGTTTAGACGTATTTTGGTAAATGTAATCACAAAAATTCAATGTTTAAATCTCGTAGCGTTGCACGGGTCGTGTCAACTCCATATTTCATATAAATTGTGAAAGTATATTAAAATCAGCGTTATGAATAGGTTTTTATATTTCTGTAATTTGGTTTTATTGCATATATTTACTTGTTACTGCATTAAACACTAAACTTCGTAAACCCTATATACAGTATTTCTATAACATTAATAAATAATAATTGTTACATGTTAACTATATATTATATGTTTACGATATAAAAAAAGTAGCGAACAGTTCCGGTTTGTCACAGAGTAGGTATTGACTATTGTCCGTTCTTGTGAACCCCTTTCCATTTCTCGCTGACTAATCAGAACGCAGTACGGTATACCGTCGCGACTCGCGTACTGTCATTTTGATAGTTCTTTCCGTACAGTTTACGAATACTCTTTGAAATTGATTGCTTATCGAATAATTCTTGATACGAATCACACCGGTGTGAAGTGTTAGATTATGTGATAGTGAAGTGCGTGACTGATAAGTGATAGTGGTTGCTGAACCAAGATTGTATACTGATAAGCTATAGACTCTAGGCGATGAAGAGAAGACAGTCGGTAAGTACTTTTGAAACTGCGCTTATCCTAACCCAATTCTCGCTTTCAGGTATATCCGACAACGTCTTCCACGGCCAGACATCGTCTCTCAAGAATCATAGTGCTAGGCTAGAGCTAGGACTAGCCTTAGTAGTGATATAATGTTTAAATTAAGTATATAAACTGACATTGTTGATTTAAAGTAATTAAGTTCTGCCTCGTGAAATGGTTGGCTAAGGGGTGTAATACAATTCACCAATTGGCAGTGAGGTATAATAGTTTATACAAATTATATTACGCTTAAAATATTTTATACTAACTTCACAATATATCTTAGTATAATATACCAACGCGTTATCAACTCATTGGTTTCGTTATATGCACCGGATATTTACATTTTAAATCGGTTGCTCGTGGTTTTGAACTTTAATAAATATTAGGATGTTTTATTTCTCTTTGTGATAAAGAACAACAATGCAAGACAGTTTTCCATTTGATTGTTATATAGTTTCAAATTAATAAAGGATATATGGAAGACTTGGCTCTCAGAAAAGAAAGGTTGCACTTGTAGAAAGCAGGTAATAAAACTTTTCAGCTTTCATTTTTAATTATAACATATATTTTAGAATTTATTAGTAAGTTTAGAGTTATTTTTTTAGTTTTGGGATCTATATATTTAGTAGTGTTATAATGTTTAGATTAATTATATAATAGCTTAGTACTTGGCTAAAGAGTTTTATCTATACAGTGCTGGTCGGTATGTGTATATGAACGTGTATTACAGAATATAATTATGTTAAAAGCAGAATTGTGTTTTAACTAAAATATCAAAAATCTAATGTACTAAAACGTTATCAACTTGTGTGCTCATTCTGCGCATATATATTTACATCTGAAATTGGGTCTGACAATTTTGAAATTTGATAGTTATTTTTCTCTTTGTGAAAAGAACAACAAGGCAAGACAATTTCCCAGTTTAATATTATCTGTTTCCAATGTTAATAAAGGATGTTTTAAAGCCTTAGCTCTCAGAAAAAAGGACACTTACAGAAAGCAGGTAATACAATTTTCAACCATTTTTGTTATAAGCATTTAGAAATCATTAGAAAGTTTAGAGTTAATTTTTAACTTTAGTATCGATATATTTAGTAGTGTCATAATGTTTAGATTAGTTCTTAAACTGACAATGTTGATTAAAGGTAATTAAGTTTTATCCTCATGATTAACTTGTACAGAGAATTTATCTAATATCTATACAGTATATTTTCATACAACATTTAATTCTTGATTCATATCTTTATCATTTATAAATAAATAAATTTTTAGATTCATATGTTCCTTATTTAAGTTTTAACTTTAAGGAACTTCTTAGGAACAATAAGCTTGAACAAGGTGGCAGCAGCTGCTAGTCTAAGCAAAGAGGATCAAGTTTTATCTATGGGGTGGGGTAGACAATAATAGCCTTCAATTTCTTGCGAGCTAGTAGGTAATTAGGTATCGACTTTCTACTTTCGGTCGTTCCCCATATCGATTGTTGTAATTGATGATGAGCGATCAATTTCGTCAGACTGTCAAACTGACAACATTGTTCGTTAAAAGCAAATTCAAATTCAAAGCCGTTTATTTGTCAGGAAACATTACATTCATACATAGTACAAAGTCTGCATGGACATCGTGAATCTTAATTTAAATATACTGTACTATAAAAACATAAACATATTCTTACAAGTCTTGGGCCGTTGACTTCAGAATAATAATTAATGATTACTGAGACTGTCATGAGTTACAGTATAACAATATTTTATTGTGTGAATAAAAATACAGTATAAATATTTTTACGTTATTAGTTTATTTTAAATACTGTACGCACAATAAAATATTTTGTTTAAATACAAGTATTTCGTGATATTAGTAACCAAACACCTAATGAAGTTTACTTCATGTTAACAATGAAGACTAGTTTTAAAAATTGTCCAGGCATTGACATTATGAAATTAATTAACTTTAGTTAGATTTCCTAAAACTATAGAACCGGTCAAAGAAGCTAATTGAGAACATTCATTTAATGTAGGCTATTCATTTCAAAGCATGTTAAACTCCTGTACATTGGTGTAAACCGTGATTAAATAAATAAACACTTTATTTGTTTTTGGAAGGGTACTTAATATGTACTCTTACAATGCTTTATAGTTGTTGTTATTACAAATGTGTGTTTATAATGACTTTACTCGAACCACAACTAGTTGTTGGCCCATTATTTATTCATTTGAATAAGCTCAACCAAGCTACATTTTTATAAACTAAAAAGTTTAACTTAATACATTTTAGGACATGTAACTGCATGAATTTCCTGGTCAAGTTGTTGAGTTGTTAGAATACCCTCAAATTGTCCTTAATTTATTTTATTTTATAAAGTTGAGTATCACTGTATCAGTTTTTTTATATAACATTTTTATTTACAATCTGTTCAAAATATGTATAAGAACAATAAGGAAATTTGATAACATTAAAAAAATACAGTAACATGAATAACAGAATTTGAATTGGCCATTAATTTGTCCACTGACAAAAAGGGCTCTTTTTATTTGCTATGTACCTCAAAATTTAAATAACTAAAAGGTCCAGAACATGTTTTCTTTTCAATCGGTATATAAAATTGTGATTGTCCAGGAGATTAACTGCCTCAGTTTAAAACGGAAGATTTACAAAGTACCATTCATATAGTGGTGTCACTGTCACATCTAACTACTCTCGATAGTCGACAAAATAATTGATATAAGTTAAAGATCGACTACCTACCATTCCTCAAGTAATCGAAGTCACCCCGTAAACAAGTCTTTTCCATATGTGTTTATTTAGAATTGTTTTTAATGTAACCTAGATGTACTAGACTATATTTGTATACACTTGATAATTAGATATAGATAATTAGAATGCATTTACTAATCATAAATCCATTTAGCAATGGAAAAATATTATGAAAACCGTTCGCACTTCGCACAGCTTTTTGGGTCTCATAGCTCTTTACACGCCCATGGCACGCCCAAACCGGCGCGGTATGCGGTACGGGTAAAACCGTCGGGTATTTTAATCCAACGGAAACAGATGAGAGCGTCTACACTGGCGCGGTATCCCGCTACCGCCGCGGTACGATTTACCCTCGTACCGCTGAAATGCAGCATGCTCCATTTTTACCGCGCGGTATTCCGACTCACCGGCGGTACGGCTCAGTGTTGAGTAGATAGTTGACTTGACAACATGTCTACTGATCGGCTTATTGAAACGGTTTACTTGTACCCTGTTATGTTTGATCTCTGTGAAAATCAGGCATTAAAGTATGATATTCACCAAGCTCTTCCCTCTTTTGATTGATCTCATGTACCCAGATGTACCCAGATCTACGATCGGCATCATCAACGGTAGCAAGAAGCAACAACATTTCTTCCTCGTCTGAAGAGGAGCACATCTTACACGTGAGGTCACTAGAGCCGCTCACACAAAACTAGAGTTTACCGCGTACCGCGTACAGCGCCAGTCTGGGCCCCCAACCATACCGCCACAGGTACAGCAGTTGAGGCGGTATCGCAAGAACAAAATACCCGTACCGCATACCGCGCCGGTTTGGGTGTGCCTTTACACGTCAAGTAATCTAAATAAATAACCTGATCGGCTGCTAAAACGAAAAATTATCAAAGTGCCATAGTTCTATAACAACATGTACCTCGCCTTACCGCTTGCGAATGTAAAGAAATAGATAGACGGTATTGTATATAGGTGCTGTATGCACTGCGCGGTGCGGAGAGAGTGCGCAGCTCTACTCAGCTCTAGGCACTAGAGGCAGCTCGGCAGCGCGGAGACCCAAGAGTCGCTACTCGCAGCCGCATCTACCGGATATTCCTTCCCCCCAAACCCCTCACACCCCGAGGCGCACTAACGCTACCTGTCGGTGTCACTGAGAAACACGAATCGTGCCGGTAACGGGAGGACTGAGTGCTCGTGCCGGCTAGACCAACTCTCGAATAATTTCTGGGTACCACAGACCCTTAATCAACTACAATCTGGACGAGAAAGAATACAACAAAGAAAAGAAAATCATAGAACAAATAGCTTTAGAGAATGGTTATAAACTGTCTCTTGTCCAAAACCTTATAAAGAAAATGTCAAAAAACCACAGCTCAACAATCAACCAAACGAACCAGCGGAACCCAATGATATAAAAAACATGAAAAACATTCCGATCCACTATGTAGATAAAACCACAGAAAAAATTGGACGAGTCTTCAAGAAATGGAATATTAGAAAATATTTAGGAATTCATTTGGACTCAAAATTAAACTGGAATTTCATGTGAACTCAAAATTATCACAAGCTTACAACAGACTGTCACTTCTATTTCCCCTTTGAACAGAAGATCAACTCTGAAAATATCATGTGGAACTTTAATATACAAATCAATACTGAGACCTTTAATTATGTATGGCTGTCCTATTTGGGGCATGAGCATATCTTCATCAAAATTAAACAAAATTCAAAATTTTCAAAACAAAGTTTTAAGAATTGCCACAAGTGCTCCCTGGTTTGTTAGAAACAGTCAAATTCACAGTGAACACGGTGGAAACCTTATTAGTCAATTTATCCAAAAATCAGCTACTAAATTCAAATCCTCTGTTCAACATGTTCCTGGTGCAGTATTTTTCAAAATCGGCCAAGCAACAGAAAACAGACGTTTAAACCAGACTTTTCAAGATTTAATTTAACTTTGAATATTTTTTAGTAAGATGTAAATATTTTATGTATATATTATTAAGTTTTAGTTACAGGGTGTATCAGGGATGAACCCACTATGTTATTATATTGTTAAATGTTCCTTGTTATAATTTCTGTGTATAATATTGTATTGATCCAGAATAAAATCTTGTATAAAAAAATAAAAGAACAATAAGGAAATTTGATAACATTAAAAAAATACAGTAACATGAATAACAGAATTTGAATTGGCCATTAATTTGTCCACTGACAAAAAAGGGCTCTTTTAATTTGCTATGTACCTCAAAATTTAAATAACTAAAAAGGTCCAGAACATGTTTCCTTTTCAATCGGTATATAAAATTGTGATTGTCCAGGAGATTAACTGCCTCAGTTTAAAACGGAAGATTTACAAAGTACCATTCATATAGTGGTGTCACTGTCACATCTAACTACTCTCGATAGTCGACAAAATAATTGATATAAGTTAAAGATCGACTACCTACCATTCCTCAAGTAATCGAAGTCACTCCGTAAACAAGTCGTCTGCAAATTGACTTGAGCATTGTGAATTTATTTTGTTCATAGCTATATTTTTCATTTTGATAAAGTAATTTAGTAAACTGAGTTTAGTCTTGTCACGTTTGTAGTCCTTTACACGGAGCTGTGTTTAAGTCATCAATATTGTTAAGAATTCCGTGGTTTGTCAGGACTATGACTAGGCCTAGTGGTGTTACTGCCTAGTCGTAGTCTTGCCTAGCAATCCTTCAGCAAAGCGTATTCCGTCTCACATTTGACGATTCTCGTTGCGTATTTGCTTTGCAAGATTTTAAACACTGGGAAATGGTTCTTTTGAAGGAGTACAGAATATGCATGCCATTGTCAGTAGAGGAGGTAAGACAATCAGAAATCATTTTATTGTGTATAAATTAACAAAGTACAATTGCACCAGCCAAGTCACGAATGATCACAATAAATTAGTACCTTAGACTATCTTTATCAACAATATAAACACATTATATACACTTGCGGTTATAGCCAACACTTTCAACAAACTTGGACTTTGTAACATGAGAGGTTTGTTAGCTGGGTTTTAAGCTTGTTTCTGAATGTTTAAGGGTTTGATTTGGATTTGAGAGATATAGGAGGCTATCATTCAGCTTTATGCTGTTATAGGTCAAATGTTTTTTCAAAACAGGTCGTTGAGTGTTTTGGAATTGCTAATTGTTCGGAGTTACAAAGGTTATAAAAAAAACAAGTTAGCCTAAAGTAATCAGCATAAACTGACCAGTCAAACACAACCGAAAACATGTAGCTGTAGGAGTCACAATACTAAAACTTAAAAGCTAACCTAGAAAACTAAAATTACAAGCAAAAGAGACACTATAAACTTTGCTACAAGAAACAACTCAACTAAACGTCTGCACTCAGTGGAGGCTTACGACAAAGTGTAACTGGGACTTTGTTGAAATGTTAAAATCACTGAAGACACAGTTCTTACTCAATTTAGTAGTATTGTTAATTGTATGATAGGTTTGTGTGTCAGAGTCAGCATGTGTAGTGTGTTGCAGTATCGAATCGGTCAGCTGTACATGATTGCACGACACAGTCACGAGCAGTCACAGTCTGGCGAGGGGGTCGAGGTTGTAGTCAACGAACCCTGTGAACATTCTCAACATGGCAAGGGACAGTTCACTGAGAAACGAATCCATCTGTCGAGGTACTTTGATTTCAGACATAGATTTTTCCTAGAGAATATGGGATGAATGGTGAGTTCACTGAGTGTTTTGATGGATGATGAGGCGTAGTCTTGTTACACTCAGGGCTAACAGTTCTCCAGACTAAGTCATTACTTCATAGCGCAACCACTAACTGAATGGACCAACAAGTTAACGTGACTTCCAAACCATGGGAGTGGCCATCATGTAAAAGTTACCTTGGTTGTGGTATAGCGAATCTACGGTGCAGGTTGTAGCCTACACGTGTTTCTTGGCTTGTGCTGCATCATCAGTAGGTACACTACGTCACTTTTACACTATTTAAACTAAGTCACTTAATTACAGCTATTTACACATTCCACGGCATTTGTGCACTCGCGGTGTGCGGTGGTGATGCATCGGGCGGTTGGATGTGGAAGCAAATATTCACGGAGCGAGAGGGTGCGTCCGACTGACTATCGATGAAATGAGGTCAGAGCGGGCAGCGTGGCAGGAGGGTTGGCGATCGTTGTCAAGGAGAAAGCAAAACCATTAAAACAAAACTAAACAGAACCATAACTACTTCTACAAAAGTGTACGCAACTCATCTTCACGACCTCTCTGACTGACCACACTGAGTGCACTGAACTCGGGAAGGATTGCGCTTTCATCCCCTAATGGCTGTTATGCGATCTTGAACGCATGCCCTCTCAAGCAACTGATTCCCGATACTTTTGGGTACTTCCTCGTATAGTGAACATAGTACATATATGTGTGTGTGTGTGAGTCAAGTTGTCTTACTCAACAGTGAGTGTTGACAGGTATTGTTGACATGTATGTGGTTGTTACTTGCTCGGGATGTTATGTTGCAGTCGTCTGCCGTACTGGATCCAGTCCTTCCTGCCCAGAGTGTTCTACGTGATTGAGAAGGCTTGGAACTATTATCCGTACACAATCACTGGTGAGTGTACATATGCAACACAGGAACCCATAGAGTAGCTTCCAGGGGGAAGGGGGCTAAAATACTGCAAGGTCTGGGGTACCCCTGAACAAGGAGATGCAGGAACTCTCACCCAGAGAAAAATTTAAAAATATAGCCTAAGAAACACAATTGTGCATTCTGGAAGAGAAATTTACCATACATGAAGACTAAAATTTTCTATAGTAATTTTGTAAAACTAGATTCAAAATATGGTTAGTAATTATGTACACTTTTCCTAATTATGATGTTTTCTCTCCTCTTGATCTTAAAACTGTAACATTAATTTAACCAAAAGATTTAAATACAATATTCCAAATACTTTTGAATCACTTTGTCACCGTGTAGGGTGTGTGAATGAATGATTGCTGTTGCCTATACGACTGTGTTGTGGTATGTTTCATGTGCCGTGACACTGCTGCTGTGATACACACAACGCAGAATACACTGTGAGTCAATTCACTGAATCTCTCATCTGTACATTCCAATACAGTAGTTACAGATGAAAGTCAACGGATTTTTAACAGATAAATATTTAATAAAGAATACACGATTTGTCTTGGGATTTTTTGCAGATTCATTTTAAAACTATTTAATCAATGATCTTATTAACCTTTGGAACTAAACAGCATTCAAAACAGAGCCAACCATCAATAGTGAGAGATAAAAAGTTGTGTCAGGTTGTTATTGTTGATCAGCTAATTTTAAAAAGTATTGAAAAATAATGTAATTTAATATTGCTCTTTGGGAAAACTGTCTGACTTAAATGTTAATTTCTATTTATTTATTTTAAGGTGCTAGATTACACCCAATTACAATATGACAACCAGTTTATAATAATTAAGGACATGTAAAGGAATAGCAGACACTCGGGGTTAAGTGTTTTTGAACAAGTTTCTCACAGAGATTGTCTGACTGTTTCAGTGCTCCTTTATTCCCAACTTCAGTATTAACATCGAGACCAAGTTTGAAAACAACAACGGCTCCAACGAAAATGTAAGTAGTTAAGATGCAAAGTATGAATTCCTGCAAAAGCCAAACACTACTACGAAGCGATTATGAAGCTATCGTAACTCTTAGGCTTTCACGGCCAGTATTACAACTAGTTCTAATTCTTCCGGTTTACACTGCAAACTTCATAGTTAGTTTGAAATATTTCGGCCTCGCTGGCAGTTTCAGGTATTAAGTTGAGATATTAGGTAGATTAGTTTCAGCCAACCAGAGACTGAAGATGGTACTCCACAGCGTGGCTGAAATATCTCAGCCTAATTATGAAGTTTGGACGCAGTGTGAAATGAAAAACTAGATGATTAAAAAGTAGTGTTTAAAGTAATGTGAATTAAAGCAGGTTAGCGGGCAGGTTGAAGTGACCCCATTGCGGTTATAAATAATTGTATCAAAGTATATAATTCTTCTTCTACGAAATTATAATTATGTTAAGATAGATTTAAGGTAGATTAGTTACGTTTATATGTCATATATGTCATTTTTATTTATTTATTTACACGACAGCTACAGAAAATTTTATCAAAACAGCTATCTTAACAAAATAACATAATAATTTACATTATGATAAACTAAACATATCGACTTTCACAAAACATGCTGGCAGCTATTTAACATATAAATAGGCTATATAAAACAATAACTAACTCTAACAAAGTTTAAATTTTCAACTCTACAATGAATAACTTAACATTATAAACATATTATCATCTTAATACTGTGTACTAAACAAAAGGTTGCTACATTTCTTCCAAAATAACTTAAATGCATCACTAAAAATATCAAGATCAGATTCATAAGTATTGACTAATCTTAGTGCTTTAAACAAAGGAAAATTATAATGAGCCACTGTTCTACATCTAGGTAATGAAAATAAATTAAAAGTCTACAAGGGGTGTTTTTTAAGTAAATTTTGCTTTTTAAATAAAACATTCGAGCAGAATTTCATAATAATTTTTATTTTTACATGAAAACCACAACACTTTTACACTTATTTTTCTACATAATTGCCATTAATATTGGGGCACTTATCATATCGGTACAACTAGCTTTTGAATTCGATGTCATAGAACATTGCTGCAGCCTGACTTTTAACAAAGATTCCAGCAGCCGTTTTGACTTTATGGTATTAGGTAAATTAAAGCGCCGCGCCCAGCAAGTGCTTCTTCAAGTGAAAGAACATGTGGAAGTAAGCTTCGGTAAGATGTAGACTGTAGGGAGGGTGTTCAAATTGTTCCCAACCAAATTTTCGCATAAAATCTTGGGTCCTCTTTGTGCCTTTTGGTGAGCATTGTCGTGTGACAAAATGACACCTTTAGTCAGCATGCCGCCTTTTTTGTTCTGGATAGCACTTGTGAACTCGGCTCAAGTGTCAAGTATAGTCCCTGAATTGATTTATGTCCCCACGCGGGCAAAACTCCACCAACAACACTGTCTCAAACACTGTACTTTTGCATTTTTTTGGGCGAACATCGTTTGTTGAACTTGACTTTCTTGTCATGAACATTGGGCGGTCATCTTTAAGCGCCCATTTTCTTCCATTCCTTCTCTCATATGTTTCTCTGCCCTGATCTCATCGACTGCTTTCAGGCCTTTGGCACTGAAAAAATGAATCCACGAATCGAACTTCACAGTTAGCGGGACTTTTGATAGACGGGCGTTTAAAACGGTCTGAGCAGCGTGCGTAACAGCTACTAAAATGGCGAACTGGTGTCTGGGTATGACCAAGAGATGCAGGTACTGACTAACATCGCAGCGAACGCCGACCTGCTTAGCGTTGCAGCGGTAATTCCAAGCGGTACTTACTTTAAAAAAGCATATAAATGCTATGATGCGATATGTAAAAATAAATATTCCCTACCAAAACTCACTGTCAATCAAGCTATTAATTATTTTATATGTAAAAGACACTAACGACAGTTTTCTTCCCAGGGACAATTTTGGTAGAAAATACATGTTTCTTAGGTTAGAAGATGGAAAGTCAAAAGGACAAGTATGATGGAATTGTTTAAAATATAAATATCTCATTAGCTTGTTTTGAAGAATTTCCAGCTTATCTCTCAGTACTAGGAATAGAATCCCAAACTACAGAGCAGTATTCTAATTTGCTTCTAATTAGGCTTTGATATAAATTCAAAATAGAATCTATGTTTTGAAAAGTTTCAGTAGTTCTCTTGACAAATGCCAGCAGCTTATAACAATCACCTACTATAAGATTAACGTGATAATTAAAGCTCAAAGTACTATCAAAAACTACACCTAAATCCTTTATTTTAAGAACTACTTTTAACGGAGTATTTCCAATACGATAAACAGGTTCTGTCGTCAGTTTTTTTATCAACTCCAGTGGCAGGAAACTACACTCCTATTGTAGTGTAATGATGAGCAGTGTAATGATGAGTAGTTAGTCTGCTCCTATTAATTAGTTTAAGAGGCCCTAACAGTTTTCCCCATTCAGTAAGTTGCTAAAGAAATTTTTTTGTTTTGTATAGAAATTAGTAATTATATTAGCATATCTGTATTGTAACAATGTTGTACATTTTGGAGAAAAATAAAAAATTTATTATTATTAAATATGAAAATGCTGTAAAAATATATAGTTTATATAGCTGATTACGCTTGTGTAGTGTCTGAACCTGCCACCAGAGGCACTGGCGCAGCGCAGCGTTGACTCACTAGACATTGCGTACGACGAAGTCAGCCCCAAGCACTACAAGGAAGAGGAGGTCCGTACTCTATCACCATTTTTCTGTAATTTTGTAATTTACATTTGAAACACAGTGATGGGTGACCGTTACAATTTAATGGTAACGATTACATGTAACAAGTTACTTTTTTGTACATTAAAGTTAGCCAAAAAAATGGCGCCTCTTGAATCGACTCGAAATTTAAATTTTACACACATGACGTGTTTTAGATGTCTTTCCTCATTTTAATCTAGTTTCTCTATAGAACTGGGTCAACTGATATTGAGTAAGGGATGAAAACCAAACAAATGTAAAAGTACACATCTTGACCCACTTTTTGACAAACTGCATTTTATTTTATTAACAGTACTAGTGCACAGATAGCTTTGCCGTCTCTCGTCTTCTTTCTCCTCCCTCGGCTCGACTCGACATGCTCAAGTTTGTCCAATGTCAATGACTTAAATGTGACCAAATTGTGCAATTTTCGGGAACGAAAGAACTCGTGTGTGCGTCAGTGGCTTTACTTGACTCTCAAAAGAATTCCTTGAGCATGTGTGTTGGGCTGCCTCAGCCGTGTGGCATCTATGTGTAATCTACCTACTATAATGTCACACAGAGTTTACTACTTACTACTTTCCAGAATCATCACCTTGTGACTTTGGTCACGTAAGTCCTCACCTGACTACAGATAACAGCCAGTTTGTAAGGCAGCTGCGAACAATTCAATTGCCATTTAAGTCT
Source organism: Matsumurasca onukii (assembly GCA_018831715.1). NCBI lineage: Eukaryota > Metazoa > Arthropoda > Insecta > Hemiptera > Cicadellidae > Matsumurasca > Matsumurasca onukii. Next base: position 930,352 of record CM032059.1, read on the forward strand.
GCAGGAGTTTCTTGCTTGATGAATATGCTGTATGTTGTTACAAGGATCCTCGGTTCTTCAAGTCAGTGAAGACAGGCAGGGGTCCCCTGGTGGAGGGATGGAGAAGCACCTCTCAACCCATCATGTGTTCGTACAAGGTGGTGAGAGCTAGCTTCGAGGTGTGGGGTCTGCAGACCAAGGCAGAGGACCTCATACAGAGGGTACGTACCGACCCAGCGTCATGCCGGATATAGCGGTGGATATTTCTCCAGTTTCTTTCCCGAGTTTACTAAAATATCTACAATAACTTTCAGACTCTCAAGGTCTATTCGAGCGATGTTGTAATCCACTCGACTAGTTGTGACTCCAAAATCGGACTTTGAGGTTGACTAACAACAATTATTGTTATTGTGACAGTCGATACGGGAGATCCTGCTGCTGGGACACAGACAAGCGTTTGCATGGATTGACGATTGGCACGGTATGAGTCTGGACGACGTGAGAGCCTACGAAGACGAGATGCACCGTCAGACCAACACTAAGGTACCGAGCTGGACCGGCAGGGTGTCCAGCTTACGTTGCAGGACAAGCTTACTGTCGTAAATAATAACAAAAGTGTGATTCCTTAGTCAACACATTGTTGCCGTCTTCCACAAATAACTTTCTTTCTGCTCCTTAAATTAGCAAAAGTGAATTTTCTACGACCCTGTCAAGGATGGATTTTGTTTGTTTTCTTGTAAATTGAAGCGTTATAGTTTTGCACCAAAAAACAAGAGATGTGGAAAATGTGTGTGGGAAAAGTAGGAAGTATACTGGAATTCACCCTGTTGAACCTCCTGCCAAGGTTTCCTTTGACCCTTGGCTGACACACTACATCTCTCAGTTATTGTCTGTCTGCTTTTTGTCTCTGTTCTCTCAAAGTTTCATTTAATTTAAGACTTAGTACCTAATTATGTTTCACCTACAGCTTAATTGCATGTGTTAATTATTTTAATAGCCCTTTTTGTAGATGTATGGATTTGAATACATGTAACTCAAATGTGATAACTTTTCATGGTTTGTTGCAGGTGAGCGTGGAAGTACCAGGTGTACCGACGTCTCCAAGCACTCCCCCACCACCCTGTCACCACTACCCCACCACTCCCCATACCCCCACCACACCCACTACTGCACTTCATGGTTCTGGTGTGTGCAATGAGCATTCATTCTTTCAGTTACCTTGAACAAAGATTCGTTTCCAATTATTGCATTGTATTCATAGCAAAATAAGTAAGTCTTTGAACTGTATTAAAATATTTCTAACAGCCCTAGTTCTTTTATTGTGAATTGGGCAAGGTTTTTATTTTCAAAATAATGTCTTGTAATCATGTATGAACAAGAAATGACAAACATTTTCTTTAAGCTTGACAAATGGTTGATTAAATATTCATTTGGTTATAGTTTGCTGTTTAAATTAAAAGAACTGCTGAAACAATTAAAATTTCATCTTTGAGGAAGCATTGAATTAATACGCTCAAGAAACAGCAATAAACAAGTAAAAGATATCGGAATAAAACATCACGCTTAGTATTAAAAGAGGCAGTATAAAATATCAATTAACCAAGAAATTTGAAATCCTTCATTAAAAAATAAAATTAAAGGATCTGTATTATTTGGTTTTTAAATAAGCAGTATTATTTTAGTTATTTTGTAGCATGTCTGTTTAGTTTGTATCGTAATATTTCTTTTTATGTAAAATTAAAAAGTGAAATGTGTATTGTTATGATTCTAATAAATGTGATTGTTTATACTTACTGTGTTTTATCCTTATAAAGTTACGAACTAAATGTCAACGGGAAGGTTTTTCGAGTCGGGTGTTGTTGCTTTTGTTTTAGTTCCTAGATAAAGTACAGTACTCTGTATTGTTAAGGTCTATAAACAAAGTCGGCAGTTTTCCCTTTACTTAGGCTTGTTTGGAAGTTCTTAGTTTTCAGAAGGAGAACTGTCTACATTAGAGGCAATTCTATTATGTTAAGCCTGTTTTAATCTTTGTCTTGTCAAGGCGGAGTTAGGACTACAAAGTGTTTTCTACACCTTAACCTTTACCTAGCGTTGCAGCATTGTTACTTAACAATAATTTTTTATAAGTGATGACCGCGGGGTTTAAACCCACAGTGATGATGAACTCTGGAGTCGCGCACAATGCCAATCCGCCACGAATCCACTACCTTTATTTTTCAAGGTAAAATAATACACCCACTAGAGTTGTAAAAGTATTAATTGTTACAAATAACAAAAAAGCAATAAAGTTAAGTACAGAGAGTTCGCCTAGTTGATAGTCACTTGAGCTGAGCTTTGACGTAGAGTTGCTCAGTCTGAGGTACGACAGTGAAACCTCGTCGCAACTCTGCCCCGGCCTGAAACCAAACCTCACAACCATGTAAACGGCACTACTTTTATTTTATTCTATGGTATTCAGAAAAAGCAGTTAAAGAGTCGGGTGAAAATGGCATACTATGGACTAATTTACCGTATGACATGAGCATTTGGGGATCATGCGCAGATCACCAACTTTTGAGATTATTTGTTTTACAGAAAAAGGCTATACGAATTATTCCAAAAATGAACTGCAGGCTCATGACGTGATATTTTTAAAACATTGAACACGTTAACTTTGCCTTGTTTGTACATTTTTGAAACTTTAATGTTTACCGTAAATAAGTGTGCTCTACAACAAGGCATTAACATACATAATTATGACACACGACATAGGAACATTTCAGATCAAACCAACACCATCTTTGTTTGTTCGAAAAACTACCTTCTCAGGCCGGTTGAATAAAAATTCAAAATTGTTTCAATTTAACTTCCAGGGGAAATCCATTTATTAACGGGCTCAAAAAGTTTAAAAACAAATTAAAGTCCTATTTAATTAACAGTTTTTTTTACAGTTTAGGTGAGTTTGCGGATCAAAATAATTAATCAACGTCATACATTAGTTTTACTTTTAAATTTTTATATATTTTGCGTTACCAGTGGTTTTAACTTTTTAAAATATATACATACTTGTAGTATGTTTGTTTTTCAACACAAAAACCCTTTGTACATTGACTAATAAATTATTATTATTACTGACCGCACCGGCAACAACTTCTGTGTGTGTTCTCAACGTTAGCTTGTGCAATAATCTAATTGTTCTATTCTCTTCAGAATAATAACTAGGATATTATTGCAATTTGGTAGTCTTGTCAAAAGCACTATTGGTGAGAGTACTTTTGGGACTTACAAGATCTTCACCGTACAAAGCTCGACCATTTTCATGTATCCGAGCCGCATGTGGATAGATCCGCATTTCAAACTGATACTCAAAAGCATATGACGGATGAATCTGTCATATTTTTATAATTGCTGGGTTACGTTTCGGTGGGTGTGGCAAACTTCCTCTTAATCTCTTTCTATTAGTCTCTTTGTTTTTTTCTAAGTGTACCTACGTTTTTGCGGGTGGTACAAGTCAGGAGTTAGTAAACTGTACAACATTTTGTGCGCTCAAAAAGGCTTGGGTAGGACTACATCATGGAGTATCATTCCGACAAAGGATCAATTGAAAAGTGGTTGAGAAGCCAACGAAAAAGTCAAGGAATTCTCAACATTGTTTTGTGTTGGCAGCGATGCTTTTGAGTTACATTATTTCATAGCATGTTTTGCCTGTGTCAGCAATATCTCCAGTTCTGTCCTAGTGACTAGTGAATTTTTGGTTTTATCAACTTGTCACTTCCATCTCTAGTGAAAATTTCTAGCCGCAGAATTTCTTGACTCTCACTATAACAACAATGTTGTTTCTTGTTATGTTTGTCAATCATTGATGGGCTTCTGCTAAGGTATTGTTTGTACTTAACTCTTGAGTCTAGGTAGTGTCTGCTTACCTTTGCGTCGTCGGCCGGGGAGATGTGGAAGGCGGAGACGAGTACAGCAACAGCCAGCTTGGTGAACAACACACTCAGTCTTACTCCTATGTTAGACGAGTTGGTGCCGGCTTGACCAAACGGCAGGTAGATGTTGTGGTCTCTCTTTGCAGAGTTTGAGGGGGAAAACCTGCAAAATAATGTTAGGTTAGTGAGGATAAGTAAGCACTGATAAGCACATTTGATTCAGTTCAGTTTGGGTTAAGGATTGTGAGTTGACATTGAATATGATGTCGGAAGTCTGAGTGACAGAAGGACTGGCTGGATGATGGACTGAAGCTACTCGCTCACGGTTACCTCTCGGGTTCGAAGGTGGTCGGGTCTGGATAGTTGTCGGGTAGACGATGTACAGCGTAGATCGGCACAGACACAACACAGCCTGGCTCTAACTTCACCTCTCCCACAGTCGTGGCTTCCACACACTCCCTCTCCAGCCTGCAACACGTTAAGCCGTTAGTCCATTCCATCGGTGTCTCAGAGCAAAGTAAAGTAACACACCCACATTACACGTGTTCTGACAAGTGAGGAACTTGCTTACCTGTACTCGAGGGGATAGAGACGCAAGATCTCCCCCAGGAACATATCCAGGTACTCACACTCTTGCACGAGCTCGTAGGAACTCGCGCTGTACTTGGCTAGCAGTCGGTCGATGTCTGAGCGCAGTCTGTCCTGTATTGACGGCAGAGCACCGAGTGTGTGCAGACAGAGCGCCAGTGAACACTTAGAGGCCTGGGCCACAGTCAAAACCACACTCACACACTGCAACAACCAATACTCTAACCATGATCACTGAAGCATGAACAGTTTATAAACACCTGTCTCTGGCTCTATACTATCAGGGAGTCTTTTCTGTTGATAAGACATTGAAGGAGTCATTTAGTAAATAAGGAATAAATCAATCTATTGATAAAACATAATTTTAAACATTAAACCAATATAAAAATTATGTTTTATTACTCTTTCCAATATTGAGCACATTCTGCCTTCAATCTAATGATACTTCCTTGAGGGACACCTTATTTTAGAAATATATTTATGGTCTGTGGTTTGGAAATTGGAGCATTGATGGAAAGATTGCTGACCTGAGAAACTATCTCCATGTCGGAGAGAAGCAGGTCCACTTGATCTGTGTCTACTCCTTTGTCCTTGGCTGCTAACTTCTTTTCCTCTTCAGCAGCTGCTAACAACAGGTCCAGCAAGTCCATTGCTCTGCCCTGCAATCAGTGCATAACCAAAGATTATGTTACGGTGCATAGATGCCACATGGCTGAGGCAGGAAAATCAATATAGTTCGGCAGCCCGAGCACATATAGCGCTGCGAGGGAATTATTTTAAGTCTCAAGTTTGTTTGTTCTTGAAAATCGCACGGTTTGTCACATTTAAGTCATCGGACAATCTCGAGCAACAACACTTGGTATTGTGTACAACACTCACTACTGCATTGGTTACCTCGACACTGGCTTGTTGGCTTCTGCGCTGCGCGAGAGTCGTGTAGCACAAGTCGGTGAGGAACGTGAGACAATCCTTGCGCAGTACGAAGTCGTCCAGAGACCCGAGCCACTCGAATAAAACTGTCAACACGCACACACTCAGTAACCCACAGTACACATACAAGCAGAAAAATATTTAACTACTTGAATCCAAACAATCGGAATTCTAAAACATGGTAAAGTACTATACAAAAGTTGAGTATCCTAAACTCGTCGTATAATTAAATTTCTATATTCAGTATTGGAAATGGACTTGTGAGTGACAGATGCCTTCAAAAATCAACTGAGGTTATTTGTTGCAGTGCTTGAAGTATTAAACCGGTTGATAAACTAGCAAATTTGACAGCTCAAAAGGGAGAGTAATAGTGACATACAGACTGATGAACACACTACTCACAGGGAGAGAGGGAGAATGGACTGTCTGGACTCTGTACTGTGAACACATTGTCTACCGCAGCAGTGAACCGTGTCTTCACTTGTAGATCAGAGTTGAGATCAACTCCGAGAACAGTGAAGGCGAGAGCATCGCTCAAGTACTCCAAGGCACACCTGAGACCAGTCACATACACAGTGAACATGACTGACACACACACATCTTCTACTATACTTTGTACTTGGTGACGTAGGGTAGAGTTTACTTACTTGGTGACGTCGACGTTAGGGTCGAGTTGGCACTGCTTGGTGATGTGTTGGGCCAGAGCGTCCACAGTCTTGTTGATGCGAGGAACCAGCTGAGCACAGACAACACAACATCATCAATACACTAGTTATACATAACAAATGTCTAAACTGTCCTGTGTGAGAAAGTGAGTGGTTAGTGTTGGTGTTTACCTTCTTGATGTTGTCAGTGGTGAATGCAGAGTTCAACAGTTGCTTGACAGTCTGGGGTGCCGTGCCTTCGATAGCCAGCAAGCTCTTGTGCAGCACCAGGTTCTTCACTCGGTATGCCTGAAACCATGGTTCTATCAATGTCTCATTCAAATACAAATGATCTTTATTTACATATACTTATAGTACGGTATTGTGTCAACTTAAAATTACAATAAAACGGTTCTGGTGTCTTTATTCTTCAGGTCTGTGGCCAGCTGAGGAACTCTTGGATAGAGTAGAATGACCTCTGCGTAAACCAGTCCGCCAAAGTCTCCTTAAGGTTTTTTTCCGACATTCTTACTGTTACATCAAATGGCAACAAAAGGAGTCAAAGCTACCCACGATTTTGTCTATCTATATCAACACTCCGTTTGGTTTTAACTCTCTTTGAAACTTCTTGATAATCTGATATTATAGAAGCTTATCGTACAAAGTGTTTCAACTAAACGGCTGATATCTGTGCCTATGGGGGGATTAATAATTAAATGACTCCTCTTTTGTATGGTCTACAATCTACAGGTCCCTCGAGTATTAATATTTAACATCAATTAAAGGCCTTGAAACTGGTTTGAGTACTGAAATGTTGTAGAAAAGTCACTCTTCATAAACAAAAGCCAGGAACAGTTGTGGGGAAGTATTTTGGAGCATATTGAAAAGTCTGCTTGGTGACATTATTTAACCAAAGCCGTTTGGTATCACCTTATATGACAGAACTGGGTGGATAGCAAAGTGAAGGTTGCAACATACAGAATGAGAATAGTTAGCTGCAAAGCGTGAGTTGAGAGTGAGGTGTTCTGAACTTGAGCCTGAGCTGGAAATAAACAGTTCGGAAATAGCAACCGTTCCAGCATCCAGCAATGCTCCAGCCTCGGCCCTCGTGCACTTCAATATCAATACTGCCAGAGTCAGATCATGAATGTTTGACAAACAAATAACAAAATTAGGATAATAAGAAATCAATCAACATTCAAATTTATAGTAGAAGGTAAATAATCGGATTAATCTTTAAAAAAGTTAAAATACCAGTATATATAACATGTGTACTAATAATTGCAAAACTTTATTTGGTAAAGCTCAACGTATGGTACAAACGAACCTTTATACATGGTTGAGGGTTTCAGTCACCAAAATAACGCATTTTTAAAATAGCAAAAGGTAGAGTTTGTTTTATTTAATGAGGCAAAGTTAGGACGACAAAGTCCAATATACCTCTCAACCTCGACCTTTACCTAGCCTCACCTTATAGTCTCTTTACAAATTGTACGTGGGGATCAAACCCGCACCACCGGAATGATAAGTTGAGGAATCGCACGCGTTACCAACCAGCCACGGATCCGCTGAATTATAATACATCCACTAAAATATTTTACATTCAGTTTACTACTGGTCACAGGACCATTTACGCCGGGTTTTACAGTTCTATTATGTTTATTTTTTCTACGATGATGAATGTTTACCCGTCTGCTCCGGAACTTGGTCGCTTCGTCCCTCAACACTTGCTTGATGAGCAGAGGCTCTGCCACTACCAGGTTGGGTGTGGAGCCGTCAAATGTCCTGACAACACACACATATAAACAACATACACACACACCCACTATAGACAACATACACACACAGACAACATACACACTTAGACAACATACTGCCAAGATATATTTAAAAATTATGACATTACTTAGTGTTTATATTTATGAAACCATTTTATTTTGTTAAATAAATGTGATGAGATGTCAGGAGCTGACATTCACGGTTATCATACTAGGCAAAATTATCAATTTAGAAATGAATATCACAGACTCAACATTTTTGAAAATCTTCCTCGGTACATGGGAATAAAGTTGCGTGTTTAACAATCTTCCTAACAATTTAAAGCTAAAAAAATCTAATTCAAATTTTAAAAATGTTTCAAAAGAATTTCTAGTTAAACAAGCGTACTATACTTATAGACTACTTCCTAAATTCTTCTGGCGCTTTTAACTAATTTTACAAAGTAACAATTAGGCCCTCATTTGTTAACATTGGCTTTACTACAGTAGATTAGTTTTTGTTGTTGTTTTGTCAACGCAAATAATTTTGTATTGTAACAATAAAAGGTTTATGTTTACACACATACAGCTTTCAATTGTCCGGTAACCACATCCAATAATCAACCCGACATAATTTCAACTTAACAAATTTTATTTTGTTAAATATTCTTTTTGTATGCTGTTTATAAGTTGACAATCAAACAGTAATTTTGTTAAACTGTATTTAAAATAAATATAAAAGTTTGAAAATAATAATAAAAAAGTAAAGTAATAAGTACCCGAAAATTTTTAATTAATCAAGGATTTTATCAACTTTAGAAAATTTTTCAAGAATATCTTTAGTTTAATATGTTTATGTATTTTGAAACGAGGAGTAACATTAGTGGTTCTTAACAGAGATTTCTGACTTCTCTTCAAAATTCTAATTTTGGGGTGGAGGGAAAACGAGGATTGTCAAAAAGAATCCCCAAAATGGGTTTTCCAAATTAATGTTATCTTTGAAAAGTAAAGGAGGGAGTGAGGGCAGTAAGTAGATGTGATATACATTACAACAAGTGTTGTGTTGCAAGTTTATATAACTTCACACATATCGTCTGTCCAAGGCTGCAGTCCATAACAACTGACAACACAAAACTAAACCTTCACTTACGAGTACGAGACAGATAACGCAAAAGTCTTCGTAATCCAAACTAAATTTAGTTTAGTTTTTTTATTTAAAAAAAGCAATGTTGTGGATTAATTAAGCTAGGCAGTGTTTGTTCTTTAGACATTAAATTCAATAGCTTAGGCATATTTTTAAGCTTTGCTTTGATTTGAGCCTTGGGTAATATTTTTTTGTTATTATTTAATGTGAATTGTAAAATACTTGATAGTGTTTAGAAGTGTTTTGACAGCCAATTATAAAATAATATTAAAATAGAGTGAGTGATTTGTTGACTATGTAATGTACTCACCCGTGCACTTTGCCATAGCGTTGAATTCTCTCCAGATCCTGTTCTCCAAGTTGCTGGCAACAAGTCAGTCAGTAGGAACATGGCATCAGTTAGTTCAGAATTAAAAATAAAGTCAGTAATAAATATGGTGCTCTCTTTCCAAGGTACAACTCCTGGACCTCCCCCACTCTTGCTGAGAAGTATCCCTCACCTCTCAGGTCCACAGCTAGAGTAGATTACTCTTCTTCATGACAAGAGAAAGTTAATTCGTGAAAATTCTCAAACATCCAAAAGTAAGTCAAAGTTAGGATATCAATGGTTCATTACTGTAAGAATGAAAATATTGTCTCCACCCTAAAACCCCGAGGTTAAAACATTAAACTGACGTTTATCATCTTATTTGAGTGAACAAAAAGTAAACGACGTTTCAGAATCTGGAGCCTGACTCCTCTTTCAGGTGAAAGTAAACAAACATGAAAACATAACACAAAACATTAGGACAAGAGCTACCTAAAAGTAATCAGTGCAAGCTGACCTTAGTGGTCGCCCACCAGCAAATAACCTTAATATTCCCCTTTTTTATCTCCTTTGTTAAACTTGTTAATTTTATAACAGCTAGCCAAGAAAGCAATACAAAATGTACAACAACTTTACGAAATTAAAAACAAATAGAGAAATCAAGCACGCCCTCGGCCAACGACAGATGCACACTGACTGACTACCTGACCAGTTGCCAGAGAGCCCCATTGGCTGACCCGGAGCAGTGAACGACCAATCACAGCCGCGAATCAGACCGATTAACTGTAACATAGAACATACAAACCCATGGATTCTATTGGCTGTGCATAAATAGGTATTTTTGTGTTCTATGTTACAGTTGGTCCGTCTAATTCGCAGCTGTGATTGGTCGTTCAGGTCCAGGTCAATAAAACTCTCTGGCAACTGGTCAGGTGAACCAGTCAGCATGCATGTCGTTGGCTATGCTAACCTAAAATTCAATTTCAAGTTGTTAACATTTTAACTTTCTTAACTAATATATCTTGAACTGTTAATAATTTAAGTCCTTCAGTATTTAACACATTTCTAGATATTTTGTGCTATGTTTTGCCACTGGTTACCAGTTTCCAAGCCTTGGAACGAGTGCCGAGCAGGAACTGAGGACTTGGCCCGTTCACTTCTTGCTTCAGGAACCAATCATGGTTACAAGTCAACCGTCTGAAACAAACATAACAAACACACATTCTCAGTGAATCAGCTGACAGCTCTACGCTACATACAGTACATCATATCCGCTCATGTATCTTATATCTCTTCAAAGCAGCTGCTGTTTAGCTGTGTGCAAAGATTTCCACATGTTTGTGCAAATCCATGTGTTTGTTTGTTGTTAGGCTTTCCCTGATCGAAAACTATACAAATCTAGCTTTTTACCCCGTGATTACCCACAATTCCTTTTCATATATTTACGGAACGTCTCATTTTTTTAGTGAATGGGTTAGTGGGTTTAATGGGCTAGTGAATGTACAATGCGTTTTACCCATTTACAGAATTAAGTTTCCTCTATAGACTCAAGTGAGCGGTGACTGATTTCTGAATCCTAAACAATAACTTATTATCAGCTGGGCATGTCTGTGTGCAACTTATGCAGGCGATGTCATTTCTATTTAAAGAAATGCGTCACCAGGCACACACACACACACTCACACACATATACGTGTCTGTGTGAATGGAGACTGGTGCATTCAATGTGCCAATGGCAGACGTAACATAATTATGTATTCATCCGCTGGGCTAAGGACTTTCTACAAATAAGCACTCTGATTTGTATCCAAATACTAAATGTAATCATGCGTTGGTTGAATTCTGTTAGTCTAACAACTTAGTAATTTGGCTCACATTATTGATAAATCATTACTCTGATATTATTGTTGGATTTTATACTATTTAAACTAATAAAAAAAAGAAAATAAGGCATTTAAACTTTCAGAATCACTAGATGTATTCCAGATACCAAAGTAAATAAACATGAAGCTAACAATAATTATTGATCTTGATTCTTGTCTAGTTACTAGGTCCTAACAAATATGTTTTAAACTACAAACAGTTAATAAGAAACACATATCTCATAATAATATAGGACAGTTTTAATCATTACACTACGTATTTGAATCAGTTTAGAGTTTTGAACTAACTTAACGAAACGATAGTTTATTTTCAGAAATATTTTGCCGGTCAACAATTTGTACGTGCGGTTATACGTTTACGTTTAATCCTCTTTTGTTAATAATCGTATAAAAATTAAATTGTTTGTTGAGCGAGCGCAACAGATAGATGAGATGAGGAGTCTGACCGGTAGAGGAGGGCGAGGAGGACGGCGGCGGTAGCGACGAGAGCAGATACTGCCCAGGAGGAGGCGGTGTCAGGCCAAGCGACATGAACATGATGTACACACAATACACACTGCACACACAGTCTGAGTCAGACAGCAGACTCCTGGAGACACTCGAGTCCCGCCCGGAGATACGAGAAATCCCCTGTATCCCCTCCCAGCCTAGCAGAAGTACACCAGTCCTAACTTGTTAACTTGTATTGAGGCACGGCTAGAAGGACTTGGAGTGAAGGATATACCACAAGTAAAACTCTGAACCGTAATTAAATAATTATACAGTTCGCTGGAACCCCATAAAATCCCGAACTAGGGATAAAGTGACAGACAACAGTGCAGGGGCAATAACGCTAAAAATACTGGATATACTCATATACAGAAATACAAGGACAGAAACAGCTGTTCATTATAAACATCAAAGCCAGACAACAACTTCCTGAACACACACGTCGCTGCTACCAATATCATTGTGTACTTCTTCCTCTTCTCCTTCATCCGAGAGCATCAACCAATGTATTGTTTGTCTCCAGTACAGACTACAGGCTTCAATGCAAGGGTTTAGAAAACAGTTTTCATATTAATAAACATGATATGTTTGGAAACTAGAAAGTTCCCGATATACATAGAGCGTTTCTTCCAAGTTATCATTTTAAAGTGTACAAAAATAAGTTGAAAAGTACAGTACTTACACTTGGACAATTTCAAAGTTTATTTGTGAACAACCTATGAAAAGTCGCGTGCGATTCTGGAGCTCAGCTCCAGTTGTAACGGGTTTGTTGTCTTAACTTCGCCTTGTCAAATAAGACAAATTTTAACTTTTTTTATTTTCGGATTCCATCTACGGCCCATTGAATTCGCGCGACTGGTGGTTGTTCCATGTGACCTCCTCATACGCAGGGACCCTCCCTTTCCCCTTTCAAGTTACCTAGTTTGTAATTTAAATTTAACATTGAAAGAGTGTTAGTTGTGCAGAAACATTATGTTGTCATTGTGCAGTAGTTCACCCACCAGTGTTTGCTGCTTGCTCGCCTGTATATGCAGGCCCGGATTAGCCATTATTTACGCCCTAGGCCAAAGTTCTAGATTGCGCCCCTTCTGTGTTCTGAGAGGCTTGAGGTGTGTGGAATTGTTTGCCATATTTAACTGTACATAAGGCAGTTTGCACCGCGACTGGTGAAGACTAGAGACAGAAGACCGCGACCAATATGTGCCTCGGTGTCTTCTGTATGTCCCTTATCTGTCGCATGCGCGAACTAGTGCCTGTTCAAAGCTAGATGACAAATACAGATTGCCACCTGTCTCTGGTCTCGGTCTTCGGTCGTGACGCGAACCACCGCCACTCGTTCTAGAGTCTATTTGGAACTATTTTAGCTATTTACTAATTTTAATTAATTAAATTATATATTTAAAGAGATAAGCAGCAAACGGAATAGAAACACGGGTATCAATGAACTTACTTGAATAGGTATAAGATGTTCGCTTTAAGAAGGGTGTGAGGAAAATTTGAGAACTAGTATATATTGGATAGCAGATTACAGTGTATAACTATTTATTATACCTTTTAATTAACTGCAGTAGTTTTCTTCAGTTTACGTATAACTTTAAATACTTTAATTAGAAGACGTGAATCAACATAACTTTATTGCAACTCACACATTAATAATGCTTGACTACAAGAAAACAATATTAAACATATGACTCTTGTTGTCTTGAGAGAGTGTTCAGGATAAAAAATAATATTATAATAAACAACACTCCCCTGGGGTCAAGGGGGTGCGGAAGTCCCAGGACAGCCAAGGCTGCTTGGATTTAGTAACCTGGAGATTTCTTCACAACCAGGGTGCTTCACACCAAGACCGTCCGGAAAGAGCTGTGGTGGGGCAGCCTCACATACAGAGACTTCCTCCACTACTGCACTATGCAAGCTGCTGCATCCTGCACGTTGGTGGCCCTGCCTTCACAGATTCCGGCGGATCTAGGCTGGTAGTTCCGAAAACTCCTTGGTAGGAAAAGAAAAGGCGACTCCTATCAATACTAGCGCTAGTTCCATCGGTGAGAGTTCAACATCGGAGGAAATAGCGCTAGCAGCCCTTCCACTGGGTCCCGTCCAAACCCACTGGTTGTCCTATCCTAACCTCGTCCTCTCCTTCCTTTCCTTAATCCAGTCAGTCCAACATTCCTTCCTCCTCCTCTCACCGCCCAACCCTAGGGTGTCAAGCGATCCGTGCCAAGGGGTGTATGGCACAGGGCTAATTGTGTCTCAAACGGAGCCTGCGGGATACCAGGCGACCTCCCGTAGTATCTAGCCTTCCTTGGGTGAGCGGGGCTCTGCTCAAGGCGACCTTTAATTCCCTAGCTACTCGTGGGAACACCATGCAAAAAAACACGGAAAAAAAACCAAACAAAACCCATCTTCGCAGACTCAGGTCAAGGAAGATAGCCAAAACAAACACTGACAGAATCATCGGAGGCCCTTCAGGCCAGGATGACTCTAACAAAGTACACTCTCTCAAGTGTCTCCGGAGGCCTCGGTCAGGGGAGACACTAACACTAACATAAACACTACGCAGTCTTCGGAGGTCGTTTCGGCCAAGGAAGACTGTAACAGGCAAAATGGAAGGAGGGCTTGAAGAGGTAGCCGATTCTCTCCTTGAGGGAGAAGAAAGCGACCTTCTTCGGTCCCCGACCTACAACGAGATTGACAAGGCTGCTGAACAGCTCGACAAGCTCAAAGTCAAACCCAAACTTACCCGAACAGAAGAGAGAGCAGGTGAAAGCCAGGCTGGAGGCAAAGGGTATCAAGTGGGACCCAACCAGGTACCGGAAGACAAACGGGCCAACAAAACCGAGCTGCAGCCACGACTCCGGCAGGTAAGAGAAGACCGGACTCAATCATTCCCCCATCGGCCGAGACTGATAGGAAGAGGTTGAGGAACCAGGAGGGAGTAGCTGTTGCGACAACATCGAAAGCAGAGGCTCCCAAGATCTCGTACAGGGAGGCAGTAACTGGTTTCAAGGTTGCTATTGTTCTCTCTGCTTTTCCGCAGGCCAAGCTGACAGGTGAGCAAGTCGCAGAAGTGGAGGGACTGCTCGCTGAAGGTCTGGCAGCTTACGAACCTCCTCCAGAGGGCGACTTACCGGAGTTCGAGGGGACCTACACAGAGTCTGGTGCCCTAATTGTCTCCTGTTCTAACCTGTCATCCAAAATATTCTGAAGAGCCATCAGGTCGCAGGTGACAGAAGGGACATCCTGAAGGTCACCAAGATCCTGATGAGGCTCCCAGAGAGGCTCCCAAGAAACCCTCCGACTGGATACGACACCAGCTGGAGAGGCAGAACAAACAACTAAAGATGGCGGACTGGAAGCTGCTGTCGCGCGGAGGGGCAAAGGAGGTCACATGGTGCCTCGTGGGTGACGAAGCACTCGCCGCCATCAAACAAGCAAGCTTCGTTGCAAGCATCAGCTTGTGGAAAGCCACCATCCGAGTCCTTCCGTGGAGGGGAGAGCGGCGGACAAGGATGGAGAGCAGAATCTACAAGTCAACCTCCACCACAATAAGGCGGCCTCGGCCACCTTCTGTAGGACGTTTTCTCTGGCAACTACGACCTCGCCTTGTCCAGGAGCCTTGGCTTCATCGGGGCCGGATAGCGGGATTGGCAGATGCCAGAGGTAAGATAATCTATTACAACAGTGCGAATAACCCAAGAACTTGTATTCTTGTAAAAAAGAATGTCAGTGTCTGCCTCTAATGGAATTTTGTTCCAGGGACATGACCACTGTGGAAATTTGCTGAGTCAGGGGATGTGAAAATTGGTCATCAGCTCTGCATATCTTCCATACGACTCAGGAACCTCCTCCTTCACAAGAGCTACAACATCTTGTGGAGAAGACACAGAGCAGAGGGTGCCACCTCATAGTGGGCTGACGCCAATGCTCACAACCAAATTGGATGGGGCAGCTCAATACTAACCTAGGGGTGAGTATCTCATGGAGTTCCTCATGGCAAATAACCTAGAAATAATGAATGTCGGTAACGCTCCCACGTTTGAAACAAAAACTAGAAGCGAAGTAATTGACATAACTTTTGTTCAAGTAAAACTAGCAAGTTCGTAAGCGGGTGGAATGTCCTAGAACAAGCCTCACTTTCGGATCATAAGTACATTCAGTTTAAACTTAATGCAAGCAACCACAAAACATCCTATAGAAATCCTAAAACAACTGACTGGGACCAATACGCTAGTCAGTTGACAGCTATGACTAGATCGATGGCTGGCAGGATTCAGAGAGTGTTTTGGACTTTGAACACGTAGCCTCATCTCTGAATAAGGCAATGGTAGACTCATTCAATGACAACTGTCCTCTGCAAACCAGGAAAGTAGATCCACTATTAAATGGTGGACTGCGGATCTAGACCAACAGAGGAGAGTTGTGAAAAACTTTAACCGAGCCAAGAGCTATGGTACCTGGAAAGCCTATCATGCTAGCCTTACAAAGTACAGTAAGGCTATCAGGAAGGCAAAATCGGATTCGTGGTTCAAGTTCACCAGCGAGGTGAACGGAATCAAGGAAACAGCAAGGTTGTGCAAGTTCATGGCCTCGGAACCCTCAATTCTCATCGGTTCGCTAAAGAAACCAAATGGAGAATATACTGAGTCTGCTGGTGATACTCTCGACCTTCTCCTCGAGACTCACTTTCCAGACAGTACTCAGCGCGACTTGCTGGACAATTATGGTTACCTAGATAGCGGTCAAAGCCCGTGGGCCGCTCGAAGGGACTGGAACTTGGCCAACAAAATTGTTACGCTCTCAAGGCTCAAATGGGCTCTAAGTAAATTCAGCCCGTATAAATCTCCTGGGGGGGATGGAATCTATCCAGCAATGCTACAGCATGCATCCGACCCAGTACTCAGGCTGATATGCGAACTCTGCAGAGCCAGCGTGGCCTTTGGTCACATACCACTGGCATGGAGTAAGCAGGGTGGTCTTTATCCCTAAAAGGGTAAAACAGAGATTATAGTCAGGCAAAATCTTTCAGACCTATCAGTCTTCTCATTTCTTTTAAAAACGGTGGAAAGGCTAGAAGAGAGGTTGGGACGCTGGGTCAACCCCTGCATAGAAACCAGCATGCCTACCAATCTGGCAGGTCATGCATTACGGCACTCAATGAATTGGTCTGCAGGGCAGAGAGTTCTTTAGATAATAGAGAGCTGGCACTCTGCGCTTTCCTGGACATTGAAGGGGCTTTTGACAGCACCTCACACGAGGTGATCATGGAGAAACCAGTAAGGGGGCCACCCTTAAGTAAGTGGATACAAAATATGCTCGCAACAAGAAGGGTCCAATCCACCCTACTAAACGTCACCAGGGAAGTCTCTACCACAAGAGGTTGTCCGCAGGGAGGGGTTCTTTCCCCGCTCTTGTGGAATCTGGTGGTGGATGACCTTTTAACGCTAGTATCACAAACAGGAACTTTCATACAGGGGACGCTGATGATATAGTTCATGGTTCAAGGCAAGTTCATCGACACTGTAGCAGATGTAATGAACAATAGCCTAAGACAAGTTAGTGAATGGTGTAGGAAGGAAAAGCTTAAGGTTAATCCTACCAAAACCGTTATACTTCCAATTACTCGTATTAGGAACCTGACCCCTCTGGCCAGACTAGAGCTCGACGGCGTCCGATTACCACTTTCAGACAGCACGAAGTACCTAGGCGTGACCTTGGACCGCAAACTTACGTGGAACCTACACTTAAAGTCGGTACTACACAGAGCAAGCTGGTCGCTCTTAGCAACCAGACGTTTTATAGGAAAAATTGGACTCAAGCCTCACATGGCGCTTTGGCTATAAAGCAGTAATAAGGCCCCAGATCACTTACGCCTCTCTAGTTTGGTGGACGAGCCAGGCAGAGTACCGTAAAGACCAAACTTAGCAGCCTACAAAGACTGGCATGCTTAGGAATCACCGGAGCATTCACTAGCACCTACAGCGGCGCTAGAGGTACTGCTCAATATAACCCCCTAGACATTTTCATAGAAATGGAGGCTAGGAAATTCGGATACAAACTCTCTATTTCGGGCCTTTTTAAAGGGGTCCGACTCGTTCGGGACATGTGGGAGCACTAGACTCCTTCCCCGAGGAACCGCTCCTCACTATGAGGTCTGACTATATGGAGGGGCAATACCTCTTTGTAAAACCGTACACAGTCAACATAGAATCACGGCTACAGTGGTCAACTGACAAATCCTTTTTTATTAATAACTGTAGGGTCTGGTACACAGACGGTTCATTGATAGAAGGAAAGGCTGGCTACAGGGCACACAGAGTCCGGCCCAGGTGTAACCTCTCAGGTAGCTTGGGAGGCTTTTGTACAGTGTTTCAAGCAGAAGTCTTCGTAATCCTTACTTGCACCTATACAGAGTTATCTGTTGGTACAAGGGATAAACATATCTTAATCTTTTCAGACAGTCAGGCTGCCCTCAGGGCGCTGGACTGTCCATTAATCAACTCCTGCATTGTCCGGGAATGCTCCCAAGCGCTCCGGGCTCTAGCAAGCCGTAATAATGCGGCTTGAATGGATACCGGGGCATCAAGGATTCAAAGGGAACGAAAAACCGATCTGCTGGCTAGAAAGGGAGCGCTGTCACCATTTGCCGGTCCGGAACCGGCGGTAGGAATCAGTCCCTCACTTGTTAAAACTATGCTAGCCGACAGGGCAAATGCGCGACACACTGAGCGATGGAAACAGCTACCATGCCAGGAACCCGCCAAACTTTTAGTCAAGAATCCATCAAGGATACTTACCAAACATCTGACCAGTCTTAGTCGCCAGAACATCAGACTGGTAATAGCTTATATCACAGGGCATGGGCACTTCAGAAATCACCTAGGAAAAATGGGTCTCTACACAGGAGATACCAGATGTAGGCTATGTGAGCGTACTCCTGAATCCGCAAAACACATTCTTATTGAATGCGAGTCCCTGGGGGCCAGGAGAAGGGGTCTTCTAGGGTCTCGTGGCAGGAGGTACACCCATCAGAATGGGTAGCGCGATCCTCGAGCTGTGCAAGCAAACAGGGGTGGGCTGCGTAAGTAGGAGAAAAGGGAGCCAGCACAATAAACCAAAGGGTTGACGTGCGCGTGGTCCTGAACCACTAAATTTCCCATCCAATCTAATCTAATCTAACACTCCCCTCACGAACTCAAATACAAGTTGTCAGGTCGGTCCGATTAAACATCTCAGCTGTCCAAGTTTGGGTCCTGGTAAAGGTTTGGTTAACAAGTCTGCTTCCATCTCTCCTGTAGGTTTGTACTTGATTTTTATCTGGCCTTGAGAAATGGTGTCTCTGATGAAATGTTCCTTTATACTTATGTGCTTGGATTTTGAACTGATGATTGGGTTTTCTGCTAAGTTCTTGGCAGATTGATTGTCATTGTACAATGTGATTGTGCCAAAATTTCTTCCCAAATCTTCTGCTAGTTTCTTCAAGTGTAAAGCTTCTTTTGCTGCTTCGGTTAAGGACATAAATTCAGCCTCCGCTGTTGAGAGAGCGACAGTCCTCTGTTTTCTCGATTCCCAGCTGATAACTGCACCACCATATTTGAAACAGTAACCAGTGTATGATCTTCGGTCATGTTCTGAAGATGCCCAGTCTGCGTCTGCCATTCCTTCTAGTGGTGGTTTTGTTAAATCTCAAAGACAGAGATTTTGTTTATTTCAAATATCTGACGACTCTCTTTGCTGCTAGCCAGTGTTCTTGTTTGAAGCATGAGTTGTACTGACTCAAGTAGCTGACTGCATGAGAAATGTCAGGTCTGGTTCCAACGGCTAAGTACATTAGTGAACCGATTAAGTTCTGGTATGGGACACTTATTGTTTCTTTGTTTGAATCCATACTCAGTTTGATTCCAGGTTGTAAGGGTGTGGCGGTTGGGTTACATTCCATCATACCGTATTTATTCAACAGATCTTCAGTGTACTTCTTTTGAGATACTAGAATTTCACCATTCTTGTGTTCAAACTCAATTCCGAGGCAATAGTGAAGGATTCCCAAGTCTCTCATTTCAAACGATTCTGTCAGTTTCTGTTTCATTTCAATTATTTTCTTTTGTTTAGGAGATGCGATGATAATATCATCTACATAAACAGTAATTATGACTCTATCTCCCCCTGAACCCTGAACGTAGACACAAGGATCTGCTACTGATGCAGTGAAACCAAGTTATTTCAACTTTTCATCAAGTTTTAGAAACCATTGTCTTCCGGCTTGTTTCAATCCGTACAAGTTTTTTTAACCGACACACTTTTTGGGTTGAAGATTTTCTTAGTTCTTCTAGCATTTGTTTTGCCATGTTGTACATATTTTTATCATCTTTTTCAATTTCTTCCATCATTATTTCTTGTAGAAATCTTTCAATCCCTTCAGGTTTGTCCATATATATTTCCTCTTCTAAATCACCATTCAAGAATGCAGTGTTTACATCCATTTGGTGTAGTTTGAAGTCTTCCTCTACCGCAAGTCCGATGAGGAAACGAAGAGCTGAGTTTTACCACTGGAGAATAGGTTTCATTGTACTCAATGCCTGGTATTTGATTGAATCCTAGCTACAAGACGAGCTTTTCACCTTTCAATTTCACCGTTTTTGTTGTATTTATTGGTCAGTATCATTTTGAAGTAATGATGTGTTTCCCTTCTTTCTTATCAGTGATGATCCAGGTTTTGTTTTTTCAGATGAGATCTTATCTCATTTTTTATAGCATTTAACCATTCATTTGCATTTTCACCTTTTAAAGCTTCGTCCATGGCTAACATTGACATGTCGTAATATTTAGTCCATGATGGAGCTTTTCTATTTCTTTGATCTCTTATTTCATTTTCTACTGGTATGTTATCATTTTCTTGTACACGGTCATCAACATCATTTAACTCAACATTCTCACTTTCTTCTATTTGTTGTTCATCGTGAACATTTTGTTCCTCGTTATCATGTTTGTCATCAAAACTCATTTCAATGAAGTTTCCATCATTTTTATTTTCATCCGTTTGTTTGTTTTCCACTTCTTTTGTGTTAAACATTTTATCGAGAACCTTTACATCTCTTGATATGACTACTTGTCTTTGGTGTGGTATCCAAATTCTGTAGGCCTTTGAAATTTCCGAGTAACCGACAAATATTCCAACATCAGTTTTGGATTTAGTTTCCCTTTTCTCCTCTTGTTCAGAACAAATGCTTTAGTTCCAAAGATTTGAAGATGGCGTACAGATGGTATTCTGCCTACCCACCTTTGGAAAGGTGTTTCCCCATTTATTGATTTGCAGGGAGAACGGTTGATTAGATAATTTGCTGTGTTGACAGCTTCAGCCCAAAAATTGGCAAGTTTGCTTCAATTAATAAGCATCTTGTTTTCTCCATTAAGGTTATGTTCTTTCTTTCTGATATGGGATTTTGTTGAGGTGTATAGGTCGCTGTTAAGCGCCTTCTAATTCCACATTTTTTCAAATAATTGTCAAACTCCTTATTACAGTATTCTGACACTTCATTGTCAGTTTGTAGAGCTTTTAGTTTCTTGCCTGTGGAGCGCTCCATTTCATTCTGAAATTCTTTAAATTTCTCAAACACTTCATTCTTTTGTTTTAAGAAATACACTCGACAGTATCGAGAGTAGTCGTCTGTAAAAGTTACAAAGTACTTTGCTCCGTTGTGAGATGGGATATTTACAGGTCCAAATACATCTGAATGTATTATTTCAAGAAGTTCAGTTGTGCGCGGCTCTTCCCTTTTTGGGAATGGTAGCCGAGACATTTTTCCTTCAATGCATGTCTCACATTCTCTTATAGTTTCATTTTTGTCAAAACTTAAACCTTGTAGTATTTCTTTGTTTTGAGCTGTTTTCATATCATTTTCATTCATATGTGCTAGCTTTTTATGCCATGACATCATATTTCCGTTTTCATTTGACTTTGTAAGTTTACTTTCTTCTCCTCTTCTTTCTACAAAATACAGATCTTTTTCTCTATTTGCTTGTACTACATCACCATTTTTAGTCAAAACTTGTGCTATATTTCTTTTAAACAATACATCAAAACCGTTATCAGTTATTTTGCTGATTGATAGTAAGTTTGTTGACAGTTCTGGTACATGTAATGTTTTTGTTAAGTTTGATGTTCCTATCTTGTGATCAAGAACAATTTCACCAACTCCTTTAATTGAAGCGGTTTTTCCTTCAGATGCAAGCTTTATCTGAGAATTACCATTGTAGGTTTCATTCAGATCTTTAAACATCGATTTTTCTGCACACATGTGCGAAGTGCTGCCACTGTCTAAGCACCATTTTGTTTGGTTCTTTACAGTTTTGCTGTTTAACTTTAAACAGACTTCAGTTTTAAAAGTTGATTGTGGAGAGATTTTGTTACTTCCGTCCTTTTTATCAAACTTTCTAGTTGATTCTGTTTTGTTGTTATATCTACACTCATTTGCTGTGTGATTCAATTTGTTACATTTGAAACATCTTAGTTCCCTTTTTGTTTCTTCTTTTCGTTGAAAGTTGTAGTTCTTTTGATTTTTACCATACCTTTTCTTAGTGTACAGTGCTCCTTCATTTGAGTTAGACTCATTGTTCGCTCTACGAGCTTCATTCTCTTCCAGTATTTTAACTTTTAGCTCATCTGGTTTGGGTAATTTGTCCCTAGTTTCGATAGCTATGCGGAAGTTTTCAAAACTTGCAGGTAAACTGTAGAGTAACATTATGCTCATCAAGTCTTCATTTATTTCTACATCCATCTCTGACAGTTTGTTTACTGTGTCACTAAAACTATCTAAATGATCTTTAAAATTATCATTTTCATTCATTTTCTTAAGAATCAACCCTTTTAATAAAGAGGCTTTTCTGGCAGGACCTTTACTTTGGTAAATACCTTCCAGAGTTGACCATACTATGAGGTTTACAGTTCTTGACTTGTTTTTAGTTCAGATGGAGAAATGATAAGGAATAAATCAGATCTCTTGCATTTAAGCTCATATCTTCCCATTTGTTTATTTGTTCATCATTGGCTTCAGGTTTCTTTAATTTACCACATGCATAATCCCAGAGTTTGTTTTACCAAAATAGCCTGAGCTTGTACTTTCCAGGTATCATAATTGTCTCTCATTTAAGGGTTGGATGTTGTTCTGTACTTGTTATAGTACATATGTTTTAATGTTCAAGATTTAGTTTGTTTATGTTGCCATGATTTGATTTGTTTATGCTAGATCTTTAAAACCATTTGTTTTGGTATTGTGATTCATGTTTTGTTTTCTATTATTATTACAGTCCATTTCAACAAGTAAACACCGCTTTCTCATTTCCTTTTAATTTTACAAGTTTAATATTACAACAATATTTCACCGCACCGCTGTTAATAGCAAGAACATATTGGTCCTATCTAACCGGATTATAACCTAAATTTATTTCAACAACATCAAGAAGAAAACTTTCAAACTCAACATGACTGAAGATATGAACAGAAAATTGGAATTATTGCTATTGGAAAAATCTACGTTGATCAAAAAGATAAGTAATTTACATAAAATAAGTATTCAAATTGTAATTGGCTCTGATGATGACACACAATTCAAAGTAAGATTTCAAAAATTAGAAAATGATTACCTTTCTCAACTCTTGTCAAAAGACATTTTCATGTGCCTAATTTCTCTTGGCCTAAACGATAAAATCGAAGATGAGCAAAATTCAATTGATGAAGTAGACATAATGTACTTTGAAATTCTGGCAGTTCATAACAAACTTTTGCTGAAAATGATACTAAGCCTAAGCTAAATGAAAACGTGCATAAACTCACCCCTCAAGTCAAATTACCCAAAATTGACCTGCCAACCTTCAATGGCAATCTAAAAGATTGGCCCCACTTCAGAGATATGTTTCAATCTCTAATTCATAAGAATGAATCTCTACCAGAAATCGAAAAATTCCACTACCTAGTTTCTTGCCTCAAATCAGAACCTTTAACCTTAAGCAAAACTTTACCTCTAACTAGTCAAAACTATTCTATAATTTGGAATCAGCTAAAAGATCGCTATGAAAACAATCGCCTCCTTGCTGCCTGTTACCTGGAAGAAATTCTCAACGCAACTAAATTGACAAACGAGTCTTCAAAAAATCAGACCTTTCCTAGATTTACTTTCAGAAAATTCAACTGCACTCAAAGCTATGACTTTCCCTGTTGACTACGGTGATTTTGTACTTTGTCACGTAGCCTTGCAAAAGCTTGACAGGCACACACGCCAGCTTTTCGAAAGAAAACAGTCTAATGCTGAATTCCGACTTTACAAAATTTGATGGCCTTCCTAAAAGACCACTGCAAATCTCTAGAGCAAGCTTCTATGCTTGAAACCATTCATGATTCCACCCCTAGGCCTAACAACTATGCGCCCAAACCCAAGTTCACAAGCAACAAGTTTTCATCTTCTCATACTCAATCATTTCCCAAAACTTCATTTCTGTCCACTAACACCCAAGATCAAGCCCAAGCTCCTCAACCTAAGTGCTTGTACTGCAGCAAAGAACACACCATCTACCGCTGCCCAGACTTTATTGATTTGACAACTTCTCAACGCGAATTCATTGTAAACAAGCAAGCTTGTTTCAACTGCTTATCTCATGGTCATACTTCCAAGTCATGTGGTTCCAAGTTGTTGTGCAGGAAATGTTCCAGACACCATCACACTATGCTGCACGAGTCACCGCAAACCCGCTCAAATGAGTCACCCGCTCCCAAGATGAAAGTACAACCCTCCGCAGAACCGCAGTCTTCTCAACCTCAGAATCCACCGCCTAATGTTTCACCCGCTACCACTCACATTGGTACCTCAACTTCAACCACTCTTCTCGGCACCGCATTGATCCAGGTACAAGATTCAAAGGGAAACTTCCACACCGCTCGAGCACTATGCGATCCTGGTTCTCAAGTTTCATTCATTACAAAGGAATGTGCAAGATGTCTTTACCTTTCATAAGTTCTGAAACTCCAATTCAAGGCATTTCTCAATCCGCAGTAAAGACTTCCAACCAATCTGTAAGTTGCTTGATAAAACCATGCAACAGCAATCACCCATGCTTACAAGTAAATGCGATCGTGCTAGATTGCATCACTGCACCGCTACCTTGCCACACTTTGCCGCCAAACATAAAAGAGTTTTACAAATACATTGACTTAGCAGACCCCTCTTTCGATGTACCTAGTAAGATTGATATTTTGATCGGAGCAGACTTATTTCCAGAAGTATTTGATGGCGGGAAGCCAGTGAAGTTTGGCTATCCAACTCCTTTCAAAACTATCTTTGGTTGGGTACTGATAGGCAAAACAAGAATCAATGAATCTCTCCCCTTTGCAACGTCAAATCTATGCATTTCCGAAACAAATTCTCTAGACAATTCCTTAAAGAAATTTTGGGAAATTGAAGAACCGCCTCGAAAAGTTCATGTAAGTCCTGATGAGAAACTTGCAGAGAAGCTTTTCACTGAAACAATCGCAAGGAATGATACAGGCAGATATGTTGTAAAACTACCATTCCAGAATGAACCCCCTCTCCTCGGAGAATCAAAAGTTGCTGCATCTCGAAGTTTCTACAACTTAGAACACCGCTTATCGCAAAATTCAGACCTCAAAGATGAGTACACAAAGTTTATGAAAGATTATTTACAGTTAGGCCACATGGCCCCAGTAGATGTAAATAAAACCAAACCAGAATATTTCATTCCACACCATGAAGTGTTCAAACTATCACAAGACGGAAAAACACAACAAATACGTGTAGTTTTCAACGCTTCTGCGAAAACCTCTAATGGCAGATCCCTAAATGATGAATTATTAATTGGGCCTAAGTTGCAAAATGATGTATGTGAAATAATTTCCAAGTTTAGACTATCACCTGTTGTTTTTACAGCTGACATTGCCAAGATGTACCGCCAAATTCTGGTGCATCCAGACCATCAAAAGTACCAAGCCATCCTGTGGAGAGAAACCCCCCAGGAACCTGTTAGCTGTTTCCTCCTGAAAACTGTCACCTACGGAGTCTCAAGTGCCCCTTTTCAAGCTATAAGAACCTTACAACAGCTTGCAAACGATGAAGGTCAGTCCTTTCCACTAGCAGCAGACACTTTGAAAAAAGATATATTTGTTGATGATATTTTAACTGGTTCATCCTCTTTGAAAAATGCTATGATTCTAAAATCTGAACTAATTTCTTTGCTAAAACTTGGAGGTTTTGAACTGAAAAAATGGGCAAGCAATCATCCAGAATTGCTTCAAGATACTGAATCCAGCAAAGATGTTACATTCAGTGAGTCTGATGCTATCAAAGTCTTAGGAATAAAATGGCAACCCAAAACTGATTGTTTTTCATATCAAGTTGACGTAAAAAAGCATGATGTTACCAAACGTAGTATTCTAAGCCTCTTAAGTTCTATCTACGATCCTCTTGGTTGGGTAACACCAACAATACTGTGGGCAAAGAAACTAATGCAAACTTTGTGGACTTTAGGAGTTAGCTGGGACGAAATCCTCAATGAAAATATAGTGAAATCTTGGTCACAGTTTGTTTCTGAGCTACCAATGCTAGAATCGGTTCAAATACCTCGCTTGGCAGTACCAGCTAATACTCTCGACATTCAACTGCACGCTTTCTGCGATGCTTCAAGTGAAGGTTATGGAGCTTGCTTATATTTACGATCTGTTTCAAGTGATGTAATAACAGTCAAGTTAGTTATGGCAAAATCTAAAGTTGCGCCCTTGAAAAGTCTCACTATTCCTAAGCTAGAACTCTGTGCTGCTGTGTTGCTTTGCAAACTTGTAGAATATTACTGCAAAGCTGTGCTTGAAAAACTTGGAAAACTAACTGTCTTCGCCTGGACTGATTCAACTGTATCTCTTAGTTGGATTCGCACATCTCCACATCTACTCAAGACATTCGTAGCTAACCGGGTAGCTACTATTCAAGATGTAATCGAACCGTCCCGTTGGTGCTATGTACCTACTCAAGACAATCCTGCTGATTATCCTTCTAGAGGACTCTTACCTTCACAAATTGTCGACAACGAACTTTGGTGGAACGGGCCGCAATGGCTCTCAAATGAACCTTCAACTTGGCCGTCTCAAGAAAATCTCATTTTCTCTTAAGTGAACTCCCTGAAACCAAGAACGCAGTTGTCTCCTTTGCTACCACAGAACAAAACCAGGAAACTGAAGAGGAATAAATTTCTCCAAAGCTTCTCATGTTTCACTCGTCTGAAACGTACCACAGCTTGGTGTCTTCGTTTTATCAAGAACTGCAAAGTCCAAGCAAATGAGCGTGTCCACGGTCCCCTTACAACTGAAGAACTAAATGACAGTCTCAAAGTTTGGATCAACCATGTTCAATCTGAAAACTTCAAGAAGGAAATAAATAATATCAAATCGAAGTCGTCATGCAAACCTGAAATTCAACGTCTAGATCCATTCATTGATGAAGAAGGTACACTTCGAGTAGGAGGTCGCTTCGACACTCTTCACTTCAGTATTCAGCGTCATCCTCTGATTCTACCAAAAGACAGCCATCTAACAATCTTGTTGATTGATCACTACCACAAGGCTTATTTTCATGCAGGACCTACAACTTTACAATCTCTGATTCAAAGGTCATATTGGATCTTGTCTTCCGGAACTCTATAAGAAAAGAATTTCAAGATGTAAAATGTACAAAATGAAAGCCAAATGTCCTCACCTGGACAAGATGGAATAACCTCGAGTTAAATTAAAACCAGCCAAGGAGAACTTATCTGTTATAGTGAAGTGCCCTTCCAATCCATGAAAGTGATTGTATGTAAAAACATTGTTTTTGGCTTATCTATGTTCTGTAATTTTAAAGTAGTTCATATGTTTTAATGTTCAAGATTTACTTTGTTTATGCTGCTGATTTGATTTGTTTTATGCGAGATCTTTAAAACCATTTTGTTTTGGTATTGTGATTCATGTTTTAGTTTTCTATTATTATTACAGTCCATTTCAACAAGTAAACACCGTTTCTCATTTCCTTTTAATTTTACAAGTTTAATATTACAACAATATTTCACCACAACTGGAGGTATTTGCAAGAACAGATATGAAAATTGCAAAATCATCTGAATTTAATTTAGAACCTAGACTTCTTGAAGAATGGAAAACACTACTTTAACACAAACTGAAAGCGAATTCAGCCCATAACCTGTCGACGGATCCAGGAAAAACGATTTAACATACATTTTAATCAACTCAGTAGTTTTCAGTTCACGAATAACTTTCAAATACTTTCAATTGGAAGATGTGAATCAACACAATCCTTGTTTATTGCAACTCACACATTAATAATCTTCCACTACAAGAAACAAATACAAAGATATGACTCTTTGTTGTCTTGAGAAAATGTTCAGGATAAATAATATTATAAGAAATCCAACATACCCTGTTCAAGATGAAACAAATAAAATTGTTTGGTCAGTGATTGTTAATCCTTGTTAAATTTCGTGTTTTTCGCTGTTCATTTTACTTTTTGTGGGGGTATGTGCTGAACATTAACCATATGTTTAATCACATGTTAGTTTTGTTTTGTAACATTATTTTGTAAACATTCAACAAGTAAACACCGCTTTGTTTCCGTTTAATTCACAATTTAATTACAATTTCTTATTAAGCTTTAATAAAGTACACAATTCCACTGTCCCCACCTAATCTTCGTTACTAATCTTCACTTCTCTCCCTGTTGTGGTCTTTTCATCTCTAGTCACCTTCTTGAGACAAGTCTCCCATGTCACACTTCATTCGTTGCAGATTCTGGTCACCACTGCTCACTGCAAGTTAAAGTGTCGTAGCCCTGGGAGATGATTGGTCCACCTGCTCCACCGTTGAGAACTTTGCTGTCACCCTGGCAAGGAGCTCTTACAGAGAAACTGTCATCCGGGCCAGATGACCTCCGGTTTTTATCGAGGTTGATACAATTCTCCGACTCCTCCTCCTCGTTGCCGAGTCCCGGGCTTGCCACCGGCTTAGCGGAGTTAAAATTAGGTTTTGTTTATTTTATAGATGTGTAAAAACCGTGAAAACCCACATCTCCTTGGCGGGGGCGCTAGCCCGGTAACAACCTCTGTGCAAACCCGACCTGCTTGTTGCCCGTTTCCACCGAAAGGGACCTAATAGGTTTATTAACACTCTAATATGAAAGAGGGAAAGAGAATGACTCGATTTTCAATTTCTTTCACTTAGAGTGAACGCAGACCCGAGCGCCAAGCAAGACGGGTGACCACGTGTAACCTCCCCAACCAAGGGACCTAATCGGGTGTTATTAGCGGACGTTACAGCGCAGCCGGTCGAGGAGTGCTACTTATTGATGTACGCCAACAATATGACTTGAGTTGCCATAGAAATTATACGTTGCACTTTGATGTTATCGTCAATAATTTGTGGAATTTTAAAGTACAGTAACTATGGAAATAAATAAAATGTTTAATTGTTAAATAATTAGTATGAAAGAGTCCTGGAAATCTAACCTCTAGTCCTATACCCTATACATTTAAAATCAATGGTTAGGACATCGGTCGTGAAAGCTTAACCAGTGTCAATGTCAAGACTCAAGATTAGTGCCTGGACACTCAATACTCTCTTAACTAAGTACAGTGCAGCAATTTGTCGTTTTCCCGCGACTGCGCCCCCGCAGCTTGCGCCCCAGGCCATGGCCTAGGTTTGGCCTTATGGGTAATCCGCCTGCGTATATGCCGCACAGCACCCTGCGTTACACTTCCCCTGCCCCCTACATGTCAGCGTTAACGTAAACTATGAGCGTGTTTGACAATGTAACGCTTGGATGTTGGTCGGTTAAGTCTGCTCATTCTATGTAACAATACGTTTCTAAATTAAATAACAAATTCCATACTAATTACAGTTTATGTAGGCAATTATTATAATAGGCAATAAAAACAGTGATCGGTCAGTTAATCGTCTCTTTTGACGCCCGTACTGCGCACCTCCAGCCAGCTGCAAGCCGGTCTTTATGTAATCTTTATTGTATAGCTGGTACAGAAGCAGATGAATAATCAACCCTCAAGATTGTAGATAGCCTTTGAAATTATACCCCCATCTAAAAAAATATATAAATAAGAATATTAATTAAGTTTTAAACAAATCATTATACTGTACATTGAATTGCAGAAGATCTCACGAAATCAGTACTGTACTTAGAAAGCGCCTTCAAAACAAGACCGTAACAGCCTAACATGTTTAATTTAAAATCAGTCAAACTGTCCAATAAATCGACTTATTTTACTCAAAGCTTTCATGAACCAGGTTCACATCTTCAAAGGCTCTAGACTAAAGGAATGATAGAAAACATAAAACAAAATTTCTATGTAAACCTTATTAAGTTAAAACTAAATTATAAAAATATTATTAAAGGGAAAATAAATGTATATTGTGGTATATAACAATAATCAGGGAACAGAGAACTTTAAACTAACCATGTATGTTGGATTATTAAAACATTTTGGAATCATTAAAATGTTAATTTTAATGTTAATTTAATTTTAAAATAAATTAATTATGCATTATGAGTGTGTCAGTTGTCTAGGCACTTTACTTCTTTAATTGTTACATTGCGTTGGATATGCTTTATTCATAATATGAGAGCAAATAAAATAATTTAGCAAATTGTGTATCTATTTAAAATGTTTTTTAAATAAGTTTCTTCAGAAAATTTGAGTTTAAAATTTACATTGCTAAATTATTTAATTTGCTCTCATAACATGCATGATGTATCTCTAATACAATGTAACAATTAAAGAATCAAAGCGCCTGCAAAAATTGACACGCTTTTAACACACAACTGTTTGTTGCAGTCGCGCTTTGAAGACGCTCTCTAAATAGTGATTTTCTAAAATCTTCTGCAATTAAATGTGTACTAATTTTGTTTTAAATTTAAATAATAGTCAAATTTTAATATTATTCTTATTTTTATATTCTACATTTAAGATTTGTGTTTTTTCAAACATTTTCGGCAAAGGCTTAAACCGTCGATTTTTGGTGAAACCATTGACTTTCCATCTTACAAGTCGATAGTGAAACACTTTTTTCGAATGACAAACAATAACTTGTTGTAACCGCCTCGTCGCGCTGAACACGAATCCCGTTTTTGTGTCTTATCCCCCATCAAAAGCTACTTTAGAAAAGTTATCAAAAATCTAATGCTAAGGTAAAGAACTTGCACCTGAAATTATTAATGGTTTTTCGTAAATCGCTTTTGAACGGAAAGCCAGTCCGCCCCTGCTCAAGGTAGAAGATGAATCACGTGGATTTAAAAGTTCTTATTACTCATAATTCAGCAAACGGTGATTTCATCACAATACGCAAGTGTGACGTCACTCAATACACTTTGACGCAACAGGTTTTCCCCTCCCACCTTTAGAGCAGAATCATATGATTCATCGTACTACCAACTTGACACCACATTGTGAACTCTGTAACGTTCAATTTTCATGCGAACCTTACAATGATCTGCTAATCAAAGTTGATGTATTTATCATTGAGGGTAAAACGAATTATTTCACCCTCATAAAAGTTTACCGGTTAAAAAAAAATCAATTGTTTATATAGCGTGTGAGAAGTCGTGGTTGGTTAATCTGAAAGTGGATCACCCTTCCCTTCATTTGCCTTCCATTACTTGTGAGTTAGTAGGTAATAGGTATCGACTACAGGGCTCGCCCACTTCGATAGCGAGTCGAACTGTATCGCTACTTAATTTTTCTTTCGACATTAATTTTAGTAAATTAGACCGAGGGGTAGAGAGAGAGAGAGAGAGATAAGTTAAATGGAAGAATTGTAATTTGTCGCAATTAAAAGAATAGAGCTTCGGTTTGGTGTCACTCAGAAAAAGTAGCTAGAACAATTTTAATTCCTAGCTTAATAGCTTTAGCTTAATTAACAAGAAAATGATTGACTTAAAACTGTATTGCTTTTAGTGACCCAAACTATGATAAGGAAGTACTTGTTTTGAAATTTGGTCTCTATAGATGTAACCATATTGTAAAACCTGGCCATGAACGTTTTTACATAGAAAACTAAATGTTTCAATACTTTCGTGGACAATCTGTTTTTATATTTTAAATTTGCCCATTACATATATTTAATTTACTCAAAAAATACTTCTAAAACTTAAGTAACTACGTAGGACTATTGAATACGAGAAATCAATGTTATCGCTGGACGTATGTTAAACAATACTCTCTATAAGTTTCTGAAACTGTAAACATTGACTTAACTTTTAATAGTGGTTTAAAGTGTAAGTAAATGCAGCTATCCAGTAACCCTTCTATTAAGGTATCTTGAGACCATGGACAAAAGAGGTTAATGAAGTAAGATGAATTTAATTTTATACGCAGGGCTGAATTTAGGCTCTTGCCGCCTATAGGCTAGTACTAATTTTCCGCCTCTGAACTTTAATGTATGCGTATAATTTATATATGTATGAGTGACGGCGGCCTGTGGGCTCGAGGATCATCCGCCGCCGCTACCAGCACAACAATGTGATTTATTGTCATAGGTTTGAAATGGGCCTGTTGGTGAATATAGGATATTCACCTGCCAATGTACCGATTACCAAGCCCTCCAGAGCATAACAATGCGTTACTATTTTTCAATTTTTCATGATTTTTAAAAATTAACAATTTAAGTTCCCTAGGTGTTTCATACCCCTTATGCTACCTATACCATACATTACATTAATAATGATAACGATACAAGTATGAAATTACATACACCCCTCCAGAGCATATTTATCCGCTGCTCGTTCAAAAAAAAAAAAAACAAACAGTTATTTGCCGCCTTTGGAGATTTGCCGCCTTAGGCCGTGGCCTATTTGGCCTGTTGGGAAATTCGGGCCTGTAATTATATGGTATAAAATCCAAAATGATTTCTAAAATCGGCCCTTAGCGTTTTACGGTAATCCTTATTTTATTTTATTTTAATTTTTATTATGTAAGCTCTCTTTTCTATAAGCTTATTGACTTTAATTTTATAAACATCCTGCAGTTAAGAACTGTAAAAATATTCAGTTCTGAACCCCTTTAGATGTGTACACGTCTAAGATTTGTGTAACACGGCATACAAGTTACAGTAGCAACAATCGATTCAAGATCGAAGTACAGTTTCATTTATCGATATAAGATCGAGTACCTACTAGCTCGTAGATAATTGAAGGTTATCCCTTCCTTCCTTGTCTTCTGCTGTCAAATCTCTCAAGCCATCGATTTCTTCTCAGTTGTTTGTTTTGTTTACCAATAGTTTATAGTTCAGTTTCACACTCACAACTTAACTTGAAAAATCTAATTTCAGGTAAGTAGCATGTACAGGACTATGATAGTATTATACATTATTTTTGAATAAAGCAGGTAGACGTAGATTACTTAGTATTTAGTCAACAGTTTTACCATTCTGGGCAACGGGCTCGTGGCTTTGAATTTAATCTAGGTCATGGTTCAGGATCTAAGTTTGGCGTCTTTCAAACAAATGATTATATAAATTAAATTTAATAATAAAGAGCTCATTAGTAAACTGTTAACTTTGAACTTGAACGATATATTTTAGAATCTTTAGTTCCTTTGGAAAGCATTGTGGTGGGCTAGAATAATACACTCTAGCCAAAAGGTACTTTTGATACTTTTGATTTGAAACACCGACCACTCTTAGAGGGTATTTAAGGTGAATATAGAATGATTGTGTTGTAAAATCCTTTGCTGAGTTCATCATGGACGTGTAGGACCTAGCCCTGTTACAAACTAGGGCCAACTGTTTCCCAGATTGGGTCATTAATTAATAGCCCAACGACCTATGGAATAGACCAACGTCTTAACGTGACTTCCGAATCACGGGGAGTAGCCATCGTAAAAAGTCATCACTGTGCCCGGGAATCGAACCCAGGCTGATTTGGTGCGAAGCACACACTTCACCATTGAGCTAGAATGTTTATTTGTCATTGACTTAATTTTACAATGTATGGCCACCCCTTTCCAAAAGATACACTGCAACCTTGACTATCATTAAATGAATTGAATGCTCATCATTTTAACCTTAGAACTATTTAAAACTAGATTTGGCAAAGTCTATACTTAGGCTTGTTTTGGTTGCAACTCTTATAAAAAAATAGTTGTAGTCCAGGTAATTGAAGGTGAATAGTTGTTATATAGCCTACACAGGCTAATACTAGAGCTGTCTGGAAAATAAGTACAACATTTAAGCAGTTAATAAGCGTTGCACCCCAGTTATAGACACTTAATCCATAGGGAACTCTGTGATAAAATACTATATTATATTGGATAGTTCGACACCCCTTCAGTCCACAAATAGTCGAACTACCAGTTTCTACTATACTACTAATAATTTTCAGCAGTGGAAAAACTGATGGAGGGGAGGAGGTATTTTTGAATTTTGAAGCACACCCTGTATACAGTTTCTTGGCATGTTTCAGACAATGAGTTATCCAGGCGGAGGTTACCCTCCTTACCCTCCCAACCCTCACGTGAGTATATAAGCCTACCAACGACACAGTAGTTCCATTCTAAGGTGTACGTTATACACAGCATGTACATACAAAATATAGCACATTTTTAGCCACTGCTATAATAACTTAACTAACATAAACTAGTGTTTACTTTGTACAGCAAAGTTATTGAAGATAATTCTCTGTCATGCATTTTGTAGTGCACAAAGTCATATTTGGTTTTGTTCAGTTAGACAGTGTTTGTGGTTGAAACAACGGTGAAATCAACTCCTTTAGGTGATCTATTAGACTGGAGAACAATTGAAACTATATCAAAGAATCGACTGTTGGTTATACTAACTTTTGTATTTACTAGAAAATGTTTGATTGATTTATATGTGTATTCCATTATCATATAGAAACTAAAATTATCATTTAATGAACCGTATAGTTGAATTGACCAGTTGTTATCAACTGTTAACGTCCTGTGCAAGTAGATCAAGGTCTCCGGTCATTGATAATACAAGGACAGACTGACTAGCTGCCGCAGCCCTGATATTTACCAAGCCTACAAATTTTGACAAGTTCATTAAGTCCTCAAGTCTTTAAGTAGTGAGTAGCGGGGTTGTAGCTGATGCATATGTTTTGTTGTATGAAGGGTGGCGGCGGATACCCTCCAGCGCACTGCCACCTCCTGACGCATCCGCTATACCCGGCTCAGCAGCACCTCCCGGACCCATCTCCGGGTATCCGGGTCAACCCGCCCCTTACCCTTCCCATTCTGCACCGTACTCCTGGCGGTCAGTCTGCACCGTACCCAGGTGGTCAGTCTGTCCTTATCCGAGGTCAGCCTGCTCCATACCCTGGTGGTCAGCCTGCTCCATACCCTGGTGGTCAGCCTGCTCCATACCCTGGTGGTCAGCCTGCTCCATACCCTGGTGGTCAGCCTGCTCCTTATCCCGGAGGACAATCCGCCCCATACCCTGGGGGTCAACCACCGTACCCCGGGGGTCAAGCTGCCCCATACCCCGGAGGTCAAGCTTCCCCTTATCCTTCCTCACAAGGCTCTTACCCCCCACCTCAAGGCTCTCACCCCCATCACACTCCACCCCCCACTACGGGGGAGCTGCACCTCATGGTCAAGCCCAGCAGACTTACAGCAAGGTGAGGCACGTTAAACCAGGAACTGCCACGGTTTTGTAGATCCTTGCCTTCCAACTTGTCTCTATTCTTTTATTCTCTCCTGAACACTTGGGGGACAACTAGTAGATGTTGCAGCTCAACCAGTAAAGGAGTTTAATGGCTGAGCTTAGCGGTTTCAGTAAAGCGTCATGAGAGCCAGGTAGATAGTCTACTTTTACTCTGAACTCTATAAAGAAGATAGAAATGAAATAGGGAATGTTTTCTAGTAAAATTTAGTACTGTAAAGTCCTTTTTCTACATAACCACAAAGACAATTAGGGTTAAAATTTGTGTGTGTTTTGAGAGTGTTACTACTTAGGTTATGAAAGCCTCTTGAAAACCAACAGTAGTGTTACAGAAGAATGCAATGTAGTCCGTGGCTGTGACTGTGTATATGTGTGCGTGTCTGTCATGTTAATGCTACTAATGTGTGAAGAATGCAGTGTTGCTTAGCACTTGAGTGTCTGGGTGGCTCGGTGGTTATTCTCAAGTGTTTTCAAAACATTTCACTATCCGTCTTGTGAATCCTTCCCTTTAATGTTTGGTGAAAGGAACAAATGGAAGCGCTTGTAGACTTCTGTACGCAAAGAAAAAGTTTAAACATTCCAGATTTTTTGTTTTATGTTGTTTCTACGCCAAATGCGGACATGGCTAAAACTTAAAATATGTGTGTGGTAAATTTTTCAGTACAGACTAAATAGTTCCAATCAATATTTTGCAGGAATAAGTATAAAATCAAAGACATCTGAGTTAAAAGGAATATATATATATATAAGTTTTGCATACATTTATTTTATGTACAATTGTGTATTAATGCTCACAAACTCTTGAAAGGCCTGAAAATTACCCTTTGTGCTTAAACTAAAATAAACACTTTAAAAAACAGCTAGTAGGCTAGGCCTAGAGTTGTGGCCAACTGATATATACTGAGAAGTTATTGGTTGCAGGGTAACCCAACTGTGCGACCGGCTCATCCTTTCGACCCCCGAGCTGACGCGGAGGCACTGAGGAAAGCGATGAAAGGTTTCGGCACAGACGAGAAAACAATAATCCAAGTGTTGACCAAACGCAGCAATGTTCAGAGGCAGGAGATCAGCAAACAGTTCAAAGCTCTGTACGGCAAGGTATCGGCTCACAATCACACATCATGTTTATATAAAGCCTTAGCTCCAAGCCTTCACACGAGTGTATGTTGACGATACTCTCCGTTTGTAGGACTTGATCTCAAACCTGAAGAGTGAGTTGAGTGGCAACTTCGAGGACCTGGTGCTCGCTCTGATGACCCCTGTCGCCGAGTTCCAAGCTCGGGAGATCCATCACGCCATCGAGGGCATTGGTACCAACGAAGGCACCTTGGTGGAGTTGCTCTGCTCGGCTACAAACCAGGAGATTCACGCGATCCGCACAGCCTACGAGCAATGTGAGTCACTACTTGTCAGAGGAGTTCACGTGAAAATTAATTAACCTTTTGAGCTCCAATGGTGAACTTGTCCGCGATTGCCATTTCGTCATTCGGCTCAGGTGTCAGACCTAGTTTGACATTCGTTTAACGATTGTATCCCGGTTTATATATGGTCTATGCCTCTTGTATGCTTGTTTTCAAATCTGCTCGTCTAAACAAACTTTGTTTTTATTGAGACCTGTCAGTGCCACTTGTAATCTCGCCGTTCGTTTATTTGCTTGCTTGTCGATTTTTAATGCACAGTGTCTTTACAATATTTGGTTAGTTTTATTTATTTAGTTAGTTTATTTATTTTATTCAATTTTATTTATTTAGTAATATTAATGGTTTAAACTTTGTATGAAACTAAAACTGCATATTATGGCTTGGTTCACACACGCATGTTATATAATGTTTAATTTTGTAGAAATTGCTATAAAAACAAAATCTGGAGTTTGTTTGCAAAAGTCTGTTATACGAATAATTTGCCGTTTAGGGAATATTGATTTGTATTCAGAAGAAATGAGTTTTCTCTAATTATTTAATAACAAAAGTAAAGATAGAAAGTATGACTACGTAACTCAATGTTGTAATGTTCAGTACAATTGAGTGGTTTCGTAATGTAACCAGTGTTAGTGAGTTCACTCACAGCTTATCTCTATAGATTAATGTTGTGTGCAATTTATCAACGCCGACACTGATAAGCTATCACACTCTTGCCGGTTCCGCAAAACATATAATTTCTACACTTTCGACTGAATGTTACCACAGATGTCGTATGTTGGTATTATTGAATTGGTTTTTGTGATTCCGACATGAGTTGCCTCACTTGATGTTGTGATGGAGCTTTGAAGTGTTATCTAGATAAGGAGGGGGGAATATAATTGTCTCTGATTGGTCGGACTGAGTGGACCAATTACCTCCATTTCCTTGTCTTCTTTGTCAAAGGCGTCATTGTTGTATATAAATCTAACCTCTTTCACTGTACAGTATCAACATACAATGACTCAGCACGTTCAAGAAAAAGATGGACATTTGACCAATCAGCTAGATGTATTCTTTAATACAGCTTTGCCAATGTGCTCGTTACCTAAAACCGTCTCCAAAACTTTACTGTCCTCTCTAATAACGGTACAATTGCACTAGTTTGTGTTTAGTTAATAGAAGTTTTAAAATTTCTTTAATAAAAACATGGTTTCTTTTAAGAGAAACAAGTAATTTTGTTGTAATGCTGTCTTAGGCATACTTAGTTGCAGAGGAGTGTGAATTATTGAAATAAAATACAACAAATATAAAAACGTATAAATTTGATGTGAGGGTACAAAATAATATCAAATGGTAAATAAACACACGACAATACAGATTTTAAGAATACTTATGTTATTTTAATTCTTTCTGATTACAAAAGTATTCTTTCTAATTGGGTTTAGTCCTACACAGCTATCTATTCATTGTAATCGTAATTACAAAAAAACATTAAAATTGGACACTTGAATTGAACTAGTTTAAAAGGTTTGATTGATTTATGTGGTTTGCAGTGTTTTACAGCAGCTTGGAGAAGGACTTGCAGGGCGACACGTCCGGCTCCTTCCGTAGACTCATGATCTCACTGTGCCAGGTCTGTGTAATCATACACACATTACACACATACGTTGCAAGTTGTGTTGAAGCAAGTTTGTCCTTGGTTTGACAGTTAATGTTCACACTGACACAACTCTTGGGATTGAGTTATGCATTATGTTCCTTGACAGTTAATGTACATAGTTGCAACAGATCACAACATTTCAACTGAAAAGCTGAGCGTTCTCATACTTGTTATTTTAATGCTATCATAAAGGAACAGAAAGGAGAGCAGGCTCTTCTGGATAAAGTAGAAACACATAGGAGAACATAGATTGTGAAATTTTCACCTCTACTAAGCAACAAATCCAGAAAATTACATTTTTATTGTCAAATGTATTACCTAAGATTTGGAAATACATGAGGAATTTTTCTCCTGAACTGGGAAAGTTAATTTTGGCATTAGTGTATATGTCTTGTACTTCCTCACTCACTGCCCTCAGATAATTTTGTTCACCTCCAAAATAGGGTGTAACTACGATTCTCTTAATATAGTACTTGAGATTTGGTTGATTTGAATGCAAATTTAAGAGCAATAGCAACATTGATCTGGGAAATATCCGGACAGCCTGTAGATAGTGTGACTTGATGACAGGGACGAGAGATGAGAACTACAGAGTGGATCACCACGCTGCCGTCATGGACGCTCAGGCTCTTCTCAACGCAGGTACTCAATGCATGAAACATTGCGTCTCAACTAAACTCACTCAAACTCTCCCATTCTCAAACTGGCGACAACGATAGTAACTTTTGTCTAGCAGTTTTAATTTTATCTTCCTATTTTGTTAAAAATAATCAGTTTTAGTTTTATTAAACTAACTATTAAGGCACTGTTCCTTTGGTGTGTTGACCAGTGTAAACAATGTTGTATAATCCAACCGTATGCTTAACATTTTATTTTGTCATTTTTATGATCTCTAAATGTCAAAATAAAGTTAACTCTACATGTAATATTCTTGCCAGCCAAATAATAGACCTATTAACTAGAAAAATATATTTGGCATCCAATTTTGCAAAGGGATGCAAAAATCCTTGTTTAGCAAAACATATTGGAAAAATGTCTTTTACTTTAAATGGTTGCACTTAATCCAGTGATTTATGAACTAAAGGAGATTAATCCGTGAGTTGCGGCTGTTTTTTGCTATGAACACTGGCGACAGAATGTCATGCGATAGCTTAGAAAACCTTGCGCCTCGATATGATAAGTGCTCAGAATTTTTCAGTGAATATTAAGTACAGGTGAAAGAATGCTCTTTAATATGAATATAATGAAACATTTCTAGAATAGATGTGAATTTTACTACAACTTTGAACGGAACTTAACTTAAAATAGCCTTCATAATAATAGACAGAGCTGCCGAGGGGCGTGACCAAGTACCTTGTAGTTGTCTAAGTGTGATTGGTACACTACAGGAGAGCTACAGCTGGGCACAGACGAGTCAACGTTCAACGCAATCTTGTGCACTCGAAGTTATCCTCAACTGATACAGATCTGCATGGAGTACCAGCGTCTTGCAGGACATGGCATCGAAGGCAATCAAGGGAGTTCTCCGGGACATAGAGTCCGGCTGCTGGCCATCAGTGAGTACTCACACACTAACCAACCCATCTGCTGAAAAATCTCTCCGTCTAAAATATATTTTTTAAATTCTCCGATTGTTTAGTAATTTTGTGAGGTATTTTTGATTTGCAGAGCCGCCTGCCGTGTTTGAAATCATTTGAATTGTTTGCAGTAAAGTGTGTGAAAGACAAGGCTGGTTTCTTTGCGGAGCAGTTGCACGACAGCATGTCCGGAGCAGGCACCAGGGACAGAGCCTTGATAATATGGTCACCATACTCTGAGATCGACATGGAGGACATCAAGCGAGCTTTCCACCACAAGTACGGCCAGACACTGGCTGACTGGATACGAGTAAGTGTACAAACAAACATCGCCGGCTATTTATGAGTATCAGTCATCGCCGGCTACCGTCGAGTATCAGAGTCATCGCCACCGCTATCAGAGCATCGCGCTACCGTAGTATCAGAGTCATCACCAGCTATAAGTGTGTCGCTACGGTTTTGTCAATCACGATTGTTACTGTCTTACGTGACCGAATGATTGGGAGTAGTTATTATGACTTTTAAGGTAGAAAAATATTTGAACTGTCCTGAAAAGTGTTGAAATCAATGGTTTTTTTTTACTAAGCCAGCGAGAAATAAAACTTGCTGAAAGTTATGAGACTTGTCAATCTCAAGTTCTTTAACAGCTTGAGGAACAGCCCACACCAACAAGTGTCATGTGATCAAGCTTAATAGAATCTTAATTTAATCTGAACCAACCGAAACCGGTTCAGTTCAGTTGTAACCATGCTCTATTAACCTTGCTGATAATTTGACAGAAAGAAAAGGTACTCTCAGAGCTCGAGGGGTTTGTAGGGGGAGTGACTATGACACTGACAAAGCGTCAGAAGTAATCATATCTTTGGGAAAGTGCAGGGATATTAACCATTCTCTCTCAGAACTTGAAGAACAAATATAAATAGTCTCATAAACCATAAAACTAACATATAATGTATGAAAAGATGGGCTCAGCGTTTGGTCTTCAGATTGTATTCAGAGTCGATGAAATTAAACCCAAACCAATCTTGAGCATGTTTTCAGCTGTAATTTAAACAAGTTTGAACTACAGTTTGTCCGATGATCCAAACTTTGGAAGTTTAATTCTTTAACTGATCTCTACATAGAGCTATCAATCAGTAGTTAACAGTTGTACTCAAGTACTGGATCTCTCAGGTCAGTGTTATATCTGTATAAATGGAAATAAAGTGAATTTTGACTTTGACTTCCTACTTATTGAAATGGGACTTGAATTTATAAGTTGTGGCTAATGAACACTCAGCCCCGCCTTATTACCGTCACCGGGCCCCGGCCCCCGTCAAGATTTGATAACCGAATGTATTTGTTTGGTTGCAGGAGGATTGTTCAGGCTGTTTGGAGAAGGCACTGCTTTCCCTTATAGACAACTGACGCCTCCTCTGGTGAATTCAATTACTTCATTAAATTATCTTTATACCTGAGGCTTGTAGACCAGTAGCATGCAAAGGGGATATAAGCCAGTAACAGTTTCACACAATTTGTATAACCAAAGATAATATTATGGTAAGTAGAGTGCGTATAGATGACATATGATTACGGCAGTCCAAGCACAGCGCTGCCGCCTCTCTGCGTCTTTCTCTCCCCACGTCTACACATGCTTGAATTTGTCCAATATCAATAACTTATATTTGACCAAATCTTGTGATTTGAAAACGAACGAACTTGCGCGTGCGTCAGTGGCAGACAGCATGATCTGCATGCTCACAGATGCAGGGGATCTTGGTGTTTTGGCTTTCTTAGAATGAGCAGGTCGAAAGGTCGAAGTGTGTAACATGATTGTGTTTCTTGTCGCAGGATGATTGTAGCGGTGACTACAAGCGATGTCTTCTGTCACTGGTTGAGTGAATCACTCTACATTATACAAGATCAACTCTTTCTCTCTCCCCATATCTTCACTCTTCTACTATATTTAAGTTAGACAATTTATTTGGCATTTGTTTCATAACGTTATTTTGATTTCTATGCATTGTTTTATTGGTTGGTGAAGTTTGTTATAAGTATGGTCAAGGTTTTGTAAACAACTAAAGCTTATGTACAAGTTTTTAACATCTCCTTTTATTTAAATACGACTTGTTGTTATTGTTATTAAATTAGTTGGGCCTTTGTCCCTTACTAAATACCTTAAGTGTTGATTTCTTTTGTTGTTTAATTTGTTCACTAACATATTCTTCAAAGAGTTAAGGCAAAGCCTGAACATTTCTTATTTATTTTCTAACCATGTAAATAACATTTTTTTAAATTCTCGTAACTTCTTGTTGTTGTCTATAGTTGTAATATTTTAAAATCTAATATATTGCTAATGAAAGTGTATTCTAAGGGTTATTTACCACCGTTAAACAGTTACAAAGTTACCTACCGATCTTTCCATTCTTGACACACACACAGACAAATTCTCTCTCCTTTCATATTTGAGAATTTGTTATTAACTTATTAAGTTGGCCTTAAAATATTTTTGAATAGTTTTAATAAAATGTTTGATATGGAATCCCCTTTTCATACTAAGCTTATGAGTGATCTGCATCAAAAGAAAAAACTTCTCAGCAAATTCATACGGTTTCCTTGATTAGTCTCTTTAACACTGAAGTATGTTCTGCCAGACTCTTGCATTTAGTGCCTTGCTATACAGGGTGTTCATTAAACAGGCAACCATTTGTGTCTGGTATGGATTTTAAGGAGTGGTTTAAGTGGGGTCTTACTTTTCCCCGTGGTTTTAAATGTAAATTTTGTCATTTGAAAATCGGCCATATCTTTCTTACAAGGTTATTAACTTAGGAGTTGCTTATTTGGAACTTTGAAATACTGTAGAACTCATCTTTTGGATTTTGTAAATTCTCGTTTTTAACATGGCGGAGAAAAGTAATCTTTTCTTGAGAAAATTTAAACTTTAACTAAGGTTAAAATTGATTTTAAGATTTGTTTATATGTTAGCTTTTTATTAATTGAGTTAGTTCAGGAGCTCTCCATAATTATTTAAACCGGCTTTACTGAGAACTTTGTCGGGCAGCAGTTCTTACACTAATTAGGTTTATGACAAAATGAAAAGAATTAAAGTCTTTCGATTTTGTGCACGGTTAAAAGAATACCACAATATTCAGGAACTTCCTTTAGACATTCTAAAGTTGGCAGCTGTATTGGAAAATGGAGGCAGATTTTCGAATTTGTATCTTTAATTGTGAGGAAATATATGGTTAAGTGAGTATAAAGCTACACTTGAATATTTGTGTACAATACACAGTCTACTAGATAATGGTATTTGAAGTGAACACCCTGTATTTTGAGTATAAGCTTTAAGAGATTGATTAATGTTCTATAAATGCTGTGTTTTCAGAAGACTGAAGTTGTGCTAAATTAATGTTATGGGAAAAGCTTTGCCAAATTTATTATTGGTTGTGCCTTTGTGTAAAGAAAGGTTCCTACGAATAGTGAATTCTCTTAGTCAGGTCAAGTATTTTTAGCGAATTCCATTCAGAGTCCATTCGTCGCTTGGTAGTTAGAAAAGGACATAATAGTAAATTTTGATACTATATCGAACAAATAATGTTTCCTATTTATTACAATCAAATCTGTTTTTAAAGTGTACTGCTATTGTTCTAGAACTTGTTGATGGCTACCTCAAAATAAACAGAATAAAACTCAACTTTCGAAATTTACTTCCCTATCCCATGTATTGTTAGTCAGGCGGACAAAGTAACGAAGGCCAGTCAAAATTAGAAAACATATTTGTATTCAGTTTGATAAAGTCCTGACGCAATCTTTGGCTGATTAAACTTCACCTTGCTGCTGATGCCTCTGGAATTCTTTA
The DNA here is from genome assembly GCA_018831715.1 of Matsumurasca onukii. Lineage (NCBI taxonomy): Eukaryota > Metazoa > Arthropoda > Insecta > Hemiptera > Cicadellidae > Matsumurasca > Matsumurasca onukii. The sequence goes on from CM032059.1 coordinate 974,187, forward strand.
CGTCTTGAGTTGCCGCCATAGTGTTTAAAACAGACCTTTGTTGCTAATACTTTCAGAAATTGTATTAAGGCCAGATTTTTTGCTGAGATTTTGGAACTGGAGACTTTTTGGTGATGCTTTCCCAAAACTCAAGTCAACGCATACCAAAAAAAAAATAAAATAGCCGTTGATATTTTGGAAAGCCCCAGCGGTACTCTAAGATGTAGGAGTTGGAACTCTAGGGTATTGGTTCTAACTCAGTGAGAAGCCTGCCACAACTCTCGGTTTTGAAAGGCCAACTACAACTATTTCACTAGTCTGTCTAGAAAAGACTATTTATGTATTGCCAAAATGAAACTGATGAATAATGTGCACAGAGTGAGGAGTCTGGTGGCAAATGGCTTCCGTATATCCGACTCTGATACTAGTACTGTACTTATAGTTACAGAAGAGTTAAATACTTTGTTACGGATAAATAAATATTAACTGGAAAGTGAAACCCCATCCAGTTGCGTGGTCCTACCCGTGAGCGAGAGACAATTCCAAAGGGCATTTGATAAAATTCACTATTTTTCCACTTAGTTTGAGCGTTTGAGACGAATTGCCTCTGTAACGACCCGACGGTTGCACCACTAAAACCAACATGGCTGTTTTATTGATAACTATTAGTTTGGTACTTGAGAAGTTTGAAGACGAAATTTGTGAGATATGTGTCAACTCAATTTAAAAAATAATTTTCCAAGTTTTTAAAGCAAGTACTTTTTAAAAAGTGTTTTGACATTTAGGTATAGTATCATAACGGATTTATTTTAAGGTCCCACACATAGAAAAGGTTTAATGGAAAAATCTTTAAATAGCTTTGATCAATGTTAGTTAGAAATCAGGCAAAAACATGCATCATAAAATAAATAAACAAAACAACGTTTTAACATAGTATAAATGTAGGAAATACTTGCTGTCCCTGGTTAAAGTACAATACACTACATAAATAACATACAACACACTGTTATAGTACACATCTAATAATATCTGTTTTTCATAATACTGTTTTCAACCATATGTTTCTTATTAACACATGTTTTCAATGTTTATATAATTGTTACTAAAATGTAAACAAACAACCATGTTAATTTCTAAAGTTGATTAAGAGTTATTTCTTATGACTCTTTTAATTCAATTCATTATTCAGTAAAATTTAATCAACTTTTCTTTTGTTATTATTTAGTTTGTTCTTTGTTTTGTTTGAAATGGATATTGACAAATATTTAAAACCCAACCGCTTTGAAGTAGAGTACACTGACAAGAAATCCTTTCTCAATGGAACCATTGGAAGAAAACTTTCGAAGCATTCACAACAGCTATCAAAGCTTCAGATGAAAACAAACTAAATCTACTTTTTAATGTAAGTCACAACATCTTTGAACTGATAGAAGAATGTAAAGACTATACTTCAGCAATACACCATCTTGATTCCTTGTATGATAAACCCAAAATGAGATCTACGCTAGGTATTGTCTAATATCTAGGCATCAGCAACCTGGAGAATCTATTGACGAATATTTACAGGCTTTATGAGTATTAAGTAAAGACTGTTCCTTAAAGCTGTAACATCAGAAAACAACAGAAATGAGTATATTCGTGATGCATTCATCAAAGGACTTTTGTCAAACTCAATCAGGCAAAGGTTACTTGAAACTAATTCACTCGATCTCGATGAAGCTCTCACTAAAGCCCGATCTTTAGAATCTGCAAGTCTGTACTTGAAGCATACACTTCTAATCCACTTCGCCCTGTACCGCCTGTAGCATCGTCAAATCCCTCAGAAGAAACATCACAAAAGTCGTCTGACAACTCAGAACTCTTAGCTGCTATGAGATATAATAAAATCAAATGTTATTTTTGTGGAAATTAAAAACATTCTCGGAATGTCTGTCCGGCAAGAGAAGCAGTTTGTAATATGTGCAAGAAAACTGGTCATTTTGCAAAGGTCTGTCAATCAGCAAAACGGAAAACTCAACCATTAACAAATGCTATGTCAACTAACGTAGGAGAGTATTACACAAATGAAGATAAGGATGATAACTCTTGTTGTGTTTCATTTTCATCACCTCCAACTCGTCAGGTAAAGTCTAACCTTTCTCAGCAACATATAGTAGCAGCTTCTCCTAACTGTCTCTCAAAATCAGTCATCAAACTCAAAGTAAATGGTGTATCTGCAGATGGTCTTGTGGATACAGGGAGTTCTCAAGTTATGTCAGTGATGATTTTGCAACAAATCATGCACTTAAACAGTATCCCAAACAGCAAAGTTTCAATGGCCTCTTCATCTCTTTCAACTCCAATAAGCTTACTGTTTAGTGAAGCTTGAGGGTTTCAACAATACTTACATGAATGTCAACTTAGCGTCCTCCAAAACTGTTGTGCAGATGTAATTATAGGACATGACGTCTTAAATCAACACTCAAGCGTACACATTTCTTTTGGAGGAGAGAAGCCAGCACTGAAAATCTGTTCTGTTGCTTGCGCTAAAGTACAACCAGCTGCATTGTTCACTCACTTGGATCCTAAATGTAAACCCATAGCAATCAAGTCCAGACGCTACTCAGCAGAAGATGAACAGTTTATTCAATCAGAGATCGAGCAAATGGCCAAAGATGGTATAATAGAGAAAGCAATTCGCCTTCCAATATTAGGAAGGTGTTACATTCCCCAGCTTGAAAGTCGAACTCACGTTCTTGTTGTGCAAGGCAGCAAGAAAAAACTACTTGTAATTGACTACTCACAAACAATTAACAAATATACAATGCTTAATGCGTATCCGATTCCATCCATAGATAAAATAGTTTGAGAAGTAGCAAAATATCAACAATCAACAGTCAGCTTCTAAGAGCAGGCCACACCTCCTCAACTTCGTCGATCCTCTCGTCTCAGAAAAGCTCCTGATGATTACTTAGAAGCTACGTTCCAAAATAAAAAGGGAAGACTGTTATAGTACATCTAAAAATATCTGTTTTTTATAATACTGTTTTCAACCATATGTTTCTTATTAACACATGTTTTCAATGTTTATATAATTGTTACTAAAATGTAAACAAACAACCTTGTTAATTTCTAAAGTTGATTAAAGCCTTATTTATTATGACTCTTTTAATTCAATTCATTATTACATACACTAAACTACACACTAGTGTGTTACAAAGGTAGGGCGAGTAAATGTGCCGATGTCGGGGACGCAGATGGCAGATGTTCTCGGGAAACAATATTTCTACTCTAAATGTCGTTTCCGGCTCTGACAGCTTTTATCCGTCTGTTTCAATAACACTTTGACACTGTTACAGTAGTCTCTGTCTAGTGTCTACAACACGGAACTTGTTTCTGTTACTTTGCGCTGCTTCACATATTGCTTACTTTGAATCGTTCAATCATTTTCAATTGACAGATATGGAATATTTCAGGAAAGTATCCTCAGGGGCGGACCATGTGGAAGGTGCATACCGTTGGGAGAAGGGGTTTTGGAATACACATTTTTACACCATGGGGTAGGCCTTCCTTTATTCAATAAAATACACTGCATCACTAATTTTTTTGATTTTTGTTATTTTTATTATGCACAACTAGCTACTGAAGCCCAGCAAGTGCTGTCTGACACACTGGCACAATCACCTATAGTGATGAAAATTAAAGGACGAAACTAATACTTTAAAATGTCAATTTACTACAGTATACATTTGAACAGAACAGAATCTTTATTTCATTTTGTTTTTATTTATTTGCTTCAATATTTTAGCTTATATTTACTGTACTCTTCACCTTTTCCATTGCAAACCTAAGACGGTGCAAACCCTAAATATAATGTATCATTGGATTACATTTTTCATTTAGACATCATATTATATTAAATATATTTAAATGAGGTAATTCCTAAATATATATTTCAGTTGGGAAGTGCTACTTTGTAATGAGACTAATAATTGATGGAATATTTATATTTTGAATTAGACCAAGAATAATCCCGTTGTTCAAATTTGGGTACTGTTCTACGCACAACTAATCATAACAGTACTGTTTCAACATTTAACATACATATATTTACTGGGTAAATTTCTCGTTAATTTAAATTATATATTAACGTCCATTATTTAAATATACATTTTAATAACAACAGATTTAAAACAAGACTTTCCAAAGGTTTGCAGAACGAAAAAGAACATTTTTATGATTGAGCAATTTGTATCATGTGTATAATTTTAAAGTAAATAAAGCAGTTTCTTCAGAACATTTGAGTAATGATTAAATTGCTAAACTATTTAATTTGCTCGTAACATGAACGATGTACCTCCAATACAATGTAACAATTAGATCATAGCGCCTGCAAAATTGACACGCTGTTAACACACACAAATGTTTGTTTGTTGCCGTCTTGCTTTGAAGGCGCTTTCTAAATAGTGATTTTAAGATCTTCTGCAATTAAATGTGTAATACAGTAGTTTTGTTTTAAATTTAAATAATATTCAAATGTTAATATATTATTTTATATATATTGTTTTTATTATCTTAATATTTTAAAATTAAAATTCGTGTTTTCTACAAATTGTCTTGCACCGGGCCAGTCTGACCTTGAGTTGAGTATCTTTATTACAAAATTAAATTAACATTAATTACTCTACGGCTAAAACCTGTTCATTGTGTTAAACGAGTCACGCCTCAGTCTTCAAGAGTGGCTAGTACATTTCTGCATACAACATTACATGATTGCGCGTTGCATCATTGCTTGTTTCACACCCTGTAGACACTAGGGTCAGATAGCTGCTGATTAATTAATTAATTACATTGATTGGCAATTAACTTCATGGAGTAATCAGGTAACAGCATCGACTCATTATGGAGCTTATAATTCACCTAGCACAACATTGTATACAATACAGCTGGTACAACTCTTATGCAACATAGTACTCGTATGCGAGGTGACACACGGAACCTGTCAGTTCACGAATCAACAACACGAATTTCGTAGTAAAGTTTATGTGTGAAAATAACTTTTAACACGTGTCGTCCACAGTCATTTTCCAAGTGTTGCCTGAAAGTCGTCTTGCATTGCTGCGTATGCTTAATGTATGCGTATGCTGAATAGGCCTTAATAGCGCTGCTAAAATGAATCACAATTACACGCTGTGAGATCCTTCGTGAATTTGATTTCAGTTGCAAATTTTGTTTCTTGACTACCCATTTTTTAAATTAAAACGTACTCTATTACTCGTAAGAATTATTTACATTAATCATGCACCCGGAAAAATCGCTGCACTGTCACCAAAGATTTGTTTTTTTTTACAAACTCGTTATACGCAACGTTGTGGTGCTCAACAGTCCACTCTTCGATTTGTGCTAAATGGCATCAATCTTCTCTCTCTACCTCAATACCACAACCAATGTACTGCGCTAATCAACACGTCATCTTTACGCTATCTACCTATGATAACATTGTCTTTGCTCAACTACATTTACAGTAATGGTGGGAGTGGTTGATTGGCTGTTGGGGGTCGTGATTCTTCATTACTGCGGTAACCCCCCCCCCCCCAGACCAGTACAGTAACTTCGCCTCGTTACGTCACTTGGACAATGCAGACCGAATCTCAGAATCACAATCTCTGTAAACTTCAATCTTGTCCGGTTACGAAAGTGTTATTTTCTGTCCGTGAATAATACTAATACTGTACTGTATATTGTTAGGAAAAATGAAGAACTACTCATGTCGTCATCATGGTAAGACCTAGACCACCCGCAGACAATCCGGATTCGCTACGCCAATGGTATTTATGGTCACGTATAATGGTCACGTTATAACATACAAAGAAAATTAGCGGCCGAAGTGATCATTACATTTTACATCATTACATTCGGCCACTGTAACACACTAAGCATGGTTCAGAGGCGTTTCCTTCGCCTCCTGCATCAGATCTGGCATGGACTACACCAATGTTGATAATGGAAGAAATGGCTTCTCAACACCTGCTTTCCCTCACATCAAGAAGAATGGTCCCACGCCATTTTTTACAAAGTTATCAATAGCCTGGTCGACTGCCCTGAACTCTAGAGCTCATTGACCTGCATGTTCCTGTTAGAACCCGGCTGCACCAGACTTTGCCAAGCATCACCAACCGACCAATATGCCTACCACACCCCTGTCCCTTGTATGTTTGCCTTGGAAACGCCGTTGAAGTTGATTTTCTGGATCCACTTTTCAACAATTCAAGAGAGCTGGTGTTTTCCTGGGTGTCGGAGCAAATCAGTTCTGAGTGTGTCAAGTGGTTTTTTCCCGCAGTCGAGTTCCAGTGTTTGCAGCCCTCTAAAGGGCTACAAATTAATGTGTCATTTTGTCTTAGTGTTTGTTTTTCCAATGTCCATAGATTATAAGTGTTCTATTTAAATGTTAAAAAGTATTTAATAATATATTGTCCGCTTATAAGGCCTTTATGTACCATTGTCAATTATTTATTCAATATCTTGTGCATGTATTTATTTCAATGTCTTTTAGTTTTAGTTATTATACCGTTGTATTTTCATTAATGCATTAAGTAGCACGTATTTTCTAATTCTAATTATTTATCAGTATCTTGTCCAAGTGTATTTATTTCAATGTCTTTTAATTTTAGTTATTATATCGCTCTTTTCAGTAACGCATTAAGTAGCACATTTTTTCTAATTCCATTATTTATTCAATATCTTGTGCATGTGTATTTATTTCAATGTCTCTTAATTTTAGTTATTATATCACTCTTTTCATTAACGCATTTTAAGTAAGGCATTTATTTTTCTAATTCTAATTATTTATTCAATATCTTGTGCATGTGTATTTATTTCAATGTCTTTTAATTTTAGTATTATACCGCTGTCTTTTCATTAACGCAATAAGTAGCACGCATTTTTCTATTTCTGTATAAGTATCGAAATGCAAATGTCAGTACTGTATATGTAAAATGGTGTATTACCGTAGAAACAAATAAATAAATAAATAAATTCTAATTTTAAACTCTAATGAAAAATTCACGTCAGTAGTACACGTAGTACAAATATGTATAAATGTAAAACTCCTCTAAGTTGATTTTCTACTGTTTTCCTGAAGCATGTTTGTAACAAACGGCGGTAAATCTTGATCACACTACATCAGCTGAACTCTCCTCTCTCCTTGTATATCAGACGTATTTCACATAGACGTTAGTTCTCTTTAGCAACTGCCAGGAGTATCTTCCATTTGGGGGGGGGGGCTAACATAGCGGGCCTCCTCGGGAAAAATGAAAGAAAAATACCCCAGGAAACACATTTTCAAGCGTTCTGGAAGAAAAATGTATCATACTTTAAAGGCTACAATTTCCCACATAAACAATTCTCTTGTCAGGAATAGGACTGACCAAATAAATAATACTGGTGTATTTTAGTTACGATCGTGTGTGTTATTTGTATTAATTCATATGCTTTCTTTTAATACAATTTCAATACAAACTTCCAAAAATTATAGAATCACCCTGTATAAAACAGTGACACTGCCACTTGCACTCAACCAAATGCAATAATTGTATTCACTATTATTTTGTTCTAAGAAAGAATCTTTATAACAATTTTGAAATATTATGAATAGTTTGTCCCAAAAGCCAGGGAAAGGGGTACGTCCCCTCCCCTTCTGAGTGTGGCCATAGCCCAGGACCGAGGTGATGCAAATGTTGACGAGTTGTGTTGTGTTGTAGATTAGGCTTGATTATTTGTACCGGTACGTTTGTTTATGTAAACAAGCTGTTTTGTTTACCCCCGACCCCTCTGACCCCGGGGAACTCGACGTGAGGACAATTTAACTGCGAAACAAATTAACCCCTTCCCACCTGTGTGATGTTGTTTTTGCAAACAAGTCTGCAGTCCCTCACAGTTTTTGCTGTTTTAATTTACAGTACTAGGTTATCTCTTGGCGCAAAATACCAATCCAAACTACTTTGACATCAGATCTAAGGCTTCCGGTTTACACCAAGTCACAGTTGAAATACAGTTACTGCTAGACGTTTCGCTGTGGAGAGTCATCCTCAGTATCTGGTTGACATTTTGTATACAATAGTCTATATACAGTGTGATACAGAGACCTGCCACTGTACGCACTGTAGCTGACAGTGTGCGCTGTATACAGGGTGTCTCATCACTTACAGTAAGCTGTAACCATTGTTAGTGTGTGTCAGCTTCATATCTCACAGCGGTACAATGAAGCAGCAATGTAGCAGTGGCGACGTTCTAATGTAGTGAACAAAGGACCAGAGCCGCTTTCCTAAGAAATACAATACTCGCTATTTCTATCCTCGTATACAACATTTACTTCTTTCTCTGATTAATTGCAAAACGGTATTTTGTACATCATGTAATGCAAATGTATTTAATTATGAATAAATTAAGCAAATAATTAGAACAATCTGCGGAAACAAACCAATTGAATCACCTGGTGTTTACTATTGCTGTAAAACACAGGGTAAACATTGATATAGGGTGCACAGTCATTGTTACTAGAGAAGAAACTGATCAGTTGTCTTTTCCACAACCTTTCACACGAATAACGATTGGTGTCCAAAGACGAAATACGCCGAGTACGTTACGTGCAAGACACTAGAAGATAAGCAACCAAGACACTAGATCATAGCGACTAAGAACATGAACGAAGCTGGCAAATGTCGCAGTGACAGGTTCCACAAGGCGCTGAAGCAGCTGTTGGTACACGGCTTGACTTCCGGTCAGGGAAGTGTTCACTTCCGGCAGTACCAGAGCGACAAGAGAGGCGTGAGCGTCAGGTTAGGAGACAAGGCAAAACCGAGCACATCATTGGTTGATTAGGTGTGTTTAATGTATTGAGAAAAGTTTGCGGAAATTAAAAGAGTTAGAAGTTAGTAATACAATCCATTTCCTATAATCCTAGCCCTGATATCGTGCCTTGTGAGTTGTTAGGACAACCCCCCTCAATCCCCCCGCCACAAAAACTCTACAGTTTTCTTCGAAACACTTAGAATACACTGCAATTACCTGACAGTACCTTAGTACTAAAACACCTAGATTGTGTATGAGTATGACTGTGTGTGTGTATGAAAGAGCTGGCCGGGGGTTGGTAAGGAGTGAGACACGTGTAATATATACCTGACAGTACCTTAGTACTAAAACACCTAGATTGTGTATGAGTATGACTGTGTGTGTGTATGAAAGAGCTAGCCGGGGGTTGGTAAGTAGTGAGACACGTATATATACCTGACAGTACCTTAGTACTAAAACACCTAGATTGTGTATGAGGACTGTGTGTGTGTATGAAAGAGCTCCGGGGGTTGGTAAGTAGAGACACGTATATATACCTGACAGTACCTTAGTACTAAAACACCTAGATTGTGTATGAGTATAACTGTGTGTGTGTGTATGAAAGAGCTGGCCGGGGGTTGGTAAGTAGTGAGACACGTGTATATATACCTGACAGTACCTTAGTACTAAAACACCTAGATTGTGTATGAGTATAACTGTGTGTGTGTGTATGAAAGAGCTGGCCGGGGGTTGGTAAGTAGTGAGACACGTGTATATATACCTGACAGTACCTTAGTACTAAAACACCTAGATTGTGTATGAGTATAACTGTGTGTGTGTGTATGAAAGATGGCGGGGGTTGGTAAGGAGTGACACGTGTATATATACCTGACAGTACCTTAGTACTAAAACACCTAGATTGTGTATGAGTATAACTGTGTGTGTGTATGAAAGAGCTGGCCGGGGGTTGGTAAGGAGTGAGACACGTATATACCTGACAGTACCTTAGTACTAAAACACCTAGATTGTGAAAGTATAACTGTGTGTGTGTATGAAAGAGCTGGCTGGGGTTGGTAAGGAGTGAGAAATGTATATATACCTGACAGTACCTTAGTACTAAAACACCTAGATTGTGTAATATGAGTATAACTGTGTGTGTGTAATGAAAGAGCTGGCCGGGGTTGGTAAGGAGTGAGACACGTGTATATACCTGACAGTACCTTAGTACCAAACACCTAGATTGTGTATGAGTATAACTGTGTGTGTGTGTAAAGAGCTGGCCGGGGTTGGTAAGTAGTGAGACACGTGTATATACCTGACAGTACCTTAGTACTAAAACACCTAGATTGTATGAGTATAACTGTGTGTGTATGAAAGAGCTGGCTGGGGTTGGTAAGTAGTGAGACACGTGATATATACCTGACAGTACCTTAGTACTAAAACACCTAGATTGTGTATGAGTATAACTGTGTGTATGGAAAGAGCTGGTTGGGGTTGGTAAGTAGTGAGACACGTGTATATATACCTGACAGTACCTTAGTACTAAAACACCTAGATTGTGTATGAGTATAACTGTGTGTGTGTGTATGAAAGAGCTGGCCGGGGTTGGTAAGGAGTGAGACACGTGTATATATACCTGACAGTACCTTAGTACCAAAAACACCTAGATTGTGTATGAGTATGACTGTGTGTGTGTATGAAAGAGCTGGCTGGGGTTGGTAAGGGAGAACAATGTATATATTTAATTTAATTTATTTGTCAATTAACAATAAATTATTGTGTTGACAAGGTGAAGATGATACAAAAAGTGGTGAAATGAATGAATGAATTACAGGACTGTGATTAATGTGCTATGGTTATTAACCACTGATAAGGAAGTGAGGGTTCTAGTATATATTTTTTTTTTAAGTTACAAAAAGGTATAGCTTATAATGAAATTTAAACCTTTCAGTAAATTCCGCAACAGAGTAAGGAGCCATAGCCAGCAAGTGGGTTTTAAGTTTATTTTGAAAAGAGCCAAACTGACAGTGTAGCTTTAACTCTAAAGGCAGTTTGTTCAATAATTTTACACCAGCTTGCATAGGTAATTTGTTATGTATATTTAATCGGTGACTAATTTGCCTGTACACTTCACTAGATCGAGTATTGTGTGAATGTACATCTTGACCTACAATAACTTACATTTTGAAACACAAAATACAATTGTCTCATAAATGTATAATGCCGGCAATGTCAGAATTTTCAAACTCTTAAAATAGTTTTACATGACACGCCAGAGAGTAATATATACCTGACAGTACCTTAGTACAAAAACACCTAGATTGTGTATGAGTATGACTGTGTGTGTGTATTGAAAGAGCTAGCCGGGGTTGGTAAGTAGTGAGACACGTGTATATATACCTGACAGTACCTTAGTACTAAAACACCTAGATTGTTTATGAGTAGGACTGTGTGTGTGTATGAAAGAGCTGGCCGGGGTTGGTAAGTAGTGAGACACGTATATATATACCTGACAGTACCTTAGTACTAAAACACCTAGATTGTGTATGAGTATGACTGTGTGTGTGTATGAAAGAGCTGGCCGGGGGTTGGTAAGTAGTGAGACACGTGACCGTTGTACTGAAATTCAATTCTACATCTTTTCCTCCCTCGTCCATCACAGCCAAGCCTCGGCCACAACTTCACAAAGCTTTCATCAGTTCTCACATAACCTGAATGTAGTGAAAAGGATTCAATTTAACGTACTAATACTACATACTATGACGCTGTAAACAAAATTGAATACAAAATATTACAATGTATTATATAGTGCAATGTGCCTGTTTGACAATTTATACTTTGAGCTTATTTCCTTTTAGTTGGGATTCTCGCTTTTAGTCAAAAGAGAGGATTTGTCAAATTTGAAAGTTTAGGTGGGTTTTAAGGGGCTTGACATTGATAAAAGACCTGTTCTCACTTCAGAATTTCGTTTATAGCGGCTAAACGAGCGATCCGATGTTGAATTTGAGACAAAATCGTTAGTGTAGAATGACATTTTCTACACTTTTGTCCAGTATTAACACAACGCACCTCGCGCAACACCTTTGTTAAATCCTAAAAGTAAAATTCAAACGAACACTCAGTACCTACTGTCCATACATTTGTTACATGAGTTGTTGTACTTACCAGGTACAAGAATATCAGACGCAATCAAATTAATTTACACATAGTATCGATTAAAATGCCGGGAAAGTGTGGAATTTTGTTTTGGTCCCTATGAACCAAGGCGAAGGCGTCCCTGCCTCCTGGCTGTATGTAAAATCATTCATAATTTAAATTAAATTTACGTCTAAATAAACACACCACAATAAAAGAAATGAGCTAAATTAGAAACCTTTTCTAGTTTATCAACTATCACATAACTCAATATTTAAAATGTATTCATTATTTAA